>JAMPIV010003315.1:0-105791 GCA_024509875.1 Oreohelix idahoensis
TACACAACACAAAAACGCTTTAAGTTTTCTATGAGGGAAGTTGGAATAAAACCTGTGGTTAAGTTTTTTCGTTACTCCACTCTATTTTTTTTTTTACAATTTATTTTGCACTGTCCAGTCATATCGTTTGGACAGGTCTTTGAAAATGAGGACAAGATATTTTATGCATAAACTACATAACAGATTAACTAAAAATTGTGTGGACAATCTGCCCAAATAACTACAAGTTCATATATGGTCTTTCCGATGTTGGAATGTTCACAGTTTACACTATAATTCTTCTAAGAGGGAGAGTCCACTGTGTATGAGGGGCTCGTAATGTCATCATTACCCCACTAAAAGTCCTGAGTATGACTTGAAAAACCAAGGTTTATTTAAACCGAAACTGTCAGACTGTTACCCAGGTCCTTTAAACATATCACATTGGGGTTTCATTGTTAAAAGATAAGATATTGTGCCGTTGCAGAAATATCGGTATCACGTCACACGCCCCAGCTCCTGCTTGTATCTCTTGACAGCATGCGTAAAGTGTAGGAGGACTTCTTGGGCGTTATCGTCACATCCTCGGGTTTCCTGTCACCAGCTGGCAACAGGAAACGAAAACCTCTGCAACAAAAGGACACCCTGGCCTTTTACATCTGATCACTTATTCTTTTATTTAATTTCATACGTGGGTATGGGGTCAGCCTCGCGTGCATTTCAGGTGCACTCATCCCCCTAATTTTTTTTTTTTTTTCATGACTCCCACCTTGCTGTGACCACCCCTCAGGTCCCTATGGCAGATACGCCACTGTAAGTTTTACATAGTTTTCCTCAATAATATAATGTGGGGTTACCACATTTGCTTTTATATATTTTTCTCATCTTTTTTCTTTTTAAATATAAATGCTTCAGGCATGTTTGAACAGTGTTCCTTAAACACGGAGGCTTACTAATATACTCTAAATACAATAATATTCAAACATAATCATGACAACATACATTAGTTTGGATACATTTCAACGTGAGGACTCAACAATGTCTGCTCCCGGCACGTCCTTCACTTTTTCCCAATAGCAGTATCTAACTTTGGTAATGGGATTAAACATATTAAATTCATAAAGCATTCTTACCACAAATCAAGAAATATAAACAAATGACGCTGACTTTGCAAAGAAATGGCCTCAGTTTCTTCTGCTCCGTCCAGACTGTGAAATACTCATATAGTTATTTAATTTACTTTTTAAATTTATCACAGCTGTTCTCAGCGTATCTGAATAAATAATACAGTTCAACTGGCATTGAATAGTGAAAGCTTTTTGCTAATATTTAGTAGCACTGGCCAATCGAAAGCTTGCGACTACCAGAATTCAAATGCAGTTTTTGAAAACAAAAATAATTCCAAACATATTCTTCGTCTGGTAGTCGATTGGCCAGTCCGCTTTAGTTATGCCAATGCAAAACGATGTTAGTTTTTGGTAACAATTTTCCTTCCGCTCCCCTCTCCTCCTATACTCTTGTTACCCAAGCTAATTTGAATTTACCTTAATGCCTCCCTTCTAAGCCGGTGTCCCCACTAACGTTAAGAAAAAAACAAGCAGTAACAACAGTCTGTCTGGTCGTGCGTTCGTAGGCATTTAGTATTTTCTCAACAATGTGGTTAATACTGGGACTATCATATTATTTAAAACACATTCTTGCTCAGTGAATTCTAAGCTATACTACCATATATTTTTATGTTCAGTTTCCTTATGGTTTTAGATTTTCAATTTTGTCCCCCGTCATCGTCAAATAAATATTTTACACAAGACGGTCATCTTCCGCTCTCGCTAGCATCTATTTTTCCAATAACTAACTTGTTTTTGTGACGTCAGAAACATTACCGCGAGGAGGCAATAAAATTGTCTGCGTGTTTTTGCTTCTGTTGGCTTTGTCGCCAATGTGTATATATGCATGGCGGACTATCAAGCGAAGCGGGGTGGTTGGCGTGACGGGGGTTAAGAATTGGCGTTAATAATTTGTATTGTAGCGTGTAACACTACCAAAAAAATGTAAGGATTACTACTTTATTACCAGCGTTAAAGTTGACAGAATACGTTAATTCAGATAGTTATTTTGCGGCACACTTCCGCAAATCGTTAATTATAAGTCTTGGCTGCCAAATGTATGCAGCAGATCTGGCAAAATGTTAAAGGTTGGTAGTACGTTTTCGAAACCGAAACTAAAACGCGTGTTAGATTTTTACCGTGGAATCGTTCTATAGGCTTTAGCACTGCACAAAAGGCAGCGTTTGCTGGCGTCGAAGATGCCAACCGTCAGACACATGCGGGCTAGGTTTATTTATTATCATTTTTTGACTAAAATCTTACTGAAATGAGCGATTATTCTCGCAGATTTTACTACAAGGAGTAATAGCACAACAAAAATTAATATCATGGTACGCCACAATACGATCTAGTCGCTACACAACAACAAGGATAGAAGAACGTGACCTGGGTTGATAAAACAACCAAACCATAACTCATCCAAGAATCATCACCTCTGGCGGTAAGGGCCAGTAAAGAGATAACCTTACTTGGAAGATAAAGTCAAAGATAAAGTCAAAGATAAAGTCAAAGACATAGTCTGCCAGTTCGAGTAGACTACGACTAGGCATGCCTCAGTCACCTAGTTATATAAAGAAGTCCCAGCACTGTCACAATATTGGACGGTGTGAGGTATGTGAGTTGATGTATTGCTACCATCATTTTTTAAGATATTGTGGACACTTAGTCATGGCTACCTCACGTTGGTGGTAAATGGATTTTGTCCTCAGTAGACATTGGCGATGGCTCATATACCAATGTTCACACTTATAGTGTTAAATTGCCTACCCTATGGCAGAAACCTGGGTGCTATTCTAGTTCTTACTTACATTGACATTTGATGTTACCATTTTTCACTCTATTTTATACCCACACCACGGAAATAATGAAAACTTTGTGGGGAGGGGGGGGCGGGGAAGGGGGAGATATTAAGATTAAAATTCATAACGATTATGTATGTATTATTGTTAGCTCGAGAGAGCTCCATTTCTGATATTTTTATACAGAATTACTAACTAATCGAAAATCAGCAGCTGGGAGACTTTTTCAGGCCATAAATCGAGGATTCCTCAGCAAGAGAGAGGTTGGTAAAAAAACGAAGATGGCTGTATACCTCTCCACTTATGTCCCAGTCTTGATATATGGATGCGAGTTATGGGCAATGACCACAACTCACAAAAGCCAGATCCAAACCTCAGAAATTAGGTATCTGAGGAATGTGGTTGAAGTAACAAGAATAGACTTGGTCCACAACCAGACGATACGTCAAGGCCTAAGATCCCACCCCCTACAGACCCAAGTAGAACAGTCCCAACTAAGATGGTGTGGTGAAGTGGGATGTTATAAATATTTATAGGGGACTTAGTGTACTGACTGAGATCAGCTGTGAAGGTATATATATCTAATAAGAGTAGTGTAATATATATAACCTTACTTGCTACCACATATCTATATATCTCAGTCAGAATTATTCTGGAATAGTGTGATGCTACGTTATGTGTCTAGGGTATGTGTATGGTGAAGTGTAAGTCACAACAACAGACAGATAAACAATTTAATTTAATCCACTACTCTTAACAACACTGTGACACTCACATACATATAACACTCTATGAGAATATCTTAAAGAAGTCACTCGTAACTTTTCAAATAACAATATGTATTCATTACTGGCATGAATGAATATGTGTCCTGATTCAACTACAAGGGAACCAGGAATCACAATCAATTTAAAATTACAAGTTATGTACAGAATGTATTTAATATGAATATTGTAGTGACATATATTATTACAAATGTTCTATGTGTGTCAGTTGTGTAGTAGTAAAATGAGGTAATACTGGTTTTGTTTTGTTCAAGCTCTGTTGGTATTTGTCCTCATGACTTCAATAGTTTGTCTTTAGGGACTAGTATTGGAGATGTTCACAGTTCCTGATTTTAAGACAAGTAAATTCCCCTCTTAATGTTAATTTTACAACGTCAGTTCAAGATGAGGGGACATAATGTTGAGCTCAGCTGGCCAATTCGCTTATCTGGCGTGATGGCGGCAGGAAAGGACTCCTCTGCTCGAATTCTCCTCTGGGCTCAGGAGACACCTCACTGATAGCTAAAAAGACCAAGGAGTATGCTGTCCGACTCAGGATTCAGCAAAGCTCTGACCAGGTGCTGCTCACTACCATCAAGACCACTGTCCCTGAAATCAAGAAGGATGTACCTTCTACTTCATAACTAACTTAAACTCTCTTGTTACACTGATCACAACACAGCACAAACATTGAGTTCAGAGCATTAGGCCAACTGTCAGCTTCATTTGAAATACTTTATTCCAGTATTACCCTTCTTAATGGTTACTACGCCTCTGCAATTCCAGCATTATTTCTTTCTATTCAATCATCCAGGTGTCAGTGTACTGTTTGGCCATTCCATGCCGTTTTACTTCTCTCCGACACCCTCTGTTCAGGCTGGAGCATTACAGGCTTTACCTCACGTTGGCCACTGAACTACACATATATATACAGGCATAAATCAACAATTCACATTCAATTTTCATTAAAAGATATTGAATGGTTCAAGCTTACCACAATTCATACGAATAAACACAGATACGTTGATTAGCAATGAATTCTGGCACAAACTGGCACAAATTCCCATCTGCTTATCTTCCAGGCTTTTATTTAGCCAAATATAAGCTGGCTTCAACGCACTGATGCTTTATCAATCTTATTTAAACAAGTGGTTTCGAACTAACGCTCCCAAGTGTGTATATCAGCGAGTCTGACCAATGAGCCCCGTTTCGACAAGTGTTTGAAAAAATGTTACCTTTCCCCGTTTCCCCTAACAACCAAGATAGTATTTATAGCCCGACCAATCGTGGTTAGGCTTTCATTTGTTGCGCTCCAATCAATTTGGAGTTTACATGGTAGGCTATTTCTGTAACGTAAATTTTTTTCAAACACGTTAAAAAAAAATCTTATGAGCAGAAATGATTTTATGCTGTCAGGCACCCCCAATATTTTATTTTGGGTATAATTTATTAATTCCTGGACTATTTGCGTAACGTTTTACATATTATTTGTCAGCAAGCCCTAAGGAACCCAAAAATACAAATTTAAAGGAGCTACGTGGCTGCGTTCAAAATATGCAATTTCTTCTACCTCCTGTTTCGAAGATGTGCTGTCTGGGTACTGTTATGTTTTCAACCGTAAACCCATCTAATGTTATCTTTTCTAATAAGAGTTTTTTATGATTTATAAACCTAACTCTGGGAAAGGGTAGTGTATTTTATCACTGTCCGTCTGAAAAAAAATTAGTGCATGTAGACTTACACGCGTGATGGCAGCATTTGTGTATCGAGCGACGCGTGTTGCATGCGTTCCTGATTTTCAGCCCTCCCCTCTCTCTTTATCCTTTTGTCCATCTGTTCGTTCGTTTTGGTAACGTAATATAATTAATGTTAGGATTAATTTAGGTCATTACGCAGGGCCTCTCAATGCTTTTCCAAGAAATACAGCACACGTTTCATTGAAGAAAGCGGGTAATAATACAGTAAGCTTTTATATCAACGTGAAAGCATTACAATTTGCAGACGTAGCAGAAAACAAGGGGGATTTCGAGTACATTCCTTGTGACAGCACTGTTATTTACCATTCTTCTTCCTTTATTTATTTTATTTGTTAGGCTTCATATTTACCTAATAATTTATATATGTGGATTAGAATATTCCATGACAGATGGCTTGCCCATGTCTGCAGAATTGGAGAAGATCGGCTACCACGACAAGCATGGGAAACAAAGAGCCAGGGATCCAGACCCCCAGGACGAAACAGAGTCCGCTGGGAGGACAACATTAGAAAATCTTTGAAGGACCGAGGACTAGAATGGAACCAGGTCTGCAGGAAGACAACCGATAAAATAGCCTGGCGCTCTCTCTTCCAAACCTCTACACCTCACGGTAGAAGGGGAACGACTAAGTAAGTAAGTAAATTTCTCACTAGTAAAGGAAATAACGTCAAACAGACATGGTACGGTAGCAGACGAGAATCTGAAGCAGAAGTTTGGGTGATCGTCTGCTAGAGAGATGCAGTTTGTGTTTTAATGTGAGCGGACGCACGTGTGTGAGCTCCTGCAGTCTGCTGTGTTTTTCCACCGTGTTACTATCGCTAGCGCATCAGTATACTATGTTGAGGTGTTTCTAGTTTATTCTCAGTCTGGAATTATATTATGACGACGATGTCTGTTGTATAAATATGTTAAAAATTGTGAGAATGCAAGGACAGCGTCTCCATAGCCTGATGACTTTATGAAGACTGCAGAATGCTTCATGTGCCTTTGCGCTAGAATAAATTTCAACGAGCTGTTTTACAAATGCCATTAAATTGTGAATCGTCAATTGTTGTCAACTAATTGACTTTATTTTGATCCGTGTCTGTCGAGTAACCCTACGTTCACTTTGGCCACATACATTTATCCGAACAATATATTTTATTAGACGGCACGCATCAATGGTAACATCAAAATGCTACTCTGGACATGTTCATTTTTTGAAGGACATGTTGGCATCAGTTGTCAGAAACTGACCCACTTGGCGAAAAATACAGAACAGGCGTTACATTTCTTTGTACAATTTGGTGGAAGATGTGTAACACATTTACTGAGGCAGCTGAATGCATATTAGAAAACCTTTTTCAAAGTGACATGTCAAATGTATTAAAACATAAACCAATTATCATTTATAAAATCGGTTTTTATTGTCAGAAAAAAACATTATTGGAAAACTCTACCATTTGAATCCAAACTATATTACCGTTGACGTAATTGGCTTTAAACTAAAATGCCACATTACTGACAAGGCAGAAGAAAGGGAAGGGGATATGTATACTCTTGGAGGTCATTAAGATGAAGTAAGTGCACAATATAACGTTTCGTTAACAAATTATTTCTCCTTTTTTTTCTTCTTTTTTTTTTCACTTTCCCATTTTAGCACGACAGGTACATATTGAGATGCCATATCTCAAGAATGAATTTTTGGAATGCTCTGAAACTTTGCAGAGTGTTTCCTGACAACCTAAACCATGTTCTGAAGCAAATTGTGTTGTGCCCTCTTAATTCGTTTTATTTTTGCAGATGTTTTGCATACTAATGAGATTCGATAAATTTCCATTTTTTTTTCTTTACAAATGGTCACACATAGGACATGTTATATTTCTTTATATCCCAAATATTTTTGGTTTAGCACATAGTGCATTCATTTGTGGACTTGTGCACAGAATTTCAACTCTAAATGTTGAGAAATAATTATGTTATGTGGGTTTAAAAGTAACATTTTTTGCGGTGGCCATTTGGAATAGCTAATTAGCACAATTATGCAATCGCTCCTATGGTTCGATTTGTTTCTTACCAAGGAACACTTTGACATATATATGCAAAATGTAAAGTTATATACAAGAAAAATTAGTTTTTCTACCCTACGGCTACCTTAATGCACTGTTTTACTTTTTTTTAAAAGAAACTGGCAACACTGGCAACTACAATACCTTTGCGCAGGGCTGGAGAGAATCCCTTCCAACCCGGTCAGGAGCTTCGCTCCTTCCCATCCACAGAGGGTTTATTATAGGAGCCGTTCAGGATATTCAGTCAAATTTCCGGTCGTAAACATTCCTTCAAACGCTGACGCCCGGGTTTGAACCATGAACACCTGGTCACCAGTACAACGCCGAAGCCATTACACCAGCGCGGCTCCCACGAAACAGTGTTATAATTAGTTTATTTAGAGTCCTTTTATTTTCAGAATTTTGTATTAAATTTACATACCTATTGTCTTTTGCGATTGTTGGTTTTAATTTATATTAGTATTTGTTCTTTTTAATTTGGTGTTTTTTTTTTTTAACCCTTGTCTTTCCTTATAGGCTACTATGCATAGTCCATAATTTTGCTGTTTTTTAAATTATTTTTTAATTTTTGTTGATTTTCCTATTTCGTTGAATTTCTTTTCTCAAGTTTTATTATTGTTATTATTAATAGTATTGTCACTTATTAACCTTAGGCCCGAATATGCATTCGTTTGATTTTAGCCTAAGTAAAATTAACATGCCTCACCCTTAGAAGGCAAAACATAAAGCAACCAAAATTGGTACGGAATTTCTCTTCAGGTGATGTTTTAAAAACAAGCAGTAGATATATATGTTATTTCAGTAGGCCTATGTCTTTTGAGTCATGTTTACTGTCGAGCCTGGTTCTGTTTCGGTAACAATAGCTTGTTTTACGATAGTGAATTGTTAACTCACTGATCAACCCTCCTATCCAACCGACCGATTCGAGGGTTTCGTGGTCAGTTATAGGAAAATATCTACACCACTAGATACTCTGGTGTATCTTTTATTCTATAATTTAACATAACATGGTACTATCCATCGAAATATACACATTCCTGATGTTTTTCTTTCGGCGTCTAAGGTGAGCCAAATAAATGCCTCTAAAACTCCATCTATGAACTTTTCTAACGAGACCTTTGATATCATCTTGAACGGGGAAAAACTACAGAAAGTTTCAATTATTTAGGCAGTAAAATGACTCAGGATGGTGACACAACAAGAGAAATCCATACTAGAATTGCTTTGTCAGCTAGCGCCTTCAATAGATTATCTAACATTTGGAAATTACGATCATTGAATATACATACCAAGCTTCGTCTGTTTAATTCAAATGTTATCTCAGTGTTAACATACGGCTGTGAGAGTTGGAAAATAACAAAATCATTGGAGAACAAGCTGAATACATTCGAGAACAAATGACTTAGAAAACTCATGAACATCAGTTGGAAAGAATTCAAGACTAATCGACAAATAAGAGAAGACTCTAGGCAGAAATATATCTCCGACTATATAAGGAAAAGACGATGGTCATATATCGGTCATGTCCTACGAATGCAAAACAACAGAATACCACTACAGGCGCTCACTTGGGTTCCTGAGGGTAAGAGGAAAAAAAGGAAGACCAAAAGAAACACTCAGAAGAACAATAATAAGAGAAGGAAGAACGTTGGGCCTAAATAATGTGCAAGAGCTAAGAGGAGTGGCGTCACAACGAACAACCTGGAGAGCACTGGTTTCTGCCTTATGCGCCGTGTTTGGTGCTTAAAGAATTTATTATTATTATGTCTTTTGGTATAAATAAAAAATATAGGAAATTGAATGAAAAATCTTGTGAAATGCTTTAAATCATAATTTTATAAGAAAGTATGTGTGTTATTTATTGTGAAGTGCAGATGTGTCCTTCACTTAAATATTTCAGGTCCAGTTTAATCTATGGCCATAATAGGTTCAGAATATCAGTACACATTTAGTTTGAAACATATCTACACATTTGTATCATTATCACACTCATATATAATTTTATTTTAAAGAGAAGCGCATATTTTTTTTTTAAATACATCACCTAAAATGGAGCATTTTCCCCCTAAATGTTGTTTAGAAAAACAGGCAGTAAAAATATAGGACATACATTGAATCAGTAGTTTCATGTGCTGTAAATAAAAATATGGGAAAAGGGTTTATAAATCCCATGAAATATTTTAAAACTATTTTGTTATGTGAAAAAGTGTCTGTGTCTAGTGAAGTGTAGACTTAAAATATGATTAAGTAAATGTGTATCCATTTTAAAACACATCATCCATTTTTTGTCACAATCACTTCACAGATATAATTTTTAGGACTCTTTTTTTTTTTCCAAAACCGCATATTTCTGTAAAAGCCAAAGATGAAACTACTATAACTAATATTATTTACATTATACCAAGTCATATTTTATGTTTCACAGAATAATTTTGCCACTATTCATATGCTCTCATGGTAGTCATAAATCCATTGTGGCTGGTTTTGACACCCAGTGCAATAATGATAGGCGTGCTGATGGCAGGACAGGTGTGCTGCAGAGGACACAGTTCTTATCTGTTTTTGTATAACATATAAGATGTCTTGTGTCACAAAAGTTCTTGAAAGCTGAGGTTGCTTGAGGTCTAATAATATCAGTATAGCTACATTTTCTTGGATACTTAGGGTACTCGGAGCAGCAGAAGCATCAGTTAGTTGGTGAAGCGGATTTCTTTTGAACTACAGCATAATGAAAACAGTATAACATTGAAGCATTCACCTCCTCTGCTACAAGCAATCAGAAGAAAATTTTTTTTCAAATTATTTTAAAAGTTTTCTATTATGTACACTATTCTATAATAGCCGAGTCTTTGGTTCAGAGGGTCATACCCATTCATTGAATTTTTGTATTCATCTATAATTGTCAGCTTTACAATGTGCTTCCATGTGGTTATGGTCTCTACTTAGGCTTGAGAAAACACATGGAAAACTGATGCCTTGGTTTTTTTATCTCTGAAGGCTGTACACAACATCTTGCTTGTTTGTGTCATGTACCATCTATATTCAAGATAACTAAGGTGCAGAGTCTTCCATTTCAATTGAAAATTTCTTAAGATAATGTTGTGAGTGCCAGTGTAGTATTGTTGCTTCTTCAGTAAGATGTCATGAATACTTTTGAGGTATAATTCCTCTCAGTAAATGAATGATAGTCTGTACCCAAAGGCTGTAATGGGGTCTGAAAAATCTTTAGAGCTTGGCCACTGTTTGAATCCACTTCAAGATCATATGATGTCTCTGAACCAAAATATATGAACATGTTCACCACATATCAAGTTGCTGAATCACATAAACCAAAGACTTTTATGTGATATCTGCTTGGTTCATGTGGATTATAATAATTGCTTGTATTGCCATCTGCTTTTGTACCCTAAGTCTGTTTCATCCAAACTGAGGTTTTGGAATGAGCGAAATGCATTCTGAAATTTTTATAACAAAATGCTCAAATGGTTCAATCTTTTCTTGTCCTTGTGAGTGTTATTAGAGACATGAAGCATTATATGATATAATGCTTCATTTCTATTTCTTAAAAACATATGACTAGGCCAAGGTGTATACAATTCTGCAGATGTACACCAGTAGTCATGAATGAATGGTTTCTTCTGAATCCCAATATTTATTAGGACAGCAGTAAATTTATCCAGTTAGGGGTATGTAACTTTGGTCCATCGAGCTATGCATTCCTTGACAACTGAGGCAACAATAAAAGCTCTAACTAAGATCTTCCTTCACGAAGGCTTTCCTGACTCAATTGTTTCAGATAATGGAACACAGTTTACGTTGGTCAAGTTTCAACAATTCTGTTTTACTACATGGAATTGAGCATCTAATGAGAGCCCCCATTTCATCCAGCTTCAAATTGAGAGGCAGAACGCTTTGTCCACACCTTCAAAACCTCAATGGCAAAGATTTACTGGAGAGGAAAGACATGACACTGAGCTCTAGATGAACTACTGTTTGCCTATCAGACAACACCAAATTCTATCACTGGTAATTCCCCTGCTGAGTTGTTACATAGGCATCAGCCAAGAACACAATTGTCATTGCTCTACCTCAGCAAGAACAAAGAAGTATAACAGCTGGAGTTAAAGGCTCAAGATTCAGAATTGAAGACCCTGTGTAGGTAAGGAACTACTCCTCAAAATGTGATCCTTGGGTGCATGGTCTCATCATAAGAACTATCAGTCGCATGATGTATACATTTCATCTGAGTAACAACATGAATGTAAGGAAGCATCAAAACCAGTTAAGACCGGGAAGTCTCGTGAAGATCAGACCACCCACCAATGACAGCTATGATGACATTTTACTCAACAAAGCCATCATGGATCAAGTTACCAAGGCGGCACCTAATCTACAGCTTGATGCCCCAGAGCCTATCACAGAAGACAGAAGTGTGGTGGATGTTGCAGTGCCTCCATGAAGATCTCAAAGACAATGAAGACTTTATTGGCTATGTCATAAATATGATAATTATTATTGTGTAATGCACGGACTCAGTCGGACTATTTTCAAATAAGTGCAATGTTCAGATGATTTCAAAGTGTAAGGACAAACTTTAATTGTTGGCCCAATATAGTTTGCCTTATGGACTTCATCACTGGCTTCCTAGCGCAGTGGTCTATGGTTCGATTCCCAGATGAGGTGGGATTTTTTTAGGCTACAAACGGCTCCTGGGTCGACCCAACCCCAAATGGGTACCAGAGCAACTCTGGGAAGGTTAAGGAGGCCGGTGTGATGCTGACCACATCACTCCTAGAGTGTAGACGGTCAAGAAAATATGGGCCTAACACCATATTTCCAATATGCCTCAATGGGTGTGTAACGGGATCCTTTACCTTTACCTTTTTTATGGACTTCATGTCAATTGTAATCTGTATGGATCCTCAGAGTGAGAAGTGGAAGATGTCTAATAAATATTGTACTGTCCTATTTTTCACATTTGGTCTTTACATTTAAAACTGCTTCTTTGCAAACAATGTCACTGGTTTTGTTAAGTTCTCTTTCGAGAGACTCCAAATCTATGATGCTCCTTCATGGATCTTTTAATCGTTTTTGTATGTGGTCACTGTTTTCCAAGAATTTGATACCAGAAATAAAGCAAAGCTTTAATGTGAAATTAAAAACATTTTGATGAAGCTTCTCAAGTAGATCTGCCAATTCATCAACTCTTTTATAAATGACTGTAACAGCTTCTGCTCTCAAACTCCAATGGAGTTGCTTCTGTACAACATGGGCTTTGGGAAAAAATATTTGGCATCTAGGTTTTCTACCTAGAGAGGACATACAGCAGCTCACTAACGTTAGTTGTGGTCATACAGCCAAAGAAGAGGAATACTTTGGATTTGAAGTCAAAAATGACATTGACAGAATCTATTGAAACAGAACAGATTTGAATTGTTTTATTAGGACAACTGCATTTGCAGAGAAACGACCTGAATTTTTTGTGTCAATCCCTCTGTGCCCAGGGTGACCGCCACCCCTGCCCTCCCTTCGCTATGCCACTGGTGTGGGGCCTTGCTTCTGTTTGTCTTGGATTAAAATCTGAACGGAAGACTAATTTCTTTTCCATATCCTTGCAATCTGACAATGTTGAAGAGTTATGCATGTTTGATGATTGTATGTCTGTGATGTCCTTTTCAACAATCTTGGTCATAGAGCTAAATCAATTTTCAAAGTGTTTCTCTGAACCAGTGCTTCTTAATTTTTCTAGAAGTCCCCCACCCCTTTACAACATCTTAAGAAATCATGTGCCTTATTACCTTCTAGCTCACAAAAGATGCTAGAAATGCAAAACAGAGGTAAAAATATGTCTTCTTGTATTAAATGCAAAGAACAATTTTAATTGTATTTGTACTTTGTGCAGTAGTGTGCCAGTAAAATTAGGAAACTGTTCTAAAACATGAGTGCTTTTATGATTAATGTCTAGCATTATTTCATACAGCTGTGAACATATTAAAATGAATTTTAAAATATAATTTGCACCAATATTCAAGGTTAATGCATGAAGTCCGATATATACATTAAATTCACACTATATTCTATTAGTATTATTTTTCACAAAATACATTCAAGTTCTGTATATTATACTACTGGCTTTGTAAGTATTTGCTGTCTAAAATATCTGACATGTCTCCCACCCCCAAAAGTTGTGTTTTCCAACTAATAACAGAATACACCAGACTCACCAAGCACATACACTAATTAGACCTCAACACTTAAAACTAACTGCCACTACTATTAATAAACATCTGTATGACAAATCAACTGGCTATAGGAGGAAGCATATTTCTACATACAAGAATGCATAGAGCAAAATGGTT
This sequence comes from Oreohelix idahoensis, assembly GCA_024509875.1. Lineage (NCBI taxonomy): Eukaryota > Metazoa > Mollusca > Gastropoda > Stylommatophora > Oreohelicidae > Oreohelix > Oreohelix idahoensis. The sequence continues at coordinate 13,813 of JAMPIV010003315.1, forward strand.
ATGACCAAACCATAAATAAGAAGTATAGATCATGATTACCAGAAGTAAAGGTATACAGAAGAGCAGCTGCAGAATCAGATCACCATCTTTTGTTAGCAAAAACAAAAATAAAACTCAAAAAATTGTGAATAGTGTGGATTATCTAAGAAATCAAGAAATAAGAGACAAAGTTTCAATCACAGTATCCAACACATACTTATTACTCCAACAACTGGATGATGAAGCAGATACAGAAGACCACTAGCAACAAGTAAAAAATATATGGAACAAGACGTGTGGAGAAGTACTTGGAAAAAGAGAACATCAGCACAAGGCATTGATAAAAACAGAAACCAAAAACAAGATAGAAGACAGGACAAACAAGAAAGCAGATACAAATCTTCAACTCAAATGTCAAGTCAGTCCTATTGTATGGCTCTGTAAGATGGAGAACAACAAAAAATAGTTACAGATTTTCATAAATGGAAGCTTGCATAGAATATAAAGTTTGAAATGGTATTACAAAGTCACAAATGTGGAACTGATGACAAGAACTTGACAAGTTTCAGTGAAACAAGAGATGATAAAAAGATGCTGCCAATGGATAGGACACACAGTGAAGAAACCTGTTGATAGCATTACAAGGGGGTCCTTGTTTTGAAATCCCCAGGGAAAGAAAGGCAGAGGTAGACTAAATACACGTGAAGAGAGCTAGAGACAAATGAAACTGATGAAGAAACCATGGAAAGAACTTGACAGGAGAACTTGGCATGTATTTGTTGAAGGCCTATGTTGACATGTGACAGGAGAACTTGGCATGTGTTTGTTGAAGGCCTATGTTAACATGTGACAGGAGAACTTGGCATGCATTTGTTGAAGGCCTATGTTAACATGTGACAGGAGAACTTGGCATGTATTTGTTGAAGGCCTATGTTAACACGTGACAGGAGAACTTGGCGTGTATTTGTTGAAGGTCTATGTTAACATGTGACAGGAGAACTTGGCATGTATTTGTTGAAGGCCTATGTTAACATGTGACAGGAGAACTTGGCAGGTGTTTGTTGAAGGCCTATGTTAACATGTGACAGGAGAACTTGCCATGTATCTGTTGAAGGCCTATGTTAACATGTGACAGGAGAACTTGGCATGTATTTGTTGAAGGCCTATGTTAACTTGTGACAGGAGAACTTGGCATGTATTTGTTGAAGGCCTATGTTAACATGGGATAGGAGAACTTGGCATGTATTTGTTGAAGGCCTATGCTCTTTGGGGAGTGAAAGGGTATATTGATTATTCACCACCAATCACACACACACTTTAATCAATACCATTTAGCTGCCTCAGAACACACACACATTCTTCAACTTGGCATTAGCTGCAAAAGGGTGACAAGCTAAAGTTATTTGTCAACAACAACCTCCTCTTGTTAAGAAGAAATAGTCTAAACTTTCAAATTTTCTTCTTGTGAGTTTATTTTTATGCCAGTAAGCATTTTACTAAGTTTATGCAAATGTAGACAGTACTGTTTTTATTTTTTTTTTCAAACATTCTTGTACTTTATAATAGCCATAAATGATTATCTTACTTACTTAGTCGTTCCCTTTCTACTGTGAGGTGTAGAGGTAAATGATTATCAAAACACATTAAAAAATCAGTCAAAATATATGTAATAATTAAAATATATCATTTACTGTAATCACAATTCAGGTTCTGATGAATATAAACAGGAGTATAATGAAAGCTTCCAGAATCATAATGCTAATACTGAGGTGAGATGTTGTATGTATTGTTGTTTAAACAAACTATATCAGACAGTTAATTAACTTTAAATGTTGAATGTACCAATGTGTAGACAAACTATATCAGAAAGTTCATTAACCCTATATGTGTGTCCCCCGTTGTTTAGACAAACTATATCAGACAGTTAATTAACCTTATATGTTGAATGTACCAATGTTTAGACAAACTATATCAAACAGTTAATTAACCTTATATGTTGTATGTACTCTTGTTTGGACAGACTATATCAAACAGTTGGTTTGGTTTTTAAAGACTTTTCATTGCACACAGACATGGCCATCAGTGCTCTGATCTCCTCCCTTAGATCACACAAGAAGAATCTCAGCACAGTTCACAAACTCCATAGCACCAGCGAGAATCCCAGTATGTGTATATAATGTATAGGAATCACACATTCTATAAATATTTTTTTTTGTGGTGGGTAGGTTTCCTAATATTTAAATTTTGCCACGGCAGCGGGCTGATAAGCCATGTGATTTCCAACTGCTGTAGGATTTTTAACATGCACAACTTCCACACGGTACCTCCTATGTTATGCCCTTATTCGAGAAGGATAGGCATCTGATCTCACTACCCATGAAACCAGGGGGGAGTATGACATAATTAGGACCATTGATTCTGAAAAAAAAAAAATTTCAATAAATTATAACCCCTCAACTGGAACTCAAAACAGGGTACCTCTTGAATACAAGGTGGATGCCATACATCTAAACCACTCAGACACCTAATCAGACAATTAATTAACCTTATATGTTGTTTGTACCATTGTTTAGACAAACTATATCAGCCAGTTAATTAGCCTTATATGTTGCATGTACAGTTGTTTAGACAAACAATATCAGACAGTTAATTAACCTTATATGTTGTATATATCATTGTTAAGACAAGCTTTATCAGACAGTTAATTAACCTTATATGTTGTATGTACCATTGTTTATACAAACAGACAGGTCATTGACCTTATATGTCACCATTGTCCTGGTCATCCCCTATGGAGGATAGAACCACTACTACAGGAAGCTTACACTAAACATTCACAAGCTCTTATTGTGATGGTATCTGTAGCTATTTGATATGATGTTGCCAGTCTCATGATCAGCCTTATAATAGTGCCTTGTACAACATCCTGAGGGAGCAATATTCCCACTCTTTCTTTATCTCATCAGAGATCCAAGACACTACAAGGGGCGTTATTAGACATGCTTGTTTGTTATTTCAGTGTTGTAGTTATTTATTTGTTTTTGACACAAACAATTCAAATGGTTTTTTTTTGTTTGAAAATTCACTCTGAACTTATGGGGTCTTATTTCATGTAGAAAAAAATTGTGCTATGTATATTTGTATATGTGTATGCTTATAAGTATGTACATGAGCATTTGTCTGTGCATGTAAACATAAGTGTATGTGTTTGTTTGTGTATGTGCATGTGAGTATGTCTTTGTATGTATGCATGAGTGATAGCAATAATGAGAAAATGATTACAGAAAAACATCTCTCCCCTACATTTTAATCTTTTGTATTACAAGTGTCACAAATACAAAGAGAAATCAATTCCAAAACAAACATATCAATCTTCAACTCCAGTGTCAAGGCCATTCAATTATATAGCTCTAGTTTATAGCATTCTGAAATGTCCAGGGTAAAAGTGGTTTTGGGAGACTCAAAAACGCACATAGTAGAGATCTGGATACAAAAGTCAAAGAAATGAGTCAGTCATGGAGACACCTTGAGCTGATAGTATACAACAAGAGGAGTTGGCATACATTTGTTGATGACCTAGGCTGTTTCGGGAGCTAGAAGTAATAATGATGATGTGTCATAAATGCCTGATTGATTAAAATTTGTTTCAGGCTGATTGTGGCAACAGCTGTACTAAAACTGAGATACAGTATACTGACTTCTTGGACATTCCAGAAAGTCAACAACAGTTATGCTTATCTGGAGATGAGAAAGGTATATATAACAGCAATGTTATTATTTTAAATTCATATTTTGGCTAGATAAGTTTACATGATTTAAATATATGCACAGTATAACATTTAATACTAAGCAGCGAGTGTGCCTTTCTTAGAGAATTAAATCTATTTACAAATGTTAATTAAACTTGCTTAATATATACATAATGGAGATAGAGGCTGTTACTGCAGTAACCAGGGTAGTTATTGTGTCACACTCTCAGTCCATGCTTTTAAAGGTTCAAAATGGATGTCTGTTGCATAAGTAGAAAACATTTATAGAGGCCTTGAATCTTCAGAAGCTGGTGTGAATTGACTGTACAAGTCATTCAGGTGTATGGCATGGCATTAAGAGTGCTGACAGACTAACTTCATGCGCACCCATTGTGGGAACACTGGTCCTGCACAATGGAGAGATACTGAGGACAGTTAATGATCATCTGTTAGAAAACAACATGGCAGTAGATGATTCAACAAGGCTAAGATAGCTGGAATGTAGCACCAAATATAATACTAGCTGGTATAACGTATGCAAGGATACATCCAACTTGTATACAATCAGGATGCTACAGTACAGTAAGCATTCATACACTTCAACATTTGCTAGGGAAGAATTAGCACCAATGGTTTTGCCTGGAGTGCAATGATGTTGATCCTGAATAACAGTCACACAATTATCAGGAGTTTGTGCTAATTTGTTTGTTTGCTACATTTTGCTAACAAATTTTAACTTAACATATAAGACATGCAATTCATTTTTTATCTTTGCTCATTATTTTTATTATTACAGGTGTTTATTCTTGTCACCTGTGCAACACTCATTTCTTCCAACTTGATGTCCTGGATGAGCATATGAAAGCAGTACACAGAGATGGACACTGGGAGTTTGATAATAAATGCAGTGATCTTCAGAATGTGTTACCACAGGACAGTGGAGATAACATGAATGAAGCAGTGAATACGATTGAAGATGCCACTTTTACTGATGTAGCAAGAGAAGATAGCATCAACCTGAGACTCACTTGTAATGAAGCATCAGTGAACCTCATCAACAGTCAGGAAAGGACTGTTAAAATGTTTGACAACCTATATAGTAATACATCAGTTTGCAAAAATCAAGTCTGTAACATAAATTGTAGTAAACCATTTTCTGCCAGTAAGATAAATGTTCAGCATTCTATGACTGACAGAGCTGTTGCTGCTTGCAGTGATTTAAGCACTCAGTCTCATGAGAATATAGAGGAAGACAAGTCCTACAAGTGTGACATTAATGGTGCATCATTTTTTGTGAAAGATAACCTACAGCAACATAAAAGAATGCATACAATAGAGAAGCCTTACAAGTGTGATGTTTGTGGAGAAGCATTTACTCAGAGAGGAAAACTACAAAGTCATAAGAGAATACATACAGGAGAGAAGCCTTACAAGTGTGATGTTTGTGGAGCAGCATTTACTGAAAGTGGTAATCTACAAAAACATAAAAGAATACATACAGGAGAGAAGCATTACAAGTGTGATGTTTGTGGAGCAGCATTTACTCAGACAGGAAAACTACAAAGTCATAAGAGAATACATACAGGAGAGAAGCCTTACAAGTGTGATGTTTGTGGAGCAGCATTTACTGAAAGTGGTAATCTACAAAAACATAAAAGAATACATACAGGAGAGACGCCTTACAAGTGTGATGTTTGTGGAGCAGCATTTACTCAAAACAGTTGTCTACAAACACATATAAGAATACATACAGGAGAGAAGCCTTACAAGTGTGATGTTTGTGGTGCAGCATTTACTCTGAGCAGTACTCTGCAAAAACATAAAAGAATACATACAGGAGAGAAGCCTTACAAATGTGATGTTTGTGGAGCAGCATTTACTGACAGTGGTAATCTACAAAAACATAAAAGAATACATACAGGAGAGAAGCCTTACAAGTGTGATGTTTGTGGAGAAGCATTTACTCAGAGAGGAAAACTACGAAGTCATAAGAGAATACATACAGGAGAGAAGCCTTACAAGTGTGATGTTTGTGGAGCAGCATTTACTGAGAGTGGTAATCTACAAAAACATAAAAGAATACATACAGGAGAGAAGCAATACAAGTGTGATGTTTGTGGAGCAGCATTTACTCAAAGCAGTTGTCTACAAACACATATAAGAATACATACAGGAGAAAAGCCTTACAAGTGTGATGTTTGTGGAGCAGCATTTACTCACAGCAGTTGTCTACAAACACATATAAGAATACATACAGGGGAGAAGCCTTACAAGTGTGATGTCTGTGATGCAACATTTACACAGAGCAGCAGTCTACAAAAACATAAAAGAATACATACAGAAGAGAAGCCTTACACGTGTGATGTTTGTGGAGAAGCATTTACTCAGAGAGGAAAACTACAAAGTCATAAGAGAATACATACAGGAGAGAAGCATTACAAGTGTGATGTTTGTGGAGCAGCATTTACTGAGAGTGGTAATCTACAAAAACATAAAAGAATACATACAGGAGAAAAGCCTTACAAGTGTGATGTTTGTGGAGCAGCATTTACTCAAAACAGTTGTCTACAAAGACATATAAGAATACATACAGGAGAGAAGCCTTACAAATGTGATTTTTGTGGTGCAGCATTTACTCTGAGCAGTACTCTACAAAAACATAAAAGAATACATACAGGAGAGAAGCCTTACAAATGTGATGTTTGTGAAGCAGCATTTACTGAGAGTGGTAATCTACAAAAACATAAACGAATACATACAGGAGATAAGCCTTACAAGTGTGATGTTTGTGTAGCAGCATTTACTGAGAGTGTTAGTCTACAAAGACATAAAAGAATACATATAGGAGAGAAGCCTTACAAGTGTGATGTTTGTGGAGAAGCATTTACTCAGAGAGGAAAACTACAAAAACATAAAAGAATACATACAGGAGAGAAGCCTTACAAGTGTGATGTTTGTGGAGCAGCATTTACTCAAAGCAGTTGTCTACAAACACATATAAGAATACATACAGGAGAGAAGCCTTACAAGTGTGATGTTTGTGGAGCAGCATTTACTCAAAGCAGTTGTCTACAAACACATATAAGAATACATACAGGGGAGAAGCCTTACAAGTGTGATGTCTGTGATGCAACATTTACACAGAACAGCAGTCTACAAAAACTTAAAAGAATACATACAGAAGAGAAGCCTTACAAGTGTGATGTTTGTGGAGCAGCATTTACTGAGAGTAGTAATCTACAAAAACATAAAAGAATACATACAGGAGAGAAGCCTTACAAGTGAGATGTTTGTGGAGCAGCATTTACTCAAAACAGTTGTCTACAAACACATAAAAGAATACATACAGGAGAGAAGCCTTACAAGTGTGATGTTTGTGGAGAAGCATTTACTCAGAGAGGAAAACTACAAAGTCATAAGTGAATACATACAGGAGAGAAGCATTACAAGTGTGATGTTTGTGGAGCAGCATTTACTGAGAGTGGTAATCTACAAAAACATAAAAGAATGCACATACAGGAGAGAAGCCTTACAAGTGTGATGTTTGTGGAGCAGCATTTACTCAAAACAGTTGTCTACAAACACATATAAGAATACATACAGGAGAGAAGCCTTACAAATGTGATGTTTGTGGTGCAGCATTTACTCTGAGCAGTACTCTACAAAAACATAAAAGAATACATACAGGAGAGAAGCCTTACAAATGTGATGTTTGTGGAGCAGCATTTACTGAGAGTGGTAATCTACAAAAACATAAAAGAATACATACAGGAGAGAAGCCTTACAAGTGTGATGTTTGTGGAGCAGCATTTACTCAAAGCAGTTGTCTACAAACACATATAAGAATACATACAGGAGAGAAGCTTACAAGTGTGATGTTTGTGGAGCAGCATTTACTCAAAGCAGTTGTCTACAAACACATATAAGAGTACATACAGGAGAGAAGCCTTACAAGTGTGATGTCTGTGATGCAACATTTACACAGAACAGCAGTCTACGAAAACATAAAAGAATACATACAGAAGAGAAGCCTTACAAAAAGGATGTTTGTGGAGCAGCATTTACTGAGAGTGGTAATCTACAAAAACATAAAAGAATACATACAGGAGAGAAGCCTTACAAGTGTGATGTTTGTGGACCAGCATTTACTCAGAGTGGTAATCTACAAAAACATAAAATTTTACACACAGGAGAGAAGCCTAACAAGTGTGATGTTTGTGAAGAAGCATTTACTCAGAGAGGAAAACTAAAAAGTCATAAGAAAATACATACAGGAGAGAAGCCTTACAAGTGTGATATTTTTGGGAGAAGCATTTACTCAAAGCAGTTGTCTACAAAACATATAAGAATACATACAGGAGAGAAGTCTTACAAGTGTGATGTCTGTGATGCAACATTTACACAGAACAGTAGTCTACAAAAACATAAAAGAATACATACAGAAGAGAAGCCTTACAAGTGTGATGTTTGTGGAGCAGCATTTACTGAGATTGATAGTCTACGAAGTCATAAAAGAATACATATGGAGAGAAGCCTTACAAGTGTGATGTTTGTGGTGCAGCATTTACTCTGAGCAGTTGTCTATAAAAAACATAAAAGAATACATACAGGAGAGAAGACTTACAAGTGTGATGTCTGTGATGCAGCATTTATTCAGAGCAGTTATTTATAAAAATCATATAAGAATACACACAGGAGAGTAGACTTACAAGTGTGATGTTTGTAGAGCAGCATTTACTCAGACAGGAAGCTTATAAAGTCATAAAAGAATACATACAGGAGAGAAGCCTTACAAGTGTGATGTCTGTGATGCAGCATTTACTCAGAGCAGTTGTCTATAAAAAAAAAACGTATAAGAATACACACAGGAGAGAAGACTTACAAGTGTGATGTCTGTGGTGCAGCATTTACTCAGAGCAGTTGTCTATAAAAAACATATAAGAATACACACAGGAGAGTAGACTTACAAGTGTGATGTCTGTGGAGAAGCCTTTACTCAGAGCAGTTGTCTTTAAAAAACATATAAGAATACACACAGGAGAGAAGACTTACATGTGTGATGTTTGTGGAGCAGCATTTACTCAGACAGGAAGCTTACAAAGTCGTAAAAGAATACATAAAGGAGAGTAGACTTACATGTGTGATGTTTGTGGAGCAGCATTTACTCAGACAGGTAGCTTACAAAGTCGTAAAAGAATACATACAGGAAATGAACCTTAGTATCTTCCCCTTATCCATGTCCAGTGTCCCCACTATAGGTGCTCTAGAGGCCTGTGTCAGTTCTCTCATTGCCATGTACCCCTGCATAACCAGGACAGTAGATCCACAAAAGTTCTTTAAGACTTGGGTATTCTATTGATGCTTTCCATTCACGCCGCAGCCATTCATTCTGAATTTTCCGAAGCATGGCTTGAGAGTCTGACAATATAACTGCCCTGGTGTAGTGAAATTGACAGAGATACAACGGTAAAATACCTCCAAAGATAACATGTAAGGATAAAAACATAATGCGTAGGCTGCTGATAGTACATGATCGCCCAGACCGCGGGTCATCACCCTCCATAAAAATTGACTTGCTAGACAGGAGGGGAACGGCGGATAAAAAGGAAAAAAATATGACTGGAAAGATTGCGTGAGACTAGAAAGGCTAAGGAGACGCAATTGGGGGGGAAACGGAGAAAAGTCACGTTTCCCAAGTTGACATAAAGTAAGGAACTCGACAGAAGGGACCTTGGATATGATACGCCACAGTCATTTATTGGTCGCTTTTGCGATACCAAGCCTTTGATTTGAATTCAGCGGCAGAACGCAGATGTTTGGAATATTACAAAAATTAAAAAGTAACTTTTTCGTAATATTAATGTTAGGAATATAAAAATTAGCTGGCCGGATGGCCCATTCTGAGCAGTGAACTAATATGTTCTTAATTTTACAGACGGATAGATAATATTGAAGATAATGACAAAAGACAGTGTTGTTCACATCAGCGACAGACTGTATTGAATAAAAAGTGTCGCTATTTGCACAAAAAAAACACGACCTCGAGACGCAGGTGTTCAAATCTACTTAGTAGGGAAGCGAAGGGACATTGGTGGGAGCTGTGTCTAAATATAACTTTTAACGACAAAATTTTGGAGGGGAGAGAAAGGTTGGTTCAAAAATCAAGTACGTTTTTGAAAAAAAAAAACAAGTAGAGACGGACAGACTAACAGATAAACATCCATACTTGACTGAAGCATGACTGAAATGACTTTAGGGTAGGAAATTTGAATTTGAAATAAACCTAGGCAGTGATTGGCCACAGACAATCATTTTATCGGCGCTCAGACGCGCAAGTGGGGCCATTCCTCAATAGTTGTTCGATGATAGACACAGTATTTTAAAGTGTGGTGATTTCCAAATGAAAGAAAGTGAAATAAGTTCAGGGACGCCATACTATAGCCAGCAGCTCAGCTGAGTTTTGCTAGCATTTCTGTGTTCTTTATTCATAATCTGAGCTGTGAGTTTCAGCTGTCAACAAGGCGGTGTCCATTCAGTTGGTGATTTTACTCGAGTGTATCTGTGCAGTACGTTGTGACAGAGACCACTATTATTGCCCGCCAGCACGGAGAGGTGGGACTACCAGATTTCAGCACCAGAGCTACATATGCAAGTTGAGTGAGCCTCTGGTCTGCTGGAAGTTCACCAACGCCTTTTAGTTACTAATACCCCATAAAATTCCTGCAATTTACTGGACACTGTGTAGTCAATATAGACAGGTGTGATGAGGCCACCCCAACAGCACAAGCATTAACTATCCTCTCAAGTAGATGACTACTAGAACATTTTAATAAAACTAACTAGTCTAGTACTTATATATGTACACTCTTGCATTTATTATGTAACATTCCATGCATTTCTTTCATAATTTTAAATCCTTTTTTTTAACAAAAAGTTCTGGTCAACATAAAAACTTGATCCAGAACAAATAAATGTAATATAATTCTATCAAAAATTTTACACACGTGAGTTAGTTCAGTGTATTTTAACATTTGTTAATATTATTAGTCTGCTTAAATATCTGTGGGTGTATCTATAATTATCACACCACATTACATATCATTACCCTAGACATTTTACATAGATACATTCATTAAGAAAAAAAATTGAGTGTGAGGTCGTAGTGGTAGCAAGAAAGGCCTTCTGACAATACACAACTACATTTTATCTCAGGAGCCTTCACAGCTGGCCTCATACATTACATTTAGTAATATCACCATCATACAATACCATCAAACCCACTACATACATTGGGGTCTTGTCCGGGATAATTAGCCCAACAGTAATATTAGGATCTCCTGGTTGGAGAAATAAAATTAGGGGAAAAAATTGTGAAATTCCCTTTAAAATTAAAGTGTCCCTGCAGATAAAAGTTGGTGAATCTTAAGCAGTGATAATTAAATTCTTGTGGGTTAGTTACAAAAAAGCTTAGTAACAGTCAAAGATTTGTACTTAGTTTATTCATTGCCCAGCCAGTAGATAGCTTTGGGTTATATTGCCTCTGAAATATTTGTGGGAAATAATTGCTAGTGTACCGCATTGATTCATTACCCTATTGATCCTTTTACATCCAATATACATTAATGTGATTTACATTATTTATTTCGTAGTGGGATCTGCAAGATAGGTCACTTAAAAAAAATTGAGTGAGTGACCCCAAGGTTACAAATTTGAAGTGGCAATTTTTAGAGAATTTCATCTTGTTTTTTATTTAGTACCCCAACAGCACATAGCATTGGTGGACCTCAAAAGAAAAGTGACAAATGACTTCCCTTTAACGGGGTTGGTTGCTCATGTTCAAGATTAATATCTTCGAAGCCAGTTTTTCTTTTAGTAGATATTAGTTCTAAGAATACTTGAAATTTTTGGTTGAGATTGAGCTTTTTGAAATTATAATTTTGTTATATTAAGGGAAGGCAATTAACAGCTTAGAATATAATGGAGGCCCATAGCCTAAAATAAATTTTTGTAGAAAATCGTCGTATGCTTTATTTTTTTTTTTTTGTGTTTGGCCCAAAATAGTTTGTTTTTTTTTTTTACCTACTTTACAAAAGGTTGTTTTTTTTACATTTTCGGATTTTTTTGGAGATTTTTTTTAAAGCCCAAGGAGTAATATTAGGATTCCTGGTTGGAGAAATTAACAAGGCCTTCTGTTTTTTTTTATTTGCTTTTTGTTAATTTTTTTTTTTTTGTTTTTTTTCTTTTTTGGGCCTCATAATTACTTTAGTAATATCGGTTTTTTTTGTTTTTACAATTGAAACTTTACATTGGGATCTTAAAATTTTTTTTTAATTTAGCCCAACAGTTTATTTGGAATTCCCTGCAGAATTTTTTTAATTTTAGAAGCCATCTGAAAAAAAAATTGAATGAAATTTTTCTTTTTGTGTTTTTAAATTAAAGTTTTTATTTTGCAGACATGAAAAGTTGGTGAATTCTTCACAAGCCAGGTGTTAACTGGTTAGTTAGAATTAGTTAGACTATAGTCATAAGAAGTACTTAGTGTATTTACTGGTTAGAGATTTAGCTTGTATATTATTATAGTGTCTGAAAAGTATGGCGGAGCTAGCAAAATTCCGATCAGCTGCTGTGCTGACCGCAAAGGAGATGGGAATGGATGGTCAAATTTTAATTCAATATGTAACGGCTGAATGTGATAAATATATTGAAAGGGAAGATAGAAAGGTAGCTGAAGAGAAGAGGTTACAAATTGAGGCTGATAGAGAAATTAAGAGGCTGCAGATTGAGGCAGAAGAAAAACGACAGCAAAGGGAGGCAGAAGAAAAACGACAGCAAAGGGAGGCAGAAGAAATACGACAGCAAAGGGAGGCAGAAGATAGAAGGTTGCAAAGGGAGCACGAATTACGACTAAGGGAGCTGGAATTACAAGGCCCGGCTCCTGAAAATGGTGCCAGCCCTTTTGCCTCAGATGCTACGCCCAGTCTGGGAGCCTCAAACTCAGCTATGGGGTTTCATTTAGACCATTTTGTTGAAAAAGACGATGACATAGAGGGGTACCTAGGACGTTTTGAGTTATTAGCTACTACATATGGGTTAGAGAGAGAGAGGTGGAGTGTAAAGCTATCACAGGGATTGAGAGGTACTTCTTATGAAGTATTTGCCAAAATGAACAGGGAAGACCAAGACAATTATGACATGTTAAAGCAGGCTTTGTTATTAAGGTACGAGAAGAATGGTGAATTTTATCGTAAGAAATTTAGAAATGCCAAACTGTTGTCTGGGGAGACATACCACCAATTCTCTGCTAGACTAGAAACCTATTTGGAGAAATGAACGGCTCTGGGGAAGACCCAAGATCTTAAAGAAATGATCATGATTGAGCAATTGAGAGAGTCCATGGCTCCAGACATGAGAAAATTTCTCATGGAACAAGGTGCAGAGAAGTTGGGGGAAATTTTAAATGTTGCTGAGAGGTATCAGGCAGCTCAGGCAGAGGTAAGTGGTGCTAAAAAGAAGCACATAGACAATTTTAAAGCTCCACAGCAATTTAATAAATTTGATAATAGAGAGCAGGGAAATAAAGGTAGGACAAACTTTGAGCGGCCAAGAAATGACTATCGCGACAGAAACTCACAGTTCAATGACCAAAAGTTCAATGAAAGAAAACCGTTGAACCAAGGAAAAAGATGGTGTAAATGGTGCAAGAAGGATAACCATAACACCGAATTTTGTAGAAGGAAACCTTCAAACATTGCTGCAATGAAGTCGGGGACGCGAAGATTAAAGGTTAATCCTAATGGACAACAGGAACCTTATCACCCCCCAGTTTGTGAGGATGTTATTTGTAATGGGGTCACCATAAGGTGCCTTTATGATACAGGTTTGGATTATGATTCAGTTGTGAAGTCTAGCCTAGTGGACCCAAGTCAGTATACCACAGAAACAGTAGAAATACAAGGGGCGACTAAGGACATACCACTCATGACACTTCCCATCGCAAGGATAACGGTGAAAACTCGCTATGTGGAAGGAGAAATCAGAGCAGCAGTGATAGATGAACCAATCTACCCTCTGATATTGGGGTGTAGATACGTCTTCTTGGGGAATCCCGAGAAACCTGTGATCATGGCGACAGTGCAGACCAGGTCACAGAAGAAGGAGGAAGAAGGTGAACCTATAAATGCTCATCCAGAGGAGATGAGGAAGGCGCAGGCTGAGGATAGGACACTCAAGCCCTGTTTTAAAAAATTGCCCAAATGCCACACACCTCCGAGCAAGGGGGAATATTTCATGAAGAACAAACTCTTATACAGGAAGGCCGGAACTGGAACAAATGGTCACAACCAGCTGGTTCTTCCCACTTCATATAGAGATAAAGTGATGGAACTCGGGCATGCGATTCCCTTCAGTGGTCACATGGGGATCAGCGCCACAGGACAGCGTATAGCTTGTCATTACTTCTGGCCAGGGATAACGGAGGATATAAAAAGATATGTCAAATCCTGCCCAGAATGTCAAAGGGTAGCTCCAAAGCACTGGACTGCTCCTGCAACTCTAGGGGAAATGCCCATAGTGGGAACACCTTTTGAGAGGGTTGCAGTGGATATTGTAGGACCTTTCACTCGGACCAAGAGGAGGAACAGTTACATCCTTACTCTGGTGGACACTTGTTCTATGTGGGGAGAGGCGGTAGCCCTGCCATCAATTGATTCAAAACATGTAGCAGAGGCACTACTTACAATATTTACCCGATTAGGATTCCCGCATCAAATCTTGACGGATAATGGTTCTCAGTTCAAGGGGAAACTAACGGAAGAAGTTTTTAAGCTATTTCAAGCCAGACACTTTCATTGTAGTCCGTACCATCCACAAGGGAACGGCCAGGTAGAGAGGTTCAACGAGACTCTCATTTCTATCCTGAGAAAGCTGGCACACGAAAAACCGGATCTGTGGGATCAATTCCTGCCCGCCGCATTGTTTGCGTACCGGGAGGTACCACATAGTTCAACCGGGATGGCTCCCGCAACTCTGCTATTTGGGAGGCCAATAAAAGGTCCATTAGAAGCTCTATTAAGGACCTGGACAGATGAGAAGGCGGAAGAGACTGTTACCTCATCGTATCAATACGTGAACGAACTGACCACTCGTTTGAAAGCTGGATGGAAACTGGCAAATGATAATTTGAAGCAAGCCAGGAAGAAACATGCAGCATATTTTAATAGGAAGGCAAAGGACAGGGAACTGGCAGTCGGAGAGAAGGTGCTGCTTCTACTACCCAGAAGCCAGAATAAATTACAAATTGGTTGGCAAGGTCCATATACGGTTCTAGAGAAGGTGTCTAGAACAAACTATAAAATTGACAAAAAGGGGAAGGAGAAAGTTTATCATGTAAACCTGTTAAAGAAGTATCTGGACAGACCACTCCAGGAAAGCACCCCCTTATTGACCTTGGCTATTGCAACCCAGATGCCAAAAGAACCACTCACCTCACATGAATACCCATTACATCCTTGTGAAACAGCAGCACAGGTAAAAGTCAGTAAGCACCTGACTAAAAACCAGAGGGAGAGAGTTCAACAGGTTCTAGAGGAACATACAGATGTATTAACAGATAAACCAGGCCATACAAATTTGCTACAGTATGACATGAAACTGGTAGACTCAAACCCAATCTGTATGAGAGCCTATTCTATTCCGTTCGCGAAGGAGAAGGCATTGAAGGAAGAAATAGAGTATTTGTTGAAGGAGGGGATTATTTCGCACAGTGAATCATCTTTTAGTTCTAGTGTCGTTTTGTTGAGAAAACCGTCTGGGGAACACAGACTGTGCATAGATTACAGGAAACTGAATGCTGTCACAGAAGGACAAGTGGATCCATTACCAGACACAAAACAGTTATTTGCCAGACTGAACAAGGCAAAATACTTTTCAAAGGTGGATCTTAGTAAAGGCTATTACCAGATCCCAGTGAAGCCTGAAGTGAGACCTTATTTGGCTTTTAGCACTTCGGATGGACATTATGAATTCAATATGCTACCATTCGGACTGAAAAATGCTCCGAGTGTGTTTTCAAGGATGATGCGCAAATTGTTGGATCCCCTGAATAACCCATGTATCACGAATTTCATGGATGATATTCTCGTCGCCACAGAGACATTTGAAGAACACATTGAAGCTCTGGAGATGTTGTTTGATAGACTTCGGGAGGCGAACTTAACTGCTAGGCCAACAAAATGTTGTATTGGATGCAAAGAGTTGGAATTCTTGGGACACACTGTATATCAGGGTAATATGACCCCTGATCCTAAGAACTTGGAAAAAACTGCAGAGAGCACCTAGGCCGCAAACAAAAAAGGACGTGCGATCATTTGTGTCGTTATGCGGATTTTATCAGAAATACATCAAGAATTTTAACGCTATTTGTGCTCCTCTGACTGATCTAACTCGCAAGGGACTTCCAGATAAAATTATTTGGACTGCACCATGTGAACTAGCGTTCCAAGAGTTAAAGGAAAAACTCACTAGCAAGCCGATTCTCAAACTGCCTAATTAGAGTAGTGGCAGACGTGAGGAGTAATTTTACCTATGTGTATCGCTGGTTTTGGAACTTGCCATAGGCATGTTTTCAAGTGGGGAGATGTGTAGTGAAATTGACAGAGATACAACGGTAAAATACCTCCAAAGATAACATGTAAGGATAAAAACATAATGCGTAGGCTGCTGATAGTACATGATCGCCCAGACCGCGGGTCATCACCCTCCATAAAAATTGACTTGCTAGACAGGAGGGGAACGGCGGATAAAAAGGAAAAAATATGACTGGAAAGATTGCGTGAGACTAGAAAGGCTAAGGAGACGCAATTGGGGGGGAAACGGAGAAAAGTCACGTTTCCCAAGTTGACATAAAGTAAGGAACTCGACAGAAGGGACCTTGGATATGATACGCCACAGTCATTTATTGGTCGCTTTTGCGATACCAAGCCTTTGATTTGAATTCAGCGGCAGAACGCAGATGTTTGGAATATTACAAAAATTAAAAAGTAACTTTTTCGTAATATTAATGTTAGGAATATAAAAATTAGCTGGCCGGATGGCCCATTCTGAGCAGTGAACTAATATGTTCTTAATTTTACAGACGGATAGATAATATTGAAGA
Source organism: Oreohelix idahoensis (assembly GCA_024509875.1). NCBI lineage: Eukaryota > Metazoa > Mollusca > Gastropoda > Stylommatophora > Oreohelicidae > Oreohelix > Oreohelix idahoensis. Next base: position 30,694 of record JAMPIV010003315.1, read on the forward strand.
TAATGACAAAAGACAGTGTTGTTCACATCAGCGACAGACTGTATTGAATAAAAAGTGTCGCTATTTGCACAAAAAAACACGACCTCGAGACGCAGGTGTTCAAATCTACTTAGTAGGGAAGCGAAGGGACATTGGTGGGAGCTGTGTCTAAATATAACTTTTAACGACAAAATTTTGGAGGGGAGAGAAAGGTTGGTTCAAAAATCAAGTACGTTTTTGAAAAAAAAAACAAGTAGAGACGGACAGACTAACAGATAAACATCCATACTTGACTGAAGCATGACTGAAATGACTTTAGGGTAGGAAATTTGAATTTGAAATAAACCTAGGCAGTGATTGGCCACAGACAATCATTTTATCGGCGCTCAGACGCGCAAGTGGGGCCATTCCTCAATAGTTGTTCGATGATAGACACAGTATTTTAAAGTGTGGTGATTTCCAAATGAAAGAAAGTGAAATAAGTTCAGGGACGTCATACTATAGCCAGCAGCTCAGCTGAGTTTTGCTAGCATTTCTGTGTTCTTTATTCATAATCTGAGCTGTGAGTTTCAGCTGTCAACAAGGCGGTGTCCATTCAGTTGGTGATTTTACTCGAGTGTATCTGTGCAGTACGTTGTGACAGAGACCACTATTATTGCCCGCCAGCACGGAGAGGTGGGACTACCAGATTTCAGCACCAGAGCTACATATGCAAGTTGAGTGAGCCTCTGGTCTGCTGGAAGTTCACCAACGCCTTTTAGTTACTAATACCCCATAAAATTCCTGCAATTTACTGGACACTGTGTAGTCAATATAGACAGGTGTGATGAGGCCACCCCAACAGCACAAGCATTAACTATCCTCCCAAGTAGATGACTACTAGAACATTTTAATAAAACTAACTAGTCTAGTACTTATATATGTACACTCTTGCATTTATTATGTAACATTCCATGCATTTCTTTCATAATTTTAAATCCTTTTTTTTTAACAAAAAGTTCTGGTCAACATAAAAACTTGATCCAGAACAAATAAATGTAATATAATTCTATCAAAAATTTTACACACGTGAGTTAGTTCAGTGTATTTTAACATTTGTTAATATTATTAGTCTGCTTAAATATCTGTGGGTGTATCTATAATTATCACACCACATTACATATCATTACCCTAGACATTTTACATAGATACATTCATTAAGAAAAAAAATTGAGTGTGAGGTCGTAGTGGTAGCAAGAAAGGCCTTCTGACAATACACAACTACATTTTATCTCAGGAGCCTTCACAGCTGGCCTCATACATTACATTTAGTAATATCACCATCATACATGACCATCAAACCCACTACACCTGGTTGATGGAGTTTTAGACAGCGACCTCAGTGCAGCAGTAACTGCTTCTACCTCTACGTTCTTGTTTGCTTAAAAAATACTTTAATTATGATTGGGTAATGTCATTGTATGCTGTTATGTAACCTTTATAACATTGTATGCCTTTAATTTAATGCTTAAAATAAGATGTGGGAATGACAGGGTATAGTATGCAAGATAAGTGAGAATGGAAGGGCAGAATGTTAGACGTGCTTGCGCGCCCAATTCATAACCCTTTGAAAATAAAGTTTGTTCGTTCCATTCTCATGAAATGTAGAATTTGTTGACAGTCACACCCTTAGTTCATTAAAAATATATGTCAAATATAACTTACTTACTTACTTAGTCGTTCCCCTTCTACCGTGAGGTGTAGAGGTTTGGAAGAGAGAGCGCCAGACTATTCTATCGGCTGTCTTCCTCCTGGCCTGGTTCCATTCTAGTCCTCGGTCCTTCAAAGATTGTCTAATGTTGTCCTCCCAGCGGACTCTGGGTCGTCCTCGGGGTCTGGATCCTTGGCTCTTTGTTTCCCATGCTTGTCGTGGTAGCCGATCTTCTCCCATTCTGCAGACATGGCCAAACCATCTTAGTTGGGACTGTTCTACTTGGGTCTGTAAGGGGTGGCATTTTAGGCCTTGACGTATTGTCTGGTTGCGTACCATGTCCCTTCTTGTTACTTCAACCACCTTCCTCAGATACCTCATTTCTGAGGTTTGGATCTGGCTTTTATGGGTTGTAGTCATTGCCCATGACTCGCATCCATACGTCAAGACTGGGACATAGGTGGAGCGGTATACAGCCATCTTCGTTTTCTTACCAACCTCTCTCTTGCTGAGGAATCCTCGATCCAGACTTGCAGGTTGGATTGGAGATGTGCCTCTAATTTTGTCAAATATAAGAGTACATGTAATGTAGAATTAGTTGACAGTCACATCCTTAGTTCATTAAAAATATAAATGTCATATATAAGAGGGACATTAAAAATAAATGTCAGATATAAGAGGACATGTAATGTAGAATTTGTTGACAGTCACATCCTTAGTTCATTAAAAATATGTGTCATCTTGTGCAGCTCTCGGCTCTCTACTACTTAACTCTTAGTGAATGAGGGATACAATGTGTTGTTTTTTTTCATGTGGCTCTTCAATTGGTTAAAATAGAGACCAATTAAATATTTGGCTCTTTGTCATGGAAAGGTTCCCGACACTGGCATAGTGGTATTTTTGGCCGATAATTACAACTAAATCTTCGTGGAATGTGAATATGAAGAATAAGGTGTTTTTTTTTTTTTAAATGGCCTAACCTTCCTCCCCCTTTATCTCCCCCTAATCCTCTGACTTCCTGTCTATCTTGGCTTTTGGTGAGCCTGTTTAATCCTTCATTTCAAAACTTTCCTCTCTCCTCCCTGGTAAAGGACTAAGAGGATCATCCCTTCACACCTCCTGACCTTGGCCTTTCACACCTCCTGACCTTGGCCTTTCACACCTCTAAGAATACTTACATTCACTAAAATCAATCTGTGAATAACGTCCTGACCTTGGCCTTTCACACCTCTAAGAATACGTTACAATCACTAAAATCATTCTGTGAATAACGTCCTGATCTTGGCCTTTCACACCTCTAAGAATACGTTACATTCACTAAAATCATTCTGTGAATAACGTCCTGACCTTGGCCTTTAACACCTCTAAGAATATGTTACATCTCACTAAAATCATTCTGTGAATAATGTCCTGACCTTGGCCTTTCACACCTCTAAGAATACGTTACATTCACTAAAATCATTCTGTGAATAATGTCCTGACCTTGGCCTTTCACACCTCTAAGAATACGTTACATTCACTAAAATCATTCTGTTAATAATGTCCTGACCTTGGCCTTTCATGCCAGATTCTAAATCTTGGAGATCTTAGACACCCCTGTAGATTTACAAGCAACGGTTTTTATGGGACTTTGAAGACCTAAGATCTGTTGTTGTTGTTGTTATTGTTAACTTCAAACAAAAACTAAAACCAAGATGACTACCACGATACCAAAGCCAGCACTGAAAATCGTAAATAGTAGCAGGGTATGTGTGTGTGTGTAAATAGTAGCAGTAGAAAAACGTTTTGTGGGCGTGTGTGTTAAGGCAGGGTTCTCCTATGGAGTTGTCGCCTACAATTTTAGAAGAACATTTGCTTCAAAGTTGCCCAACATATGCGGAACAGAGAAAGCGCATATGGCCGACACCAGTACCATTCATGGAAAAAACTCTACAGAGATTCAAATAGCCTCAAGCTGATTACTGCTTTCTATGAAAACATTCACGTGGACGTCTGAGAGTGTATGAAGAAGATAACCACAATGGAGATAATTAAGTTATGAGTCATCAGTATGAATACAACACTACATTATAGTAATATATTGTGCGTATCACTAATATGCTTTATAAGAGAACTTTTCAGAGTTATACCTATACTCCATACAAATGTGCATTATTGCTTTGTTAGTGCAGACCATACCCGAAACTAATGCAGAGCCTGTATTATCCATATGGGAAACCCTGTTAGAAATATAATTCAGTGAGATATTACGTCAACTTTGGAAAGTCTACTTGATTTATTTTTAGCAATTAATAATTAACATGTGTCATTCAAGTTGAAGGTGTTATTGGGATATAAAACCCTTGCTGAAGACTACTACTACTTAGTCGTTCCCCTTCTAACATGAGGTGAAGAGGTTTGAGAGAGAGAGCGCCAAACTATCCTATCGGCTGTCTTCTTCCTGGCCTGGTTCCATTTTAGTCCTCAGTCCTTCAGAGATTGTCTAATGGTGGACTCTGGGTCATCCTGGGGGTCTGGATCCCTGGCTCTTTGTTTCCCATGCTTGTCGTGATAGCCGATCTTCTCCTATTCTGCAGACATGGCCAAACCATCTTAGTTGGGACTGTTCTACTTGGGTCTGCAGCTATCAAAGGGCTAAAAAATGGAAAAGCGCCTGGTCACGACAATCTGAATGCTGAGCTATTCAAGACAGACCCTGAACTAGCAGCAGAACTATTAGAACCACTATTTGCACAAGTCTGGGAAACTGAGACAACACCAACAGAGTGGAGTAAAGGAACAATTGTCAAATTGCCCAAGAAGGGCGACCTTGCAGACTGCAACAACTGGAGAGGAATTACCCTCCTCTCAGTTCCCAGCAAAATACTAGGCAGGATAATCATCCAGAGAATTTCAAAAGCAGTTGACCATAAACTGAGGAAAGAACAAGCGGGCTTCAGAAAGAACAGAAGATGTGCAGATCATATATTTGTCCTCAGGAACATTATAGAGCAGTGCTCAGAATGGCAGAGACAGCTGTACATTAACTTTGTTGATTTTGAAAAGGCTTTCGACAGCATACACAGGGACAGCCTATGGAAAATTCTGAGGGCTTATGGAATTCCCAGCCGCATTGTTTCCATTATAAAAAGCCTCTATTCTAACTTTACGTGCAGTGTTGGATCGAGTAATGTAACTTTCGAAGTGAAAACAGGAGTACGACAGGGATGCCCCTTATCAACAACATTATTTTTGACAGTCATAGATTGGGTGATGCGCCAGACAACAGAGGGCAGTCCAAGAGGAATTAGATGGACAATGTTTTCTACACTGGAAGATTTGGAATATGCAGATGACATTGCACTGCTCGCGCATTCACACCAACACATTCAAGACAAAACTGATAGACTGAATAAGTATGGCCAGCAGGTTGGCCTGAACATCAATCTGAAGAAGACGGAGGTCATGACACTAAATGTGGGCAATCCTGAGCCAATAACAGTAAGGAACCAGAAGTTAGAACAGACAGACACATTTACTTACCTAGGAAGCATAGTAACACCTGACGGCGGAACAAGCAAGGACATTAACAACAGAATGAATAAAGCGAGAACAGCCTTTGCTATTCTCAACAACATTTGGAAGTCTTCCCAGTACAGCACAAACACCAAATTAAGACTGTATGAGAGCTGCGTACTTTCTGTGCTTCTCTATGGTGCGGAATGTTGGAGAGTAACAGAGAAGGAAATGTCGAAACTGTCCTCCTTCCACACAATCTGCCTAAGGAAAATTCTCCGAATCTTTTGGCCAAACACCATCAGCAACCAAGAACTACTTATTCGGAGTAACCAGGAGGACATGCACACCATCATAGCTGGCAGACGCTGGAGTTGGGTTGGCCATGTCCTCAGAAGGGACCCTGATACCATCGCAAGAACAGCTATGCTATGGACCCCCGAGGGAAAGCGAAAGAGAGGCCGACCAAAAACAACTTGGCGGAGAACTGTGGAAGCTGAGATGCAAAGAATGAACCACAGTTGGGGCACTGTACGAAGGATGGCCGCCGACCGAGCAAAGTGGAATCAATTTGTTGCTGCCCTACAAGACGCCACCAGGCGTGATGGCCGCTGACTGCTTTGACGGTTGTCGGTTATGGATCAAAGAAGAAGAAGAAGAAGAAGAAGCAGAGAAATAACGAGGAAAGAAAGAAAGAAAGAAAGAAAGAAAGAAAGAAATGTGCGATAATTCACAGCACATAAAAAAATCAGTACCACAAATGCACCGATACTGCCAGAGAGAACCAAAGACCGCGAAGAGGTCGTCCATTTCGTCACAGTATGATCAAGTGTATTATTCCATCAATTCCGTTCTAGCTTATGTGTGGGGGATGGGAGGAAGTGGTTGTATGTTTGAGAAGATAATATTTCTAAAATGTAATATTGAAATATAACTTTGATCAAATAAAAACAGTCTGTACATAAAATATCACAAAAATACTAACAAATTGATATTATTATTTATCACTTTTATTTACAGTGTGATTGGTTTTGCGCGACTGTGGATATAAGAAGTTTTAGATAAAAAGTTAGGCTCGACTCGGAACTCGACTCGGTCTCGAGTTGAAAGCTACTGTTAAGGACTTGCAACTCGACTTGAGACTTGTACTAAGAGACTTGTGTATTGACGTGAGACATGATAAGACACAATTGAAGACAAGTCTTGTAATTTATTTTCCATTAAATTGTATTCGTCATAAAAACGTCATGTTGAAACTCGTGTACCATAAACTTAAGTTATAAATGTTCTTGTTAACGTCAACGGATTGTTTCTGACTTTGTAAATTATTACTACCATTTACACATATTGATCTCTGAAATTCTTGACAGTAGAATCAATTTTGAAGTTCGAATTTTATCACTTTTCTTAACATGCTAATGTCCCCTCATAGGATTGTTAATTCAATACTGTCGGGCAGTTAATTATCGTTTGAGTTAACAATGTTCATGTTATATAAATCTTTTATTAGAGGAAAATAGATTAATGAAGTATAATATATGACTCTGGTGCACACAGTAACAAGATTAAATTAAACATAATTCAGCATCAAGCTTTATATGCAATAGCAGGTGCAATCAGATCAACATCAGTGGGGGCTCTAGAGGCGATTTTATGAATTCTACCCTTGGAATTACGGAGAAAAAAGTTAAGACTAAATAACATGAACAAATTATGTTAGACAAGTCAAACAGCATATGCAGCTTTTACCAAATGTCAACTAGAAACTCAGGTCAATGCAATGAATACCCATAGATGCCCTACAAGATGGAAGTGTATGGAGGCAATAGTCCACCTGGGTACTTTAATTACATCAATTAATAACAGTTGTGAATACAAGCCGGTGGTTCCACCCTGGGAGCTCAAGACAAAAGAACAAACTACTTACTACCTTACAGAAATATTTCAGAAAGCAAATAATATCGAAAATACTAAAATCACAGCCAAAAATTCATACAACAAATATGAAAGGACAGCATTACCTTATACACAGTTGATCCAAAGGAGAAGATAACAAATCAGATATATGAATATATATTCCATAAGGCAAATTGTAAAAGAATGTAGTTTCACTGATTATACATCCATTTTTGCTGCTGAGGTAATGGCAATACTAAAAGCACTAGAAATCTTCTCCTACAGCCCTCCCAAGAAATTAACAATTTTAACAGACTCGCTTTCAACAATTCAAGCACTAAGAAACTGACTAGAATGCAGTGAAATATTTCTGGACACTGCATACTTATATTCCAGAGGATGTTCAGCCATAATATCTTGAATACCATCACATGTTGGCATAGATGGAAAAGAAGAGGCATATAAAGAGGCCAAAAGGGTAGATTTTATAACAATGTAATATACGTCGTGATGAGTAAATCAGAGATTAAAAGCTTAATTAAAGAAATAATAACAAACAAATGGAAAACAGTGTGGGATACTAATATGATACAAATTTGACAGGACGGCATGCATTTAGATGCTCAAGGCTCCTACAAGACAATGTCAAATATTTAGGGAATCTTAAAATTCATAGTAACAAGAAACGTCTAAAACTACAGCTGGGAAATGGTTATTTCAGAATAGAAGAACCTTACTGTGCAGAATGTCTTCAAGATAATAATATAGAACATTTCTGGTTAAAATGTAATACGTATGAACAACTGAGAATCCCACTATTTGAATATTTGCAGGCTTCAAATGTATCTATAAATATAGAAGAGGTGTTGAGAATAGACAGACCTACGGAACTGCATAATATAGTCAAACAGTATTTAAAAAAACGCAAGTTAATATATAGTAATTGGGGATGTAAGGGTCTGTTGCTGTTCTTACAAATCATTTGACTTTTGACAGGTGAAAGTCAATTAAATATCTATTAAAGTCAATTTTATAACTGGAAAGACTAGGCTTTTACATCCCTCCCGCTTAATATTAATTTTGTTTGATGTTTTTGGTTTTGTTTTCTTAGGTTTTATCTTGTTTTTGTTTGTTTGTCTTTATTAAAACATACAAGCATAATTGATAATTATTATTTGCCCTATTTGCAATGATTTGACAGGGGGATGCGACTTTCCCATATTGACCGCTGTTCATATTATCTTGGTTTGGTTTGGTTTCAAAGACTATCTTTATTCCACACGCACTACTCCATCAGTGCTCCGATCTCCTCCCTTAGATCACACAAGGAGGATCTCAGCACAGTGTACGAACTCCGTAGCACCAGCGAGAATCCTAATGTGTGCATATATAAGAATCACACATTCTATAAACGTTTATGGTTGGAACTGAGAACAATATATATCCTAATTATAACGCATCAGATTTAACGGGATATTTTTCATCATTAAATTAAAAACAAAATCCTGGATTGCTGAATGCTGCCCTATATTATTTGGAATTGGAAACAATATATATCCTAATTATAATCCATCAGACGTTGAACGGTGTATTTCTCATCATCAATTTAAGAAATAAAAGTTGACATTGGCTTGCAACGGTCACTGATTTTCTATTCTTTCATTCACAACCCTCCACTCCCAAAGGAGCATAGGCCTTCAACAAACACGTGCCAAGTCTTCTTGTCACGTGCCATCATCTCAAATTCTTTGCACGTTCTCCTCATAATTTTCACCTCTGTTTCCAGCTCTCTTCTCCACGTGCTTCTTGGTCTATATCACGTAGACAGAAATTTATTTTACCATCTTGTCCATAATTTGATTACTCTTTTAAGCCATGGTTTCCTTGACATTTTTTATTTCTTTTCTACTTTCGTGGCCCAATTTTTTCACCTTCTCAAACCCCACCCGAGGTTTGTTTACGTTCGGGCTTTCAGTAGAAATCCCCCACTGGTCAGAAACGGTCAGCGTAGCGGTAATATTACATACACGCACCTGGTCCGTCCAGGGGAATTCCTCTGGTCGCTGTAGTGTTTGATCTCGAGAGACGGTTTCTGTGAAAGAAACGGCTCGTTAGCAGGGACCAATCTTCTGCGGTCGGTAAACATGTTTTGATCTTCGATTCAGGGGAGATAACGACCCGCTGCGGTCTGTGTGGTTTTGCCCTTAAACGTGTCAGAAACCATAATATTATGTCTATCGGGGAAATTTTCTCAAAGTTGTTGCTTCTGAAACCTTTTGTCTTACTCTCGATTACGTCTTTCGCCGACCATCTGTAGAAATATGCAGGCCAGGGGTCCGGGGGGAGCGTCCTTTGTAATCTATAAGGGTAGATGGGTTTAATAAGCCAACACTTCTTCTTCTTCTTCCATCCTTAGCCACCAACCGGCAAAGCAGTATGTGGCCAGTACGCCTAGTGGCGTCTTAGGGCAACAACAAATTGATCAATCTATTGCTGTTTCCACCACGCCTAGTGGCGTCTTTGTGGAACAAAAACAGACCAAACAATCTATCGTAGTTTCCGTAATCAGATTGGTTGGCAAGCAGGTGATCAGCCCACTGTGCGAAGTTTTTACGGGATGGGGTAAACAGCCCCATGCCCAACCCTCCTTAGTCGCTTTTTACGACATGCGTGGTAGGGTGCAGTGTTACTATTCTTTGCTCCCCTTTTGGGCCCCGGCAACACACGGGTGAATAAGCCAACACACTCGTGATTATTCCTGGCCCGTAGATGACCAATAGGAGACTTAGGCAGAGTTAGCACAGCAGAACTAGAATGTGTTTGCCTATGTTCTTGTCATTTTTTGGGGTGAGTTGACATATCTTACTATATTATATTCATGTTAGCTTTTTATATATATATCTGATAGGAAGGTGACTTAATTCATTTTGAGGATTTATCCCAGTAATTAATTCAGTGATAAGTAGCGCTGTCTACGGCCTTAGTTAAGTGGTGCTTAAACTGTTACGGTTTATAATGGGAAATGATAAACCTACAAAAACAGATACTAGGCGTAGAATCAGTTCATACAATGCTTACCATTGGGTTAAGAGTCAGCAAAATTAACTGTCATTTCTGCAAGATAAGGTCAGAGGTGTGGATCATTCACTTAACACTGAATTATAGGAGATAGTCACTGATTCCTTTTTGATAGATATTTCTAGCGGCAGGGGAGAATCATTTTATGCTTACTTGTATAGCTAGACTCTAGCCATAACTTTCACAGAAAGCAGCCACCAGCCATAAATATAATTATATCTTATGATTCAGCCAACTGTATTATATTAGGAAGAACATTGCATTTTCTATGTATTCATTTGTGGAATGTTAATATATTTTTCCCCAAGGGGCATATAATTTATTTGTGTAATGTCACATGCTGTAATTTGGTTATGTAAAATCATTTAAATGATTGAGAGATGAATAGATTCAACTGTAACTACAAGGTTAGGTTTCCTGTATGTTTAGTTGGAAGAAGAGGAGTAGTTTTGCTGTCAGAACATTTACTGACAGGTACATGGGTGTACAAAATATATTAAGCCTATGCGGGCGCAAGATGATAGTTGATAGAGTGGAAGGAACAGGAGGGAGACTTATATTGTTAAAGACAGCCCTAAAACTATCATAGCAATAATTACAATGAATTTAAATCCCACAGAGGAGCCTAACCGTTTTTGTATAACGTTAGTATAATTTTATTGTTGCTTGATGTAAAGGGTGTCTCTTTTGGGTCTTAGTTTCAGGGACACCGAATTGCTAGAGTCAAGTCTCCAGTCAGGCGAAGAAATGTCATATACACTTCGTTCTAGAGGGATTCTGAATACAGCTAGCAATCACGAGTCGTCAACCCCATTCATGAACCTAAACCCTTTGTCAACGCCAAGTTAAGCTCACGCAGTGCAACAAGCCAACGCAAAATCTGGAATCATCGAATGCAGTAGTAGTTCTCTACTCGCCTATTGGATTACCAGTCAGAGCATTGCGGCTTCCAGAATATCAAAACCGCCCAGCATGTCTATAGCAGAATTTCATATCACCACCGACTGTGTTTGCCTAAATGGGGCACTCAGTCAATCACAGTTCAAGCCAGCCCAAACCGGATTTACTACCCAGCACGCAAGCCAATTCTAGCGCCGGATAAAGAGCGCAAAAGGACTCGTTGTCCTCAGGTGACTTCGTCTGGTATATTTCTGGGTTTTTGTAGAACTTCGCACTTAGGAGCGGCCAGCAAAGATGAACTGCGTCTTCCCTCGCGCAATTCGAGGCAACCAAAGTATAGCACCAACAAGGAAAGTTTTTACAGGTCAAGTCCATCACCCATGGAGTATATCTTTACGTAAAAGACACTTTCTGGAACTATTACATTTGGTCCCACGAAGCGGAAAGGCTGTCGCTCAGTTTGTTTATTTGGTCAGCAGGATATGAACAGCGTCTTCCAACCCCCCCCCCCCTCGCGCAATTCGAGGCAACCATAGTTAGCAAGGAAAGTTTTACAGGTCAAGTCCATCCCCATGGAGTATATCTTTACGTAAAAGACACTTTCTGGAGCTGGCACATTTGGTCCCACGAAAAGCGGACGGACTGACACGCAGTTTATTCATTTGGTAAACCAGAGGTAAATGCAGAGTTCCAGCCCCTCACGCAATTTGGAGTCACCAAAGATAGCGCCTACATTGGATTTACAGGTCAAGTCCATCACACATGGAGTATATCTTTACGTAAAGACATTGGAGCTATTACATTTGGTCCCACGAAAAAAGCGGACGGACTGTCGCTCAGTTTGTTTATTTGGTCAGCAGGAGATAGACAGTCTTCCAGTCCCCATCGCGAAATCAGGGGTGCCACCAACAATAGCGACTACAGTGGATTTATACAGGTCAAGTCCATCACCCATGGAGTATATTTTTACGTAAAAGACACTGTCTGAAGCATTGTACTTGGTCCCACGAAAACGGACAGACTGTCAGACAGTTTATTTATTTCTCTTGTGTTCTACAGGCTATTTTATGAGTGGTGGTGCGGGTGTGTGTGTTCGTTGGTGTATTTGCATATTTGTGGTTATTGATGACTATTGATGATTATTGATGTAATTTATGCTGTGTATGATGAGATGCATTATTTTCATGCTTTTCTTCATTAATAACGTTTACACATTTATTAATGCGCTGTTCAAGACCCTTCCATCCATATTTTTACATTTTTTGCTCTTTACTATAGTCTCTATGTTTGATAAGAGAAAAGAGTGAGAGCAGGAGGTGCTTAGACAGTAAGAGTGAGTTGAGGGCTTGGAGAGAGTGATAACTTAATAAATCTGTTCCAGGTTTGTCTCAAGTCCACCTCCTATTACACTTTATCTATGTGTAATCTATAACTGTAATATAGACAAAGTTGGAGGGACAGACAGCGATATCAAAATAAGAATACAAAAGGCAAGAGGAGCTTTCATTGCATTGGGAAATATATGGAGATCAAGAGAAATAGGATACAACACGAAAATAAGAATCTTCAACTCAAATGTGAAGTCAGTCCTATTGTATGGCTCAGAGACATGGAGAACAACAAAGACAACAACCAAAAAGCTACAGACTTTCATAAATGGGTGCTTGCGTAGAATAGAGGGATTAAAATGGTATGACAAGGTTACCAACGTGGAACTGATGACAAGAACTAGACAAGTGCCAGTGGAACAGGAAATGAGAAGAAGACGATGGCGATGGATAGGACACACGCTTAGGAAACCTGTTGATAGCATTACAAGGCAATCCTTGTTCTGGAACCCCCAGGGCAAGAGAGGCAGAGGAAGACCAAGAAGTACATGGAGAAGAGAGTTGGAAACAGAGGTGAAAATGATGAGGAGAACGTGGAAAGAACTTGAGATGATGGCACGTGACAGGAGGACTTGGCATGTGTTTGTTGAAGGCCTATGCTCCTTTGGGAGTGGAGGGTTATGATGAATGAATCTATAACTTTGTCAGTCCACTATCACTTGTCGATTTCGCTACTATTGTCCAACTCGACAAATACTCTACACACTAACTCAACCACGACAGTCTACCTCAGCCTTTCTTGTCCTACTGGTCCCAGAACAAGGACTGCTTTGTAATGCTATCAACAGGTCTCTTCAGTGTGTGTCCTATCCATCGCCATCGTCTTCTTCTCATCTCTTGTTCCACTGGCACTTGTCTGGTTCTTTTCATCAGTTTCACGTTGGTAACCTTGTCATACCATTTTAATCTGTCTATTCTACGCAAGCACACATTTATGAAAGTCTGTAGCTTTTTGGTTGTTGTCTTTGATGTTCTCCATGTTTTAGAGCCGTATAATAGTACTGACCACATTTAAGTTGAATATTCTTATTTTCGTGTTGGATCCGATTTCTCCTGATCTCCATTTATTTCTCAAGGCAATGAAAGCTTCTCTTGCTTTTTTTATTCTTATTTTGATATCACTGTCTGTCCCTCCAACTTTGTCTATATTACTGCCAAGATATGTGTACGATTCTACATCTTGTGTTGGTGTTTCTTCAAGTTCAACCCTGTTATCATTACCTGCATTTATTCTCTTTATGTTTGTCTTTTCCCTGTGTATTTTCAGACCCAAGTGCTGTGACCTCTCATCGAGTGTTTTCAGTTCTTGCTGCATCTGATTACGGTTATGGGACAGAAGAGCCAAGTCATCAGCAAAATCCAGATCATCCAACTGCTTAGTCAGAGTCCACTGGATTCCATTTCTGTTGTGTGTTGTCGATGTTCTCATAACCCAGTCTATTGCCAGCAAGAAAAGAAATGGAGACAAGAGGGATCCCTGTCGCACTCCCATTCTCATCCCAAACGGTTCTGTAAGCTGTCCTTCATGAAGAACTCTGCATGTCATGTCTTCATATGTTTTCTTTATTAAATTAATGACCTTCAGGGGAATCCCATAATGCCTCATCAATTTCCAAAGTGATTCTCTGTCTACACTGCCAAATGCCTTTTTGTAGTCCACAAATCCAATGTATAGTGGGGAATTCCATTCCAGACTTTGTTCAACTATTATTCTCAAAGTGGCTATCTGGTCTGTGCAGGATCTGTTTTGTCCAAAACCTGCTTGTTCACCTCTCAGTTTCTTGTCTATGTACTCTTTTAATCTCTCGAGGATATTCCTTTTTAATTCTTTTCCTGGCACTGATAGTAACATTATTCCTCTTTAATTTATGCATTCTTGTAAATTTCCCTTCTTAGGCAACTTAACCATATATCCTTCCTTTCATTCTGCTGGTATCTCTTCCTTTTCCCAGACTTTGCCAAGTAATTTATAAAACATCTCTGTAGCAGTGTCGTTATCTGCTTTAATTACCTCTGCTGGAATTCCATCTGGTCCAGCTGCTTTTTCATCTCCTATAAGCTTTATGGCTTTCTTTATTTCTTCCTTCGTTGGTGTTTCACAGTTAATTTGTAGATCTTCTTAGGCTGGCTGGATGTCTGGGGTTTTTGTGGAGCGGATCTATTGAGAAGGTCCTCAAAATGTTCTGCCCACCTCTTCATTTGCTCTTGCATATTGATGAGCAGTTTTCCATTCTTGTCCTTTATGAGGTAACTTGTTTGCTTGTATTTCCCTGTTACCTTCTTTGTGCTGTTATATAGTTCTCTCATTTTTCATTTGGCTGCAGCATCTTTTGCCTCTTTTGCCAACTCATCAATATACTTCCTTTAGTCTCTTTTGATATTTCTTTTTACTTCCTTGTTTACTTCTGTGTTCACTTCTGGAGCCTTGGCTTTGGAACTTCTGGTTTGACTTGTGTTTAAATCTGCTTTCTTGTTTTTTTCTGTCTTTCATCTTATTGATGGTTGTTATCCATGCTTTTTGTTGTCGTTCCCTTTTCCCCAGTATTTCTTCACATGTCTCATTCCATACAGTTCTGATTTGCTGCCAATAGTCTTCTGTATTCACATCTTCCAGCTCGAGCACTTTTAATTTGTTGGATATTGTGACCGCAAATTTGTCTCTTGTTTCTTGATTTCTTAGAAGTCCTATATTAATTTGTTGGTTATAACTGTTCTATTATTCTATGTTAATACTTTTCCCCCTTTCTCTTAATTTATTGAGATTACACGTAAGTCTTCTTTTGCAATCTTTAAATGAATGATATTGATCAGTCTGTTATATTTCTCTAGGGACATAAATACAAACAGGCCACATAATAAAGATGTTACTATTTATGTTAGGCTTGAAAATTGTGAATTAACTGGCAATATTGCACAGTGCATAGGCCTATACAACACTACACAGGTTGTGCTCAATGTTTTGTAACTTAAACCTACTGTACGTTTACCATGCCTAAAACAGAGGAGCCCACTTATCCTTTCTGCCCAGATGAGTCCAAATATGAGAAACTTGCGAAAATTGGACAAGGAACTTTCGGGTACGTTGACAAATATAAATATAGTGTGTAAACGCATTCCTCTTTGCCGCCTGACGTGAAGTCCAAGTTATCGACAGCAGTTTACCAGCACTTGGAAATGGATTATTCTCTTTAATTAGGCTACTTATTTTAGCAATGTTCACACGTGATATTGTGTTCACTGTTATTCTCTTTATTAGTTATTTTAGCAATGTTCACACGTGATATTTTGTTCATTTTCAAATAATGTGGCGTGTGAGTGAACTATCATATGTAACCTAGATGTCACGAAAAGAAAAAGCAGAAACTGAAGGAACAGTTGAGAAGAACTGGGTTCGATGCGGCCTTAAAAAAGAATTCAGAATGCAGTAGGCCTAGTTAGGATTCCTACTTAATTGGATGGAGTTGAAATGAATATAAGTGGGCCGTCTGTTCGATATGGCCTTAAAAAAGAATTCAAAGACGCAGCAAAAAAATGTTAGGTTCAGGAACCCTAACCATAATCCTAACCTTAACAACGTTGATGACTTATTTGGGTGACTTCGGCGAACATGTCCCCTTGTGCTTTATTTCAACCATTGAATGGTTTAGAAGAACATGCCCCGCTATTATTTTATTTCAACCCAACTTTCTAGTGTTATTTTATAACCATTTTCACAGCGAAATCAGTTTACAGTTAAGATGGTGACATAATAAACATTCTAGGCCTAATGCGTGAGGTATATGAAACGGCTATAAAAAAAATATTCAGAGACACTGTAAAGGGGGTAGCCTAAGTGTTTGGTTTAGGAATTCAAACCATAAACTTAACCCTTATGACGTTGGTAACTTATGTGAATGTCATTGAAGAACATGTACCACATTTCACCCAGATATTCCTACCTGCACACAAAAAAAAATAAATGTCACAAAATATACATCTGATTTTTTTTTTTGTCGTTGGTTCAATCTGGTAGCTTGGCTTGCAGTTTTTGTCTTTGGTTCAAACTGGTAGCATGGCTTGCAGTTTTTGTCTTTGGTTCAAACTGGTAGCATGGCTTGCAGTTTTTGTCTTTGGAAACTAAATAGGGCCTACATGGAATTCCCAGACAACACTAATGGCTTCGAGACAAGAATCATGTCATCACACATACCTTATGTTCCCCAAGTCCCTGATTAGTTTTTTAATAAAGTGTTGCTGGCCTGTTTAGTTAGTTTTTTTTTCAGCACATCTACATCTGATTGGTTTTTTTTTCTGCCAGTCTTGAAATAAAATATATTGGCCTACATTTAAGTTTGCAATGTTTAAACAGTGAAGAAAAGTTGTCATGAGCCTGTTGCTAAACATGAATACTGTGATCCACAGACCCACATTCTTGATCAGAGATGTTGCTAAACATGAATACTGTGATCCACAGACCCACATTCTTGACCAGAGATGTTGCTAAACATGAATACTGTGATCCACAGACCCACATTCTTGATCAGAGATGTTGCTAAACATGAATACTGTGATCCACAGACCCACATTCTTGATCAGAGATGTTGCTAAACATGAATACTGTGAACTACAGACCCACATTCTTGATCAGAGATATTGCTAAACATGAATACTGTGATCCACAGACCCACATTCTTGATCAGAGATGTTGCTAAACATGAATACTGTGATCCACAGACCCACATTCTTGATCAGAGATGTTGCTAAACATGAATACTGTGATCTACAGACCCACATTCTTGATCAGAGATGTTGCTAAACATGAATACTGTGATCCACAGACCCACATTCTTGATCAGAGATGTTGCTAAATATGAATACTGTGATCCACAGACCACATTCTTGATCAGAGATGTTGCTAAACATGAATACTGTGATCCACAGACCCACATTATTGATCAGAGATGTTGCTAAACATGAATATTGTAATCCACAGACCCACATTCTTGATCAGAGATGTTGCTAAACATGAATACTGTGATCCACAGACCCACATTCTTGATCAGAGATGTTGCTAAACATGAATACTGTGATCCACAGACCCACATTCTTGATCAGAGATGTTGCTAAACATGAATACTGTGATCCACAGACCCACATTCTTGACCAGAGATGTTGCTAAACATGAATACTGTGATCCACAGACCCACATTCTTGATCAGAGATGTTGCTAAACATGAATACTGTGATCCACAGACCCACATTCTTGATCAGAGATGTTGCTAAACATGAATGCTGTGATCCACAGACCCACATTCTTGATCAGAGATGTTGCTAAACATGAATACTGTGATCCACAGACCCACATTCTTGATTAGAGATGTTGCTAAACATGAATACTGTGATTCACAAACCCACAATCTTGATCAGAGATGTTGCTAAACATGAATACTGTAATCCACAGACCCACATTCTTGCTCAGAGATGTTCAGTTTTGGAGCTGGCAGTCATTGACCTCAAATCCTCGGGGTATGAGAGGAAGATGGAGAACAAAAAAAACAAATAGAGAAGAAAGCTAGGGACAGAAATGAACAAAATAAAAAAGTTGTGGAGGATGTGCCATGAGTTTATTGAAGGGCCTATGCTCCTTGGGGAACTAAAGGATAAAGATTGAATGAGTGACAGATGGCAGCAGTAGTAGTGACAGATAGCAGTAGTAGTGACAGATAGCCATAGTAGTAGTGACAGATGGCAGTAGTAGTGACAGATAGCAGTAGTAGTGACAGATAGCAGTAGTAGTGACAGGTAGTAGTAGTGACAGATAGCAGTAGTAGTGACAGATGGCAGTAGTAGTAGTGACAGATAGCAGTAGTAATGACAGATGGCAGTAGTAGTGACAGATAGCAGTAGTAGTGACATATAGCATTAGTAGTGACAGATAGCAGTAGTAGTAGTGACAGATAGCAGTAGTAGTAGTGACAGATAGCAGTAATGACAGATAGCAGTAGTAGTGACAGATGGCAGTAGTAGTGACAGATAGCAGTAGTAGTGACAGATGGCAGTAGTAGTGACAGATAGCAGTAGTAGTGACAATTAGCAGTAGTAGTGACCAATAGCAGCAGTAGTGACAGATAGCAGTAATAGTGACACATAGAAGTAATAGTGACAGATAGCATTAGTAGTGACAGATATCAGTAATAGTGACAGATAGCAGTAACAATGACAGATAGCATTAGTAGTTACAGATAGCATTAGTAGTTACAGATATCAGTAATAGTTACAGATAGCAGTAGTAGTGACAGATAGCAGTAGTAGTGACATATAGCAGTAGTGACAGCAGTGGTAGTGACATATAGCAGCAGTAGTGACAGATAGCAGCAGTAGTGACAGATAGCAGTAGTAGTGACATATAGCAGTAGTAGTGACAGTTAGCAGCAGTAGTGACAGATAGCAGCAATAGTGACAGATAGCAGTAGTGGTGACAGCAGTAGTGGTGACAGATAGCAGTAGTAGTGACATATAGCAGCAGTAGTGACAGATAGCAGTAGTAGTGACAAATAGCAGTAGTAGTGACAGATAGCAGTAGTAGTGACAGATAGCAGTAGTAGTGACAGATAGCAGCAGTAGTAGTAAGAGATAGCCATAGTAGTAGTGAGAGACATCAACACATTCTCACATAAATCAATATGTTATTATAATAATAATAATAGCCCTTTCAATCAAAACTGACTATGGGAATGTGCCCCTGAGGTGACAACTCTCAGCTGCTTTTTTTCCTGGTGTTCCTTTTGACATTTTCTCTTCTCATCTGCTTGCAGTGAGGGCTTCTTTTTGCCCAATCTGCATGCTTGGGTGAAGCGATTCATCAATCTGTGAAGCTCCTGTTTACTTTGAGTGACGATTGCAGCGTCATCAGTGAATAACAAGACAAATATACTGACCCTTCTAATTTTTGTTTTTGCCTTTTAGCCCTGCCAGGTTAAACAGTTGGCCATCTGACCTAGTTTGACGGCATAATCCTTCAGTTGTATCTCTGAATGCATGTTTCAAGAGCAAGGCAAATAAGATTCCCAAAGAGGGGCAGAGCCAGGACGAAAGCCTGTTTAACACCACATCATATGTCAAAGGGCTGATATGTGCTTCCAGGAAATTTGACTGTTCCCTTCATTTCTTCATGAAATGACTTTATCATTTCCAGCAATTTAGTGGAGCAGCCTATTTTCAGAAGGATTTTGAAGAGTCCATCCCTGCTAACCAGGTCAAATGCCTTTGTGATGTCTATAAAGGTGATATATAAAGACCTTTTCTGCTCTCTTGATTTTTCCTGAAGCTGGTGGAAAGAAAAGATCATGTCTGTTGTTGATCTACCAACTCAAAATCCACACTGCAACTCTGGATATATGCGCTCAGCTAACATGTGATGTCACGTTAAGATGGCTCTGGCAAAAACTTTACCAACAATACTAAGAAGAGAGATGTCACATGAGTTGTTGCAATCACTTCTGTCTCCTTTATTGTGGTATAGTGTTACAATCTTGGCATCTCACATGTCTTGAGGGATAGTCACCTTTTCTCAGCACTGTTTTTTTTTTTTTTTTTTTAAATTAATGAAAATAAACCAAAATCCTGTTCAACCTCTGATGGGTTATAATTAGGATATATATTGTTTTCAATTCCAAATAATATGAACAACTGCCGACATGAGAAAGTGGCATCACATTTGTACATAGGGATAATCACAATTGTGCTTAGGCCTATATGTTAAAAAAAAAAAAATCAAGAAGAAACTATGAACAAGAATAATATTAAAGTGGAGGGGTGTAAAGGCCTGGTGGTTCTATTTATATAATGGACTTTGCCAGATATTTAATTGACTTTCATCTGTTTAAAGTCACATGCATTGTAAGAACACCATCAGACCTTCACATTCCCAGCCACTATATATTAACATGTGTTCGTGTTAAATATTGTTTGACTATATTATGCAGTTACCTAGGTCTGTCTAGTCTCAACGCCTCCTCTATATTTATAGGTAAGTTGGATGCCTGCAAATAATCCAATATTGGTATTCTCATTTGGTCATACCTCTTACATTTTAACAAGAAATGTTCTATATTATTGTCCTGCACAGTAAGGTTCTTCTATTCTGAAATAGCCTTTTCCCAGCTGTAGTCTGAGAAGTTTCTTATTACTGGGAATTTTCAGTTCCCTAGATATCTGACATTTTCTTGTTGGAGCCCTGAACATCTTATATGCATGTCTTCCTTTCAGATTTTTATCCCACTCTGCTTTCCATTCATCTGTTATTAAATCTTTAATTAAGCTCTTAATTTCTGATTTACTCATCCCTACATTTATTAGATTTTTATCAGATCTACCTTTCTTGGCTTCTTTATCTGCCTTTTCATTTCCTTCTATGCCAACATGTGAAGGTATCCAAGCAATTAATACTGAACATCCTCTGGAATATAAGTATGTAGTAGCCAGAAAAATCTCCTCTGCTATATCAGGTCTACTACATTCTCGTAAGTTTCTAAGTGCTTTAATTGTTGAAAGAGAGTCAGTTAAAACTGTTAATTTTTAACTCAGCACTGGCACAGCACCATATGCAAGGTATGTAATAGTGTGCTCTTACAGCATTTGATTAAATCGAGAGGGATCCCATCGCTGCCTGTTGCTTTGCCAGAGACCATACTATCAATGGCCATGCTGAGTTCTTCCAATGTTGGTTCAGCATCCATCTCCTCCATCATGCCAATACCAAACCTGTCCAGACATGAAGGCCATGAAACATTATCTACACCCACTCTAGCAATGAAGTCACCAAGGAGAACAACTTTTTCTTGCCTAGGTATGCTTTTGATGACTGATGCTAGATTCTCATAGAACTTGTCTTTAGCTTCTGAGGCATACAGAGTAGGAGCATACAGACTGATAAGGATGATGGGACCTGCGCTAGTTTGCAGGCAGAGCGTTAACAGGCACTCTGATCCATTCTCACCTGGTTCAGTCATTTTAGTTAGCTATTTTTTTTTACTGCAAAACCTACTTCGTGTTCTCTAGTTTTATTAAGGTCTTTCTCTTGCCATTAAAATGTGTAGTCCTTCTTGCTGACAATTCCAGAGCCTGCCATTTGCATTTCCTGAAGTACAGCTATATCCAGCTGAAGTCGTTTAAGTTCGTCATTGATTATGGCTGTCTTCCTTACATCATTTAAGTCCAGCAGGTTTTCAGATAGTCTAGTCAACATAGTCCTGACGTTCCAACATCCCAATCTGATGGTTGGTTTCTTTCTATTATTTCTTGTTTTGTGGTTATTGCTTGGTGCAACATTTTATGTCCACATTTTTGGGTTTGACTTTAATCCCCATGCACCCAGTGGGGAAAGCAAACAGTGGCGGGACAACACCTAATTGGCTGGCAGTTGCCCAACTTGAAGCTGGTGATAGCTGTCCAGTGGGATCCTAGATCCTCTCCCACTGTCGGAAGTAGCCCCTGGTGCCATGCCCTATGCCAGTTGGGCAAGAAGCTTATAACCGGTAACTGCTACTTCCAGTGTTGTGCTGACACCATAGGGTGAAGCTGGAGTGATCTCTCCAGGGCACGAGCTTGGACACAGTTATATGGAGATCAAGCTGTTGCCCGTGTAGTATGTTTCCCCTCTCCACGCAGCCAGTGGGTCCAAAGAACAGCTGTAGTCAATACAGTTTGGTACCAGCCACGTTCCAGGAGTTGCCAGAATAATGTTGAATCCACTGCCTTAGGGACTCTGACTCCGGATTTACCCTCAGGGTTCACTCCTGAAGCCTTTCTCGTAAATGGATATTCTGGCATGGCAGTGGTTGTTTGAATTCAGAGTAATACGCTATTACCCACTATAATATATGTGGAAATGAGAAGGCAGATAAACTTGTCAAAGAAGGAGGAAAGAAAATCCAAACAGAAGACAGGGCTACATATGAAGAGATAACAGCAGTAATCAGAAATCACTTTAGAGAAAAAATATCATAAGGAACACCCAGACTCCAATACTGCAGAACCATGCTATACATTACCAAGAAGAGACCAAGTAATAATTTTAAGTAAGAACTGGTCATTGCAGACTCAAATACCATCTGTACAACAAATAGAAAATTGGTCAGACAGACTCAAATACCATCTGTACAACAAATAGAAAATTGGTCAGACAGACTCAAATACCATCTGTGCAACATATAGAAAATTGGTCAGACAGACTCAAATACCATCTGTACAACAAATAGAAAATTGGTCAGACAAGATATGTGTCCACTGGGGCAGGACAAAACAACAAGTGTAGTGAAGCAAACACTCCTAAACTTTCAGCTCCACAAGAGGAAACAGTGTGGCAGCATTACCTTCTCATACCCAGTTGTGGGAGAAACTGTAGGTGATGAGAGAAATCTGAGACAAGACTGCCAGCATTACCTTCTCATACCCAGTTGTGGGAGAAACTGTAGGTGATGAGAGAAATCTGAGACAAGACTGCCAGCATTACCTTCTCATACCCAGTTGTGGGAGAAACTGTAGGTGACGAGAGAAATCTGAGACAAGACTACCAGCATTATAAGAGAGATAGATGTGGTTAGTTGAGAGTGAACTATGAAGTAGTGTGTACATTATGACAACATTATTTGTTGACACTACTTCTGCAGCAGACAATTGGAGCATATTAAAACAAGAACATCAAATTCATCATCATTATTATCATTATATTTTAGCTCCCAAGGGAGCATAGGCCTTCAACAAATGTATGACAAGTCTCCCTGTCCTGAGCAAGTTGCTTGTTACAAGTTTTCCCCATTTATTAATATCTGTTATGCTGTATTATCATCTGTTATGCTGTATTATCATCTGTTATGCTGTATTATCATCTGTTATGCTGTATTATCATCTGCTTTGCTAAATATCTATATGTTAATATCCATTCTATACGGTGCTGTTCATTTGTTTCACTAGCTCTAGCAACTCCTGTTCACTCTCAGCTAACAAAATTAGATCATCCTCATATCTAAGGTTGTTTATTGATCTTCCACTGATGTTCAGTCCTGGCAGTTCCTGTGAAAACATTTTCTGTGTAGATATTAAATAGGCAGGGAGACAATACGCAACCTTGAACACACCTCTTGTTATGTTTATATATAGTGAGTAATTCTTGCCAGATCTTATTGTCGCAGTTGGTTCCTAATAAAGGTTACTGAGTATTCTTGTGTCTTTTCCATCAATACTTATGTCTTTGATGCATTCAATTATTTTCTCATGATAAACTCTATCAAAAACCTTCTTATTGTCAATAAAGCACATGTAAATACATTTTTGGACTTCTATATTTATTATTCTGCTAATAATCTTATAAAAAAAATACTGTTTCTCTTGTATCGCTGTTTCTTCTAAAGCTAAACTGTTGTTCATAGACTTCATTGTCTACTTTAATTTTTATTCTTTCTTGTATGATCTTGAACAATATTTTAATTGTGCAGAGTTATTTTAATGGTGTAATTGTGCAGCATTGGTGCAAAACAGGAATTCTCTGCAAATACAGGCAGTATTTTGTATATTAACATGTTTTTAACATTTTGTAAAAAAAAAAAAATTGTTGCAGTGAAGTGTTCAAGGCTAGAGACAAGAAAACAAAGATGGTTGTTGCTATGAAAAAAGTTTTAATGGAGAATGAGAAAGAAGGAGTGAGTACACTTTGTTTTTCAAGTCAGTTAAATTGGAAGATTAATGAGGTCTTATTTTCTCTGAATTGTTGTTTTGAGTGTAGTAAGCATTAAATTATTTTAAAAATTACATTGCAAATTTGATTTAAACACATGGAGATTGGAATTGGAGACAGGTCCGAGAGGGGTACAAAAGACATGGGGAGATATTGACTGGATGGCACAGGAAAGGAAGACTTGGCATTAAGTGGTTTATGACTTTTGCTCTGCAGGCAGCTTGTGGCGAGAGGTTTTATTTGGCTCTTGGATCAGTATAGTACTGACAATTACAGAAATAGAATTTCTGCAGAAAATGGTGAAGTCCCAGTGTCTGAGAGGACTACTGGTATCACAAATTAGTTACGGCTGTGAATGTTCTGATCTCGAAAAACAATAGTAGAGAGGAGACCGACATAAAGCGCCACCTCCGCTGTGTAACTAACTGTGATATTAAACAAAAACAAGGAAACAGATTTTACTTAACAAAGATAAAATTGACAAGTCTTCAAATACAATTTCCTTATTATTTATTTAGTATATACACTATCTACTCTTGTGCTGAAGGGTGAATGTTGAAAAATGGAATGTAATGAATTTGTAAGTTTACATATGATTTACAAATAGTTATATTTATATAGTTAGGTAAATAAATATTACAAGTTTTCCAATTATAGGAACCAAAAAAAATTATATCAGCTGTGCTGTTATTTTCGTATAATTTATCCACTATGATCTTATTATTGTCTCTTGCTACGCTAATTCACGTTTTCTTCATTGACAGTTCTATGCTCACAATGCCGACAGAAATGGTACTAATGTGTACTCATCTCTCTTAAGTCTGTTCTTCTTTGTTTGGTTCACACCACCGGCAGAGTATCGTTCCTTTAGCCCACCCAAGACTGAGGGGGACCAAAGATGTAGAGTCTGGTCAACCTCTATGCTCCTGCAGCGGGATTGACTCGAACATACGACCTCAGGTTTTAGGACACAATTAAACCCTCCTACGATTTTAAACTGGCCAGGTTTTGACGCGACTTAGTGAAGTAGGTTGCAGGTCGATGCCCTCAGGTACGTTATAAATCAAAGTGACAGCTTCTTCCTCTTCAGCTCTGGCGTCAAGTTCGGGATTGCGTGGTTAGCATAAAATCCGCCCGATTATATAGTCAAGTAACTACTTGAGGAAAGCTTTCGGTTGGTTCCTGGCGGAGCAAAATGATTGGTTTCCTCCGGTTTTGTACCTGGTCTCATACAGCCTAATTTTATTCAGTTTTCATCGGCCATCTTGCGTGAACAAGATGGCCGTTAATTTATTCTGTCTCAGAGACTGGTGAACGTGGATCGTTGATTGGTTGAAGCAAATCTGTATCTCGACATAGTGATTAACAAAGTAGTGGGTTACACTTCGTTTCATGACATAGCCCCTTCCTTTCCTAGCTGTGACTTGTCATAGCTGACGTGTAAACCCCTGCTGTGGTTAATCCTTTTGCGTCTGTCCTTCCAGAGTACTAGGGTGTCGACTTAAAAAATCAGCTCCTACATTGTCTCTTCCCGGAATGTAATTCACGGTAAAGGAATAAGGCGCAAGAAGCAGACTCCACCTTAACAATCTCGAATTTAGCTTTTTAGATGCAGCCAAGAATGTTAAAGGTTGGTGATCGCTTTGGACAATGAAGTGTGTCCCATACAGATAAGGTGAAAATTTGTTGATGGACCAAATTAGAGCTAAACATTCCTTCTCTATGGTCGAGTAGTTCAACTCAGCTGCATTCAGCTTCCTACTGGCGTAGGCGACTGGTAAAAGTTCCTCCGGCTGGGCTTTTGATTTCTGCAAGAGAGTTGCACCAATACCTATACTGCTAGCGTCCGTTCTTAATACAAATTCCTGTGTGATATCGGGTAGTGTAAGGATGGGTTTGCTGGTGAGTTTTGCTTTTTGCTCTGTGTAAGCTTTTTCACAATCAGCATTCCATTGGATTTTGTCAGGCTGTCCTTTCTTCGTTAAGTTAGTTAACGGTGCACACAGAGAGTTAAAGTGGGGTATGTACTTCTGATAGAACCCACATAATGACACGAATGATCTCACATCTTTCTTCGTTTGAGGTCTGGGTGCCTTCTTTAACTTCTCAAAATTATCAAAAGTTCGTTCTCTATATTCTTTGGGTCAGGAGACATATGACCTGTAGAAATAGTGTGACCTAAGAATTCCAACTCCTTACAACCGATATAGCACTTGGTTGGACGTGCAGTCAATCCAGTGGCTCTCAGTCTGTCAAACAACATGGAGAGCGCTACTATATGCTCTTCAAATGTGTTTGTTGCAACAAGAATGTCATCCATAAAGTTAGTGATATGGGGATTTTGTAGAAGTTCCAACAATTTCCTCATCATTCTTGAAAAGATACTTGGAGCATTTTTCAGCCCAAAGGTAGTTCATTAAACTCGTAGTGTCCGTCTGATGTACTGAATGCCAGCATTTTCCTAACTTCTGGTTTCACTGGTATTTGGTAGTATCCCTTGCTTAGATCTACCTTCGATAAATACCTAGCCTTACTCAGTGTAGAGAACAGCTGGTTGGTGTCAGGT
Organism: Oreohelix idahoensis; assembly: GCA_024509875.1. Classification (NCBI taxonomy): domain Eukaryota; kingdom Metazoa; phylum Mollusca; class Gastropoda; order Stylommatophora; family Oreohelicidae; genus Oreohelix; species Oreohelix idahoensis. The sequence continues at coordinate 57,399 of JAMPIV010003315.1, forward strand.
AATGGGTCCACCTGAGATTCTGTGATCGCATTAAGCTTCCGGTAGTCAATACATAACCTGTGTTCACCACTCGGTTTTCTCAATAGCACCACACTTGAGCTATAGGGAGAGTCTGACTTCGAGATAATTTTCTCCTTCAACAGATAATCAACTTCCTCCCTTAGTGCTTGGGCTTTCGCATAGGGTATTGGGTATGTTCTCATGCATACTGGGGTAGGGTCGGTAACCTTCATGTCGTACTCTAACAGATTCGTCCGACCTGGCTTATCTGTGAGCACATCAGCATGGGTTTCCAACACTTTCTGAACCCTCTTCTTCTGCTCTGGAGTTAAATGTTCACTAATATTTACTTGAACATAATCCTCTGTAGTTGTGAGCGGATACTCCATAGAGTGAAGTGGTTCACCGTGCATTTCTGTTGCAATGGCTAGGGTCATAATATGTGCAACTTCTGATGATTCCTTGTCATAGTATTTTTTAAGAAGATTGACATGATATACCTTCTCCTTTCCTTTCTTGTCAATCTTATAATTGGTCCTGGAAAGTTTCTCCAGTATGACATAGGGTCCCTGCCATCCAATCTGCAATTTATTATTGCTGCTTGGCAACAGTAATAACACCTTTTCACCCACCTCCAGTTCCCTATCCTTTGCTTTTTTGTTGTAGTAGGCAGCATGCTTCCTCCTGGCCAGTCTTAAGTTATCATTGGCCAGTTTCCAACCTGCTTTCAATCGAGATGTCAACTCGTTGACGTACTGGTATGAGGAAGTCACTGTTTCCTCTGCCTTTTCATCAGTCCATGTCCGCAGCAATGCTTCCAGTGGACCTTTTATTGGTCTTCCAAACAACAATGTAGCTGGAGCCAATCCAGTTGAGTTGTGGGGTACTTCCCTATATGCAAATAGTGCAGCGGGTAAGTATGTATCCCAAGTATCAGGTTTTTCACTCGCCAGCTTTCTAAGGATTGAAATTAGCATACCATTGAACCGCTCTACTTGACCGTTCCCTTGGGCATGGTAGGGACTACAATGATAGTGCCTGGCTTGAAATATCCTGAATACTTCTTGTGTTAGCTTTCCCTTAAACTGAGACCCATTGTCAGTCAATATCTGATGCGGGAAACCTAATCGGGTAAATATTGTCAACAGGGCCTCTGCCACGTGCTTTGAATCTATAGCTGACATGGCCACTGCTTCTCCCCACATAGAGCAAGTATCAACCAAGGTTAAGATGTAAGCATTTCTCTTCTTGGTCCTAGTGAGGGGTCCAACAATATCTACTGCAACACGTTCAAAAGGGGTTCCCATAATAGGCATTTCTCCCAGTGTTGCTGGTGCAGTCCTATGCTTAGGAGCTACTCTTTGGCATTCTGGACAAGATCTTACATATCTTTTTATGTCCTCTGTAATTCCTGGCCAGAAGTAGTGACAGGCTATCCTTTGTCCAGTGGCCCCTATTCCCATATGTCCACTGAAGGGTATAGCATGTCCTAGCGTCATAACCTTCTCCCTATAAGATTTTGGCACTACAAGCTGTCCATGCCCTTTAGGTCCTGTTCCAGCTTTTCTGTATAGTAGGCCATTCTTCATATACAAGTCTCCTTTCTCTGGAGGGTTATGTGCTTTAGGCAATTTGCCAAAACAAGGCTTCAACGTGCTGTCTGCTGCTTGAGCCTTTTTCATCTCTTCTGGATGAGTATTGATAGGATTCTCCTCCATTTTCCTGGAGCTTTCACTGGTCTGGACTGTTGCCATAACTACGAGTTTTATAGGTTCTCCAAGGAAAACATACCTACACCCCAAAATCAAAGGGTAAATAGGGTCGTCGTCCATCACTGCTGCTTTGATTTCTCCTTTCACATAGCGAGAACTTATGTTGATTCGAGCTATGGGTAGTGTCATGGTTCTTGCTCCCTTGATCGGTCCTCTGATTTCCACTGTTTCTGTGGTTATCTGGTCAGGACTCACTAGAGAAGAGCACACAACTGAATCAAAGTCCAATCCTGTGTCATATAAACACAGTACTTGAGTGCCATTCACGGTCACTTCCTCACAGACAGGGGGGATGATGGAAGTCTTTCTGACTTACTGCCATTTCCTTCCTTCCCTGATTCCCTGTTGTAAGACATGCAGCATGATGAGGAGGATTCTTCCTTCTGCAGTCTGCAGTATTGTGGTTACTCATTAGACAAGTTTTACACCACTTTCCTTCCTTCCGGTAAGGTGTCTTATCCGATCTTAGAGGGTTTTTGTCCTTTTGGTCAAATCTTTGTTTGTTCCTTGTGGTATGGTCCTTTTGTTCATATTTGGTATAGTTTTGTGATGATTTGAAATTTTCACCCTGCTTCTTCTTATTTCCTAATAATTCTGCCTGAGCCGCTTGATATCTCTCAGCAACAGTTACAATATCTCCCAATCTCTCTGCTCCTTGTTCCATGATAAACTTCCTCATTTCTTGAGGCATGGACTCTTTCACTTGCTCCATCATTATCATTTCTTTCAGATCCTGACACTTTCCTAAACTACTCCATTTTTCCAAATAGGTTTCCAGTCTAGCAGAGAATTGGTGATAGTTTTCTCCTGGAAGAAGTTTAGCTGTTCGGAATTTCTTTCTATATGATTCTGAGTTCTTTTCATATCTCACAAGCAGTGCCTGCTTCAGGATTTCATAATCTTCCTGGTCCTCTCTTGAGAGCTTCAAATACACATCGTAGGCCACACCTCTCAATCCCTGAGATAGTTTAAGACTCCATTTTTCTTTCACTAAGCCATAGGTAGTGGCTAGTCTTTCGTATCTATCGAGGTACGACTCAATGGCGTCTTCTTTCTCAACAAATGGGTCCAGATGAAAATTCATGGCCCCACTTGAGGTGCTCTGGCTGGAGCTACTCTCAGAGTGAGGTGAGCTACCACCATTATTGCCAGTATTTGCCTGAATTTCAAGCTCTTTTAATCTCAACTGATGGTCTCTCTCTGCTTGTAATTTCCTTTCCTCAGCTTCTAACCTTTTAGTTTCTCTTTCAGCTTCCAGTCTTTTGTCTTCTCTCTGAGCTTCCAGTCTTTTGTCTTCTCTTTCAGCTTCCAGTCTTTTGGCTTCTCTTTCAGCTTCCAGCCTTTTGTCTTCTCTCTCAGCTTCCGCTTGCAACCGCCTTTCTTCAACCTCTAATTTCTTTGCTTCTCTATCAGCCTCTAATTTCCTTGCTTCAGTCTCTAATTGCAACTTTCTTTCTTCCCTATCCATGTGTTTGTCCACTTCTGTTGTGACATACTGAGTGAGAGCATCACCTGTCATATTTAATTCCTTACCCATCTGCATGATCGCAGTCCTGAACTTCACTAGATCAGCCATGGCGTTACTTAGAGAGGGTATGTAAATCTACTATAACCAAATTATTGTAATTAAAATTAATTACTTTAAATGAACAAAAAATCTCCGTGCAACTTTGTGAGCATCAACTATTTACTGAGTACTTAATGGTACTCCTCCTAAGAAAATAATTTTGTAAAAATCCTATAATGATTTTCTCAAAAAAAAAATTTTATTTTTTTATTTTCTTATGTTACCTATGGGTGGCACAAGATAGAGTGTAGATAGATGAATAGGCTAAGTATGGCTCAAGATATACAGAAATATCCCGGACGAGCCCCCAGTGTGGCGAGAGGTTTTATTTGGCTCTTGGATCAGTATAGTACTGACAATTACAGAAATAGAATTTCTGCAGAAAATGGTGAAGTCCCAGTGTCTGAGAGGACTACTGGTATCACAAATTAGTTACGGCTGTGAATGTTCTGATCTCGAAAAACAATAGTAGAGAGGAGACCGACATAAAGCGCCACCTCCGCTGTGTAACTAACTGTGATATTAAACAAAAACAAGGAAACAGATTTTACTTAACAAAGATAAAATTGACAAGTCTTCAAATACAATTTCCTTATTATTTATTTAGTATATACACTATCTACTCTTGTGCTGAAGGGTGAATGTTGAAAAATGGAATGTAATGAATTTGTAAGTTTACATATGATTTACAAATAGTTATATTTATATAGTTAGGTAAATAAATATTACAAGTTTTCCAATTATAGGAACCAAAAAAAATTATATCAGCTGTGCTGTTATTTTCGTATAATTTATCCACTATGATCTTATTATTGTCTCTTGCTACGCTAATTCACGTTTTCTTCATTGACAGTTCTATGCTCACAATGCCGACAGAAATGGTACTAATGTGTACTCATCTCTCTTAAGTCTGTTCTTCTTTGTTTGGTTCACACCACCGGCAGAGTATCGTTCCTTTAGCCCACCCAAGACTGAGGGGGACCAAAGATGTAGAGTCTGGTCAACCTCTATGCTCCTGCGGAGTTCCAGGCAGCGGGATTGACTCGAACATACGACCTCAGGTTTTTAGGACACAATTAAACCCTCCTACGATTTTAAACTGGCCAGGTTTTGACGCGACTTAGTGAAGTAGGTTGCAGGTCGATGCCCTCAGGTACGTTATAAATCAAAGTGACAGCTTCTTCCTCTTCAGCTCTGGCGTCAAGTTCGGGATTGCGTGGTTAGCATAAAATCCGCCCGATTATATAGTCAAGTAACTACTTGAGGAAAGCTTTCAGTTGGTTCCTGGCGGAGCAAAATGATTGGTTTCCTCCGGTTTTGTACCTGGTCTCATACAGCCTAATTTTATTCAGTTTTCATCTGCCATCTTGCGTGAACAAGATGGCCGTTAATTTATATTTTAATGATCAGTGACAGTGAAATAAATTAGATTTTTCATGATCTTCTGATTTGTTTCTTTTAATCTGGCATGTATGTATTTGCTTTGTTTGTTTGCCATTTTACAAAGAATGTTATGAAGAGGCCAAGAGTTTTATGAAGAGCAAATACAGGAGCAAGTTGGAAGCATAACATCCAGATCATCAAACAAATGGTGCATATTACCAGCTCAGCAGAAGCGAACAAGTGGTAATCTTCAGATTCGCACAGGCCACAACAGATAAACATGCCGTCTGTTCAACAAACTGAAGATAGGAACTACCGGTACTGATGAGTGTAACTGTGGTATCGATAACATGTCTGCTGAACATCTTCTTCAAAGATGCCCAACATATAAGGAACAGGGAAAGCACTTATGGCCATCACCAGTACTATTCCTGGAAAAAGTGTATAAAGATACACACAGCCTCAGGCTGACTTCTGCTTTCTTTTAATATATACAAGTTGACGTCTGAGAGTGAATGTAGAAGAAAAGAATATCAAAAAGATATAAATGATAAAGAATCTCAGAATAATAGAAATGACATATTGAGACTTTAAGCAGATAGAACTGATACAGAATCTAAGGAATCAGCGAAGGATAAACATGACAGATTTCCAAAAGATGGAAATGATACTTTACTCCAATAATTTAATCTTAGTTCTTTCCGTCTTAGACCAAGGGGTGGTATGCCAAGAGCTACTTCTAGCGCTTCTACTGGAGTTGATATAAATGCACCTGTAATGGTTCTCATGGCTGCATTTTGTATTCTGTCTAGTTTTGCTTTGTTAGAGGCTGAAGCTGAGTCATAGACTATGCTGGCATAATCCAGTTTCCCCCTGATGAAAGACTTGTAGAACATAGGCATTATTTTATTGCTGGCCCCCCATCTATTACCTTTTACTATCCTTAGTATATTTAGGGGTCCCCTACAGCTTTCTACTAAATTGTCCATATGTTTATTCCAATTTAGTTGTTTATCTAAAGTTATGCCCATAAATCTTGTTGTTGAGGAGGTACATATTTTCTGTCCTTTAATGGTTATATTGATTTTGTTATTTTTCTAAAATTTCTTTTGCTGAATATCATACCTACTGTTTTGTTTACATTAATTTGGAAGCCCCAACTTTTCATCCACTCTGAAACTTTGTCTATTTGTTTTTGAAGTTATTGGTAAACATGGTCCAAGTTTTTTTCCAGATCGCCAAATGGCACAGTCATCTGCAAATTGTGATACTGCATTCTTAATGTCGTTAAATTCATCTGCTAAATCATTTACAGCTATAGTGAAAATTGAAGGTGAAATCACTGATCCCTGAGGAATCCCATTCTGTTATTCGTATATTTCTGACTTATCATTGTTCACTTGTACAGCAAAATATCTGTCCTGTAAGAAGTTTTTTTTAGATACCCATTGGTTTTACCAGCAATGCCAATCTTTTCATTTTGTAAAGAGCTCCATCTCTCCAGCATTCATCATATGCTCTTGCGACGTGTAGAATGACTGCCACTGTTTTCTCTTTCCTCTTGAACCCGATGTAAAGCTTTACATCGTGTTCTTCGCTTCCATTTTTTTTACAAAAGATTTTTGTAAAACCCTCGTTTTGGCGAAGCGTACGTGAACAATGATCTCGTTCAACCTAGTCTCAGGGATCAGTGATTTCACCTTCAATTTTCACTATATAAATATTTATATAAAGCAGTTTGAAATTTATACACAATCGTTTTTACATGGATGTTTATTCAAAAAGCATGAAATGTAAACATCGGTATTATTCAACATAATCCCCATCAACTTGTACGGCTTTATGCCAGCGCGAAACAAGTGCATGTATTCCTATTCCGTACCAGATCTTGTCTTGATCATGTAGCCATTTCTTCGCTGCATGAATCACTCCTTCATCATCTTCAAACCTTGTCCCATGGACAGAATCTTTAAGTGGACCAAATAGATGAAAATCAGAGGGTGCCAAAACGGGACTATAGGGTGGATGGGGTAGTACAGTCCAACCCAATTTGGTGATTGCTTCCCGTGTTGCCAGACTTGTGTGAGGTCGCGCATTGTCGTGAAGGAGAAGCAGGTCTGCTGGATTCTTGTGCTACCGAACTCTGCGAAAACGTTGATTGAGTTTTTTCAATGTCTTAATGTAAGCTTGCGAATTGATTGTCTCTCCTCTTGGCATAACGTCCACAAGAATCACACCTTCGATGTCCCAAAAGACAGTGATCATGACCTTTCCAGCTGAAGGAATTGTCTTGAATTTCTTTCTTCATGGTGATTGCGGATGATGCCACTCCATTGACTGTCTTTTTGTCTCAGGTTCAAAATGATGTGTCCAGGTTTCGTCACATGTAACGATCTTAGCCAAAACGTTCTCTCCATCAGCATTGAAACGCTCCAACAATTCAGAAGAAATTGTTTTCCTTTGCAATCGGTGGTCATTTGTGAGGCTTCGAGGAACCCATCGTGCGCAAACCTTAGAAAATCCGAGAGTTTTTATAACTGCATTTGCACTACCAATGCTGACTGACAGCTGTAAGGCCAATTGTTGAGTAGTGATTCGCCTATCAGTAAGAATAATGCCCTCAGCGCATTTCAACATTTCTGCGTTGGTGGCTGTGGCAGGACGTCCACAGCACGGCCGATCAAGCAGTTCCGTATCTCCACTTCCTGATTCTTTGATTCTCTGAACCCAGCGACTGACTGTACTCCTGTCGACTGCAAAACTTCCATACATATCACATAGACGGTTGTTAATGTTCACAACAGTTTCCTTCTCTGCAACGAGAAATTCTATCACAATTCGCTGCTTATAACGCAAGTTTCTAACACGCTCCATTTCAACGGTTTAGGGCAGCCGTATTATTTGGCCGGTTGCAATGCAATTTAGTGCACACAATTGGCACATACCATATTTGAAGTGTGCAAAATTTCATGCTTCTATCTTCATTATTAGCTGAGAAAAACGATGTGGTGCATTACTTTCTGAACGCCCCTCGTATATATATATATATATATATATATATATATATATATATATATATATATATATATATATATATATATATATATATATATATATATGATAGGAAACTCTTTACAGAGCGATACAACACGAAGCAATCTGATCATCAGAAGTAGTCCCCCCATCCGACAAGTGTTTCGGCCCGATATACTCCTTTACACTCTAAAGGGGGGGGGGGGCACTTGGGTCATGACTCCCAAGCGTCTCAGCCTCCTGTTGTCTTGTATCGAAAATGAACCCATTTCACTTATGGTAGCAACTTTAATCCACAACTCCGCCAGCAGTGGAGGCAATTGTGAAAGTAACAAAGAGAAGACAAATTATTCCGTTCGTTCCGTCGCACACACTGAGACACCATCGCGAAGCCGACGAGATTAGCTACTGCGCGTTCGCCACTGAAATTCTGACACTGACACCTCTATAGTATACACCGCCTGTTGCCCCTCAGTCACAGCCCGTTCACTAGTACTCGTACACCAAAAAACTTCAGCGTATTGTGACTTAGAAAAATTCCTGGTGTTTTCTGTACCGCAGCGTTTATTGTCACGATTTCCATTGCCCATTGCGGTTGTTCCACAGCCAGCCTGATGCCTTTTTGGCAGTTTCACTAAGCCTCTTCAGTGCCCTTGTTCTCGACTGTCCCCTCAGCCCCAACAGTTTCAATAGATCATACACTGATGCAGCCACAAGCCCTCTTGCGCCCATTTCAACAGCCATGACCCTTGCAGTGAACCCATCGTGTCTCAGATCCGCAGCCAGATCACTATACTTGGCCGCTTTGAACGAATGTTGCTCGTCTAATCTGGATTCAAATGGCACGGTCAGTTCAATCAGTATGACCTGAAGCGTTGCTGAAGAATGAAGCACTATATCCGGCCGTCTCCGCGATTTTCTGATACTCTCTGGATATGCCCCTCGTCCAGGTAGGTCTACCGCCATCTCCCAGTCGTTTGCACAGTCAAGAAGAGATGGTAAACTGCTACCAGGTTTACTCGGTTTGGGGTGTGCTGACTTTCCTGCCCTTAGAAAGTATGTATTTGCGGTGCTCGGCATGGGTTTGCTATTCGCCTTCATCCTTGCCAGAATTATTGTCGCAGCTGAGATGCAAAGAATGAACCACAGTTGGGGCACTGTACGAAGGAGCGAGCATTTAGTCACTTTGTGCCCTACAAGGCGCCACCAGGCGTGTACTGCTTTCGCCCTTGCCCTAAGAAGAACACTCATTTACTTTGTTATGGCGCAAGTGTATCGCCCTTGCCCTAAGACACCTTACAAGTGTGTTCGAGTGTCTGCCTCCCCTGACACAGGGGGCACTGCTCATCATCCGACTTTCCCCATTTCACAAGGTTGGTGGCCGACGGCAGCAGGTCATACATTGATCTAACAACGAAGCTGAATCTGGGGAAAGATAGTCTTATGTGTGATGTTTTTGTTTCTTTCCCAGAGTTATTCTGTTCGTCGGGAATGACGACAGTTGTGTCATCTGTGTATTTCTAGGATTCCCTCAAAGGTAAAAGAAACATTATTACTACGCCTAACTAGCAGAACATTTTGTGGCACCCGGTGAGTGGAGCTCACGGTCCTTTGAGTAGCAGAAGTCCATTATTTGTGCTCGATGGAGCCAACTTAGACTATTTGTCTAACAGTTATGAAGAAGCCCAGTGAAGATATATATTTATGAAACCCGCATGTTTGCGGTATATTTCGGTATGGATGTTTTATGCCTACCTAAGGAGAATACACAGTTATTTAACATTACTAAAGAGGCCCGATATTATGTCCGATATTTTTGAGCAGAAGAACATGTGTCTGGCGTGTTATGCCAGCTGTATTGCAACATTATTATTATTATGCAAGAGTGAACTCGCCTTTCTTGTACGGCGGAGTTGTGTACCATACTTGACGCGATAAGTCAATGGTACGTAAGCTGCGGTATTGAACTATTATTAAAGGACAGACCATTGTCGATAACGTCCTAGTAGATGTGTGGCTCAAGCCTTATAATGCCAGATGTTTTGCCAGTCATTTCCAATTTATAAGATGTCCTTGATTCTCGTCCATTTTGACTGTACCTGTCGATGTCGTAGTGTCTCGTCAATAAATGGTTAAAAAGTTTCCAGCAATTTCAACAATTACTGTCTACTGCATGTGAGTGAGTGGGTGCCTTGTTTACATGTCAAAGAGCCTAAACACATTCGCGATTTCTACACACCCACATCACCATTCAACCTACACAATCTTCGAGTAACTCACTATCAAGATGTCTGATGAATGTACAAGGTATGTCAACATGACACCCTGTTGGCGCCTCAACGCCTGGTGAGCTATTCAGGCATAACTGCGCTGTTTGGCCCAGGTGGGACTAACTACACAAGCACAGAAACAAACAGTAGCACCGTGCAGGAACGTTGAAGTAGACCGTACAGCCGTCAACAGTGTAGGAGAGCATCAATACATTCATTCCACAACAGTACACAGAAAAAGAGATTGTTACATTCATGGTGGTCACATAAACTGTACCGGTAACATATGTGTTTGCAGCAGTAACCATATATATTCAACATTAACATATACGGGACAGTAACAGCCATATATCATTCCATGTCAAGGACCTCTGCAGGGCTTCTTCTCATAAAGTCCATTGGTCTTGTTGGACCTGCTGCACTGCATTTTGCAACCTCTTATCATTCTCAGCTCCTCGTATCTCCTGAACTACCATGTTTCTGCGCTCCCTGCTTGATGCCTTGGACCACCAGCGGATGTCTCCATGACCAAATCCCCGTCTATTCGTTTGTGTGTATCCGATTACCTCCCTCAGTTTGAGTGACTCTTGTGCAGCATCAACAGCTTCTAACACTCTCCACTTCCTTCCCGTTTTTAGTATGGGTTAAATGGACTTAACCACGTCATCAGCTGACTCGCGTAGCATCATTGCAAGCCTTGCCTTTCCAACTTTGTACTCTTCAACAACTGACTTGAAAGGAAGGAGACGTTTTGACTTTTTGCAGTACAGTGCTACATCTGACAGACTTGGTCGTACCCCTAGCCATATTTGTGCTTCGGTATCGTTTATTCTGCTCATCCTATGGTCACACTCTGTCACTGTAACAAATTACATATAATTTAAACAATCAATCATCCTATGGTCACACTCTGTCACTGTAACAAATAACATATAATTCAAACAATCAATCATCCTATGGTCACAATCTGTCAATGTAACAAATAACATATAATTCAAACAATCAATCATCTATGGTCACACTCTGTCAATGTAACAAATAACATATAAATCAAACAATCAATCATCCTATGGTCACACTCTGTCAATGTAACAAATAACATATAATTCAAACAATCAATCATCCTATGGTCACACTCTGTCAATGTAACAAATAACATATAATTCAAACAATCAATCATCCTATGGTCACACTCTGTCAATGTAACAAATAACACATAATTCAAACAATCAATCAATACCCTTTAGCTCACCAAGGAGCATAGGCCTTCTACGAACACATGCTATGTCCTCCTGTCACGTGACATCATTTCAAGGTCTTTCCTTGTCATCCTCACCATTTTTATTTTCTTGAACACCTGATCGCTAGCGCAGTGTGGTAACCATTACACCAGCGCGGCTCCCTATGCTCCACTTAAAACTGGTACCACTCTCTTCAGAATGCACTTTAGAAGCACACCTCAACATTAAAACAAAAAAATAGTTAAACCTTCTTAAAACGACTTGCACTACGGTATCATTTAATTTCGTGACACATACATTCTTATTTATGTAAGGCAGTTACGCCGTCAAAAAAAGTTTCGTGTTCCACTAATGTGTGGAACACTATTACGTCTTAGGAATTGAGGTGTTCATTCAAAGAACAATGCAAAACGTCCTGCACTGATGTAAGACACCAGAAGAGCTTTTAAATCTTATAATAATTAAATTAATTTAGATAAATGTATAAAGAAAAACTTGACAACTATTTATCTTCTTGAAAGTTTACTAACCGTTATAAATTTTACGTTCTTACAGTAAAATTTATTATAGATTTGGTTTATTTTAATGTAGTATAGTAAATTTAATTAATTAAACTATTTTAAGAAAGGAGCATAATCCTGTCATTCAAAGTGGGATAATAAATGATATTTATTAAAGGGATATAATTCAAATTGTGTTTTCGTTCTATATCCCTTTGACTGTTATTTAAAAGGATACATTGTATATGGCACTCATTGTGTTTCAGCGCTTACATGTAATGTATGTTCACAACATTTGACTTAAAATGGTTTTGTTATCAGGCACGGCTGATATTCTTCGCATACTGTAATATAGAAATGTTGTATTTACAATCTAATTACGTGTTGAATATTTATGAATAGTGGTGTGAACACACACAAACACATCAGCATGACCTAGTCTGGCAATGGATAGGACACACATTTCGGAAACATTTTCATAGCATTACAAGGTAGCCCTTGTTCTGGAACACCTAAAGGGGTATACCAAAAACACATGGACAAGATAACTGGGGACAAAGAGTGAAAATGACAAAACGGGGCGTCGCCTATCGATCTTTGTTTCTATCCGACAGTTTCGGTACATTTGTGGTACTGATTTTTATTATGTGCTTTCAATTGTCGGACTTTTACTTTCTTTCTTTCCTTTTTTCTTCGTTATTTTTCTGCTAAGTAGCAGATATTTGAGTATTGTCGAAATGCTTGATACCTTGACGCTACCCAGATTTGCTGAGATAATTACTCACAGTCGGCCGGGAGCGGAACAGCTTAGCTAAGATTAGCACAAGATCTCGTTTACGCGGCGGAGACATGACTTAAGCGTTTCTTGTCTTGTACTTGTTATGACAAGAGTACTTTCTGATAAAGTAATGATGGTTACATTTTGAACACGCTGTTGTATGAGTTTTCCGATCTGTCTGTAAGTTTGTACACAAGGGCATCGGACATCGTATTACCAATCAGTGTAAACTTAAATGAAAACAAATTCAATTTATATTGTGAACACTTTTCACTCAGTGGAGATTTATATGAAAACAGACTCTATCTGTATTATTAACCTTTTCATTTAAATATAAAGTAACTATGAAAGCTATTCTATTAAAATGTAAAGAAGGTTTTATCCCGAGAGATTAAATTTAATTCGCATCCAGGGTGAAGTCTGAGTAATTGGGATGTTGATATGGGAAGATAGGAACCCATAACTATGGGGTGGAAAACGCCAAAATCAGAAGAACGTTTCGTTCTATTCTTTTAACCATAGTTATTGGTGGTATCAGCAGAAAGTACTATCTCTGGAACAAGAAGGGAACAGTGGCCTAAGCTTTAAGACGAAGGACCCACTTGGTAGACTCTCCTTGACATTTCTGGGAAATGAGCTACACCCGACAACCTTGACCAGGACGAGCGTGAGCAGAGTGAAAAGAACCAACCCATAAGAAAGAGCAGAACCGTCATTGGCATCTAAGTTCATTAGTGCGCATGTCCAAATTTAAAAGACCCTTAGGTCCTCCCCCTGTTGTTGTTGTTGTTGTTGTTGTTGTTGTTGTTGTTGTTGTTGTTGTTGTTGTTGTTGTTTTGAAGAAGTGATGGGTGGAGAGCGAGCACTTAACAGCTGACCGTTATTGTAGGTATCACAAAGTGATTTTTGTTTGCACAGAAACACTAGAGAAAACAATGTAGTTTGGAAGCCCTTGGAAAACCATGCAATTTGGTACTTTATTTGTTAAAATAGGACAATAAATAACAAAGTTATAGCATTTTAAAAAGTGTGGGGTCTTCGTAACATTGAAAACGTTACATCACACCAACTTCAGAACACTGGCGTCTTCTTAAATATAATCTTACAGCTTTCTCTGACAAACAACTTATAGTCTGGAATATACTGATCACACAGAGAAAACTATATGGCTACATCATGAATAATTATCAATATATTTGAAACCAAAAATTGCAAATCTGCAAAACACATTACCTAAAAATATAGTTTTTTGAATGAAAGTCAATATTTACAACATCATATTTCAAAAAGTATAAAAGTTACAAGCTTTAAATTTGTACATAATAATCTGCATATTACAAAAATATATCTCAATTTTTTTTCAGACGATTTAACCATCTATTTGTTCTTGTATAATTTTTTTTAAATGTGTCCAGATGCCAATTTGTCGTAGTGGAAGAAAAAATGTGAAAATGAAGAAAAAAAATTTTTTGGAAGATACTGTCCATATTTCATTAAAAAAATTTGTAGGCAATAATTAACAACATCTAAACTATAATTAACAACATCTAAACGCTATATTTTTTTTAAACAACTGGTTATTAGCATTTAAAAAGACATTTTAAAACTGGAGAAGAACGATCATGGCGCACTCTTTACCTGCAAGAGGGCAATGAAGCCTCAAAACCTAAATGCTTCAGAAGTCCAAAATTCAATTCTTTGATATTTCCTGATAGTTTAATGTCCTTATCATTCAATATTAATTTTCTGTATCTGAACTGAGCCTTAAGATTTCTAAGGGCATTTCGTCCTTTAAAAATTTTATCTACATCCTCTTTTGGGGTGCACAGACCCCCTTGGCTTATGATTGTGTTATATAACTCTAACTTTTTCTCTGCATTTTTAATATCTTTCTCTTTTTTCCTCTTATTGTTGTCAGTTATTCGCTGTTTAATTTTTGTCTTTGACTGCCCTCTCTGACACAGTACTCCGTTTCTTCCATTGCAGCCTATGTTTTCTTGCTGCAGAAAGCAGTTTACGGGTTTTTACAAAACTCCGCTTCTTCAACCACAACGCTGTTTTGTTGTGTTTCGACATATTTAATGTTGAATGGAGATGAGTGGATGCATTTCTTCGCTTGTGAATGTTAAAGTCAAAATAACCAAACATTCTGTCTCCAATGAGATTTGTAAGCGGACAGGTATCAAGAGTTTTTTTAACAGCTTCATCACCGTGTCCACTAAATGGCCCTCCTTCAAAAAAATCTGCCATCTGACGTTTAAAAATGTCATTGCAATGCTTGGACATTTCCTTAAAAGACAGGTTGCGCTGGAAAAAGCTTGAGGAACCATGCAGTCACCTGATGGATGGATAGATGATGAGTATGAACATTAGTCTACATGGGTTCAAAGGTTTTAACATGTGGACATACAAAAAATGATGAATTCATTCATATCTGCAAGTGCAACAGTAAAATTCTAGAAGTGAAATTTTCTTTTATGTATAGAGCATTACATGTACTATTATCATTATTATTATTATTATTATTATTATTATTATTATTTTTATATATATATACATATATATATATATATATATATATATATATATATATATATATATATATATATATATATATATATATATATATATATATATATATATATATATATATATATATATATATATATATACACACATGTATTGCATTGAAAATCAGGACTAACCTTAAAACTTGAAAAGTGCATAGCCAGCTTAAATTAAGATGTACATTAATTAACATGAATACGTGAGTCTGAACTATTTAAAGTGCATTTCATGAAAGCTGTTTATATATATATTTATGTTCGAGGTAAGACTATCAACTAGTGCCTGCTAGTCCGGACATTTCAGTACACCGACAGCTACTTTAGTTATGGTATTTTCCGGTTTCCTAGCCTTGACTCAATATGTCGGCTATTGGCATTGGGCCTTGCGATATCATTCGCTTTTGAGATCATAATTCACCCTATTATGTAGCAAAAGAAACCTTCATTTAATTACCAATTAATCAAAACATGCATTTTTTATTCAAATTGGTAACTTTCTTAGCTTTTCAAGCTCTTGAAAAAAATAGATTGATGTGCTAATGTCTGAAGTGGTGATAACAATTCAATCCACGCTGTTACACAAAAACTGTGCGATCGTGTTAAATTGCTAAATAATATTAAAACTATTGTAAATTTTACTACATTTGAAGTGTGTAGTGAAGTGAATCTGTATAACAACACGCTCAAATTCCCCGCTTAAAAACTAACTAACGTATTTTTAAATCTATAAAAACTACAGTATTTGAAATTTGTCTGAGGGCCCAGTCAAATTTACCGCCGACAATTTATCTAGTGTATTTGAATATTTTGCAAGAAACAAGCCAAAATTTACCACCCACCCAAAATTTATCGAAGAGCATAGTACCATTTTAACAACTAATCAAATCGTTTCCTTTTCTTGTAGGGACAAGAAAAATTTTGGTTGACGTGGAAATAATGCCTATTTTGTGTTTTTGACTGAACTTAAATAATTTATTTCTAAATAACTAAAGATAATTAAAATGAAAGGGATATCTTGAATTATAGCGCTGATATTACTTAACACATAAACATAAAGATTCCCTCATAATAAAATTATCTTAACTTAGAAAAATTTAATTTAGTGATATTTTCATATCAGGGTTAAGTCACATTTAATTACTTAAAAATTACCCAGATGGAAATGCAAAGGACTAACTAAAGGAAAACTATATAGAACGATAGAGAGAAATTGGCCTTTTAATTATCACTTTTAATAATTAAAATCGGTCCACACATAACTAAAATTTATAATAATAAAATTTGATCAGATTAGACAAACACGCTTAGAACTGCTCAAGTTTATAGTCTCAAAAAATAGTTAACTTTTTGACTCGTCCTCTGATTGGTTTGGTGTAGTTTGATAAAAAGTAACAACTTCTTGTAAGTTCCGCCATTGAAAACTAAAAATCCATGCCGAGCTGACATTTACTAAAAGAGACAGAAGGACAAAACCTTTGCCCAATAAACTGCGAGCTCAGTGCTAGAACCCTTTTACGGAATGTCAGCTTGTGTGTGTGAATGTCTTTACTTGAAGGTAAGACAGATAAGTGTTTGGTATATTTGATTAACAGGCTATGTGTGCCATATTTTTTCGGATACTGCCGACAGGATGTGTTATGTCACGACGACCTAAGTAGGAATGTGTATAGGGCAGGCTTATTCGGAGTGAAAAATGTGTAAAATGTTTGCAAATTGGCAACACAAATTTGCGACTGTAAGTGTAGTATTAATAAATTGATATTTTTTTTTGGAGTGACACACTGTTTAAATAACATGTGAAAACCTATAGGGAAGGTTAGAATGAAGTAATCAACAGGTCACATGCTATATTGTACCCACCATGATTATTGTATGGAAGACAAACATGAATGAGGGACATTAACGTTGAATCAACACTGAAGAAGAATGATTACACAAAACTGATTGTAGACAACGGAATTTAAGGTCTGGTGCGACTTGTTAGCACAAATGGCTGACCGAGATAAGTTTTAATATTGATTAGGGGTGAAATTGATAGAGACAGGCTCTACATGGGATGGATTGTCCTTCTTATTCCAGGTTGTATTACGAAGTTATCTCGTTGCTGCAGTAACCTGAGAAGATGAACGTGTGGGAGTTGAGTGCTCATGCTAAAACTTGGAGCTAGATCCCTTATCTTCAGCCAGGAGTCACAACGTTGGCGATCCTGACTATACTGGTTCAAGAACAGCAGCAGTAACTGTATAAAGATAAGTCCTTTAAGAAGGCAAATGTCAACTCATCCAAAACCTAATTTCACCAAATAAAGCTTACCATCTTGAAGTGATGACATTAGTAGACCTTACAGTGTAAGATTAGTGGCAGTATCAATCTTAGGAACAAGGACTGTGGGTGTAGTCATTCTAGTTACATCTTTTACAGAAATGGGACAGAGTTTCCAAAATATTTATTTTATTATGTAAATAACATTTTCTTGATTTTGAGAATTCCTGACCCAACAAGATTGAGGTACAGGAACATTAAAGTGTATATAAAATTTCAGACAGTCTTTCTTAATTAAATTTCATTAAAGTTAAAGTTCAGTTTTGAAATTCATAACTGTTAGAATACATTACCCTAGACACTTTGCCAACTAACACCACACAGATAACCTACTCTTGGTGAGATCTCAAGGGGTAGTCGATAGGGACCCAGAGAACTTCATCATCATCATTTTTTTACTCTGGAAACTTACATAGCTGGACCTCACTTTGATTGTCTATACACCCTTGCTCTTTTCAGAGAAGGGGGTATTTTTTATACGACCAGTTTCTTATCTGGCACTATCCTGGTATCCTCTGATACATCTATTTGTCCAGGATATCCTTTAATTAGTAACATCAAAACCTCTTATCACATCACATGTATCATGTTCCACAAGAGATTGCAGCAATGCTGAAGCTGTATTTCGCAGGGTTTTCTGTCAGATTTTCAACCAGAGAGTTCACAACGAAGTGGATTGGCCTTGAAGTTGGAATTGCGATGGGATGTACAATCTCTCCGATACTATTCGTCATGGCTATGCAGGTAATCCTCAATGCGGCCGAAGGAATGGCTATAGGCCCGAAGCTCGGTGGAATGTGTCACATGCCACCGCTCAAAGCATTCATGGATGACACAACAATTCTGACATCAGATGAACATCAGGCCCGTGGATGTTAGCACGCCTGGATGAACTAGTCAGCTGGTGCAGAATGAGCTTCAAACCCAAGAAGTCGAGAAGCCTATCAGTCAGGAAAGGGAAGATAGCAGAGGTCATATTCACGGCTTCCAGCCAAAGAATCCCTACTGTCATTGAGAAACCTGTTAAAAGTCTTGGCAGGGTGTACGATGCCTCTTTAAAAGACTCGAAGGCAGTGCAACAGACAATAGAAATGGCAGACAGAGGACTACAGATCATAGACCAAAGCAGACTCCTGGGAAAGTTCAAACTGTGGTGCCCCCAGTTCATGTTTATACCGAAGTTGCTGTGGCCACTGCTTATATATAAAATAAGCACAAGTACAGTGGAAGCTATGGAGCAGAAGGTCAACAAGTTCATGAGAAAATGGCTAGGGGTACCACCAGGTCTGTCGGATGTAGCACTGTACTACAAAAAGTCAAAAATTCTGCTTCCCTTCAAGTCAGTTGTTGAAGAGTATAAAGTTGGAAAAGCAAGGCTTACAATGATGCTACGCGAGTCAGCTGATGACGTGGTTAAGTCCATTCAGCCCACACTGAAAACGGGAAGGAAGTGGAGAGTGGAAGAAACTGTTGATGCTGCCCAAGAGTCACTCACACTGAGAGAGGTAATCGGATACACACAAACGAATAGACGGGGATTTGGGCATGGTGACAACCGCTGGTGGTCCAAGGCATCAAGCAGGGAGCGCAGAGACATAGTAGTTCAGGAGATACGAGGAGCTGTAATGATATAAAGGTGCAAAAAGCAGTGCAGCAGGTCCAACAAGGCCAATGGACTGCATGGGAAGGAGCCCTGCAGAGGTCCTTGACATGGAATGATATATGGCATATGACACCTCTTAGGCTCAGCTTCGTGGTTAGATCAATGTATGACCTGCTGCCGTCGGCCACCAACCTTGTGAAATGGGGAAAGTCGGATGATGAGCAGTGCCCCCTGTGCCAGGGGAGGCAGACACTTGAACACGTGCTCTCAGCGTGTAAGGTGGCATTAGGGCAAGGGCGATACACTTGGCGCCATAACAAAGTGCTAAATGAGCTTGCTGCGATAATAGATCAGGCAAGAATGAAAGCGAATAGCAAAGTCCGGCCAGACACCGCAAACACATACTTTCTGAGGTCAGGAAAGTCAGCACACCCCAAACCGAGTAAACCTGGTAGCAGTTTACCATCTCTTCTTGACTGTGCAAATGACTGGGAGATGGCGGTAGACCTACCT
The DNA here is from genome assembly GCA_024509875.1 of Oreohelix idahoensis. Lineage (NCBI taxonomy): Eukaryota > Metazoa > Mollusca > Gastropoda > Stylommatophora > Oreohelicidae > Oreohelix > Oreohelix idahoensis. Next base: position 76,948 of record JAMPIV010003315.1, read on the forward strand.
GGACGGGGGGGCATATCCAGAGTGTATCAGAAAATCGCGGAGACGGTCGGATATAGTGCTTCATTCTTCAGCAACGCTTCAGGTCACACTGATTGAACTGACCGTGCCATTTGAATCCAGATTAGACGAGCAACATTTATTCAAAGCGGCCAAGTATAGCGATCTGGCCGCGGATCTGAGACATGATGGATTCAGTGCAAGGGTCATGGCGGTTGAAGTGGGCGCAAGAGGGCTTGTGGCTGCATCAGTGTATGATTTATTGAAACTGTTGGGGCTGAATGGACAGTCTAGAACAAGAGCACTGAAGAGGCTTAGCGAAACTGCCGAAAAGGCATCAGGCTGGCTTCTAAGTCCACAACGCTGAGTTTTTTTTGGTGTACTAGTGAAAGGGCTGCGACTCTGGGGCAACAGGCGATGTATACTATAGGGAGTGTCAGGTACAGAATTTCAGTGGCTTGCTGCGCGCTGGGGCTAAGGCTCGTCGGGTGCACGCTAGTGTCTCAGTGTGTGTCCTTAGTTGTGAAGGGCGACGGAACGAACGGAATAATTTGTCTTCTCTTTGTTACTTTCACAACTGCCCCCACGTTGGCGTTGTGGATTTAAAAGTTGCTACCATAAGTGAAATGGGTTCATTTTCGATACAAGACAACAGGAAGCTGAGACGCTTGGGAGTCATGACCCAAGTGGGCTCGCCCCCCTTAGAGTGTAAAGGAGTAATGGGGCCAAAACACGTGTCGGATGGGGGGACTGCTTCTGATGATCAGATTGCTTCCTGTTGTATCGCTCTGTAAAGAGTTTCCTATCTTCAATACATTGTTAATAAGTGATATACTTACGTATAGTCAACCTCAAATCAGAAGATGTGATGATGTTTGAACATGAGCCAATATAAGTGGAGTCCCGATCTTGATCAACATCGGGAGTTATCACGGCCAATGGAACAGCCTCGCTCTCCATCCTTCGCTAAAATTCTAGGCCTAACTTGAGCGATACAGAACTTACTCAAAGTCAATTCTCTCGACCGCCAAATATCAGAAGTCTTTAAAATTTCACACGAATAAAGGAAAATGGCTCCCAAATCTTCTCAAACATTGCAAAGAATTTTAACACCATTTAAAATGTCATATTTGGTAAAATTTCAACTTCACTTCGAGATATCAACGTTTTACACTTTATTTTCTAGAGTTTGCAAAGAGACACTTTTCCCCCTAAAAGTTGTGAAATCAGTGTGCAAATTAGTAGTTTATTGGTCGAGAGACCCTTATTTGAATGAAGCGGGGTGAGACGAAAACGTTCAGAGTACGAAGCGCGCTGGGGGAAACTACGTGTAACGTTGCTGTTTGTTTTTATTAGTAAAAAAAAAATACTTCACTAGCTTTTATTTTTTTTAAATTAATACACTTCAAAAGAAAAGTAGATAAAGAGTATCGTGATTGTTGATCGTTACTGTTTTATATAGTAAATCTTGCTAAATATAATGAGACGTGGCTGGCTGTCATACATTACATATTATGAAGCATAATCACGAAGGCGGAACACACACTGGATATGACTCGACATGTTTAATGGCTGGCTGTCATACATTACATATTATGAAGCATAATCACGAAGGCGGAACACACACTGGATATGACTCGACATGTTTAATCAGCCATCTTAGAAGCAGGAAGTAGTAAGACGGGAAACAGAAGAGTTAGCATAAGGGCAAGTAACTCTAGTGGGAAACAAACTAAACATCGAGACATTATGTACATAAAGACTACATCAACAGTGATATAAATTCTATTACAAACCGCTTAATAGGAAAGGGACAGTGAGGACTTAAACTTGACAAATTTCCCTCAGTTTTCCCACTTTCGTCCGTTTTCAACAGCTCGGAGCGGGCACTTTGTGGTACCTAATTAGATGTTACATTTGATGTTATTCACCACAGAAGTATTATCTCCCCCTATAGTGTAATTGCTTTGTCAGTCAGTGGCCAAGGATCTAAGAAGAAACTGCTTAGATGTTACATTTGTTGTTATTCACCATAGAAGTATTATCTCCATCTATAGTGTAATTGCTTTGTCAGTCAGTGGCCAATGATCTAAAAAGAAACTGTTTTGATGTTACATGTGTTGTTATTCACTATAGAAATATTATCTCCATCTATAGTGTAATTGCTGTGTCAATCAGTGGCCAATGATCTAAAAAGAAACTGCTTAGATGTTACATTTGTTGTTATTCACCATAGAAGTATTATCTCCGTCTATAGTGTAATTGCTTTGTCAGTCAGTGGCCAAAGATCTAAGAAGAAACTGCTTAGATGTTACATTTGTTATTATTCACCACAGAAGTATTATCTCCATCTATAGTGTAATTGCTTTGTCAGTCAGTGGCCAAGGATCTAAGAAGACACTCCTTAGATGTTACATTTGATGTTATTCACAACAGAAGTATTATCTCCCCCTATAGTGTAATTGCTTTGTCAGTCAGTGGCCAAGGAACTAAGAAGAAACTGCTTAGATGTTACATTTGTTGTTATTCACCATAGAAGTATTATCTCCATCTAAGTGTAATTGCTTTGTCAGTCAGTGGTCAAGGATCTAAGAAGAAATTGCTTAGATGTTACCTTGTTGTTATTCACAATAGAAGTATTATCTCCATCTATAGTGTAATTGCTTAATCAGTCCGTGGCCAAGGATCTAAGAAGAAACTGCTTTGATGTTATATTTGTTGTTATTTACCATAGAAGTTTTATCTCCATCTGTAGTGTAATCGCTTTGTCAGTCAGTCGCCAAGGATCTAAGAAGAAACTGCTTAGATGTTACATTTGTTGTTATTCACCACAGAAGTATTATCTCCCCCTATAGTGTAATTGCTTTGTCAGTGACCAAGAATCTAAGAAGAAACTGCTTAGATGTTACATTTGTTGTTATTCACCATAGAAGTATTATCTCCATCTATAGTGTAATTGCTTTATCAGTCAGTAGCCAAGGATCTACGAAAAGACTGCTTAGATGTTACATTTGTTGTTATTCACCATAGAAGTATTATCTCCATGTATGGTGTAATTGCTTTGTCAGTCAGTCGCCAATGATCTAAAAAGAAACTGCTTAGATCTTACATTTGTTGTTATTCACCATAGAAGTATTATCTCCATCTATAGTGTAATTGCTTAGTCAGTCAGTGGCCAAGGATCTAAGAAGAAACTGCTTAGATGTTACATTTGTTGTTATTCACCACAGAAGTATTATCTCCATCTATAGTGTAATTGCTTAGTCAGTCAGTGGCCAAGGATCTAAGAAGAAACTGCTTAGATGTTACATTTGTTGTTATTCACCATAGAAGTATTATCTCCATCTATAGTGTAATTGCTTAATCTGTGAGTGGCCAAGGATCTAAGAAGAAACTGCTTTGATGTTATATTTGTTGTTATTCACCATAGAAGTATTATCTCCCCCTATAGTGTAATTGCTTTGTCAAACAGTGGCCAAGGATCTAAGAAGAAACTGCTTAGATGTTACATTTGGTGTTATTCACCATAGAAGTATTATCTCCATCTATAGTGTAAGTCCTTAATCAGTCAGTGGCTAAGGATCTAAGAAGAAACTGCTTAGATGTGTGGAAGCCTGTGATTCTTTGTATTATGAAGACTGTTATGTGACAATGTCTGTCCAACTTCTTTTACCTCTGTTGTTAGCATTGACTTGCTGTATAACCACAACAGACACACGCACACACAGCACGTGATGCGATAACGCCATAGTAATTTTAATATTGTTTATTTACATATGAAAGGATCATTGCTGTCTGCTCTGACCTCCACATTTTGGTCCATCAAAGAATATATGTAAGTTCTTTCTTTCCTCACTCTCTCTCTCGTTCAGTGTCAAATCTAAACCTTCTGACCTTCAACCATCAATGATCATGCAGGTGCTATAGTCTTTAGTTCTGTTCTTTCTTCCTTATAGTTTCTTATGTCTATTGTTATCTATCATCTCAGTGTTCAAGTTATCTATTGGTAGACCGGGCCTCTCCGGGGATGTTGTTTTCCCTTTCAACACTGAGGAACATGACTACTGTCTATATGTATTACGAATCACTCTACGTACCTTTTCCCTTTTCGAATAAAACTAACTCACACGGTTTTCTCCTTCTAGACAAGAATTCCCACTATTCAATATTTCGGGTTAATCATTACCCAAACTACTTCTTGTCCATGAAATATTCATCCTTTAAACTACTTCAGTATTGCCTTCAACATGGCTCCTAGCGTACGTGCCATCTGCACACTACCTCACGCCTTCTGGACTGCCCGCTGGGAAAGCGTGATCCACAAGATTTATCGTTCACCTCTGTCATGCGCATCACTGTTTGCGCATCTCCTTTTTGTACTCTATCTGAACCTTCCCATTCATAATTCTCCTTATTCCTTCCCTTTGACTGTAAATCGTTCTCTAACTGCCACATTATCTCCCTTTCTTCCTTAAAAATAAATTATTTATCCGTAGGAGAAGAAATTTATTTTCATGAATGTACCAACACTATTATTGTACTTGTCCTATATACAAAAAAAAATCTTTAGCAATGTGCTGATACAACCCTAGCTCAGCACATTACCAATTCTTTTCTGTGGCAAAGGACAATTTCCCTTTACACAACACAATTAAATTGTACTGAGAACGTACATTCATCAACATCTCGTTCCCATTTATGACCACTCATCTTTGCTTTTTCTCCTTTCTGCTCACGTTACATGATTTCAAAATACATACTTTTAGACATGTTATACATTCCACTTCCTTAGTGGTCTTCATTTTTTTTTCCATAACATGTCATTATTTTCTTATGTCACAACATATTATCATACTAAAACTGAGGAATTACTTTTATCCCGTCACTTTTCTTAAGTGACCTTTCCTCCTTTTCATTTATGACTGTTCTTAACCCTTGTCTTTCTCACTCACATTCTGCCAACTGTGTACTTATCCATACAAAGTTTATTTCCTTTTACACATCCAGTCACTCATATTGTCATACATGTAAATTCCTCATATCGTATTATCTTCTGTCACCACACACCTGGTGTGAACTGTCTGGCCTTCCTCTTCTCTCGTATAAAGCCAAACATGTCTTCTGTCATGTCTCCCTATATACATAGTTCATGACGGCATTAGCCATTTACTATCATGGCAACACTGAATTGCCCTACTTCTATCCACCTTTTACTAACTAGACTTCTGTCTTTGGTCTACTACGCGGAAATATCTGAAACTTCTTTGGTCTACCTATCTTAAACCGCGTTGTCGCTTTGACCTACTTGCGTGTTTTTCTGCTGCTGACCTGTCACTTGACCTCCTTTTTCACAACACTGTCTCCTAGTGTGTGAATTTCTGTTGTATATGTTCGGTGAGGGTTATCCTCAATAGACTCACATTTGTAGTCTGATAAACACCGCACTTAACGTTTTTATATGTTTTTCGTTCCCTCCCTGGAAATTCTCTTTGTGCTATCACCTTTTCTTTCCTTCTCCACAACACTGTCTCCCCATGTCTAAATTTCTACTGTATATGTTCGGTGAGGGTTACCCTCCATAGACTCACATTTGTAGTCTGGCAAACGCCGCACTTAACGTTTTTATATGTTTTTCGTTCCTTCCCTGGAACGTTCTCAACACAATTCTCCTCTTCATATATTACGGAGAAAAAAATATGATTTCTCCCCGAAGTCTTCATAAGACTCGGCCACTGCAGAAAAAATCTCTCTTTGCCATTTACTCCATGGCTTCTCACTTCTACATAAGTTCCTTCTAGAATTATCTCTTCTATATGTCCGTGCCATCCTTCCTGTGGCTTCTCAATACTCCCGTCACTTCTCTGTGACTCTCAATTTTCCCATACTTATTTATCCAAGTGATTCTCTTGTTTTCGCCATCTCCCATGGCCCTTAATACTCCCCGTCCAATATCTCAATTACTCACTCTTAATTTTGCCATCTCTTATGGCTCTTCTTCTTCTCACCTAATATCCTCGTCATTTTTTCATGACCTTTTATCCCTCATCTCCCCTCTACTTCACTTAATATCTATATTTTTTTTTCCTTTATTTCGCTTCTGACTTCGATGACGATTTGCCTGCTCTGCCTTTTCTATCCACCTTTTCCTGTTTGCATCATCTATCATTTTCGTCAGAACCATATCAATTTCAATTCTTGTTTGTGGAAAGTGTGTATGATATTTTCCCTCTAGCACTCTTCAAACCATGCTTCTTGAGAAGTTCAAATCAGGCCGCTTTATGGTGGCTTCTATTGCCTTCTTCAACTCGTCTATGCTTGGTTCAACTATTTTGGTAATTTCCTTCGTATTTATCTGATTTATACATCCAAGCTTCTCTTTCCATCGTTTATCCGCCTCCCTCCATGCAGTCTGCCTGACTGTCTCTGCATGTCGTATCCACCTTTGTGCTCTGCCCGCTATTATTTTATCCAGATTGTCTACTGGAAACTCCCGTTCTCTACAACTACTTCCAAATTTGCTTCCTTCTTCCTTACTTCTTGTACTATTCTCTTCTCTTCTATAAGTACTTTTGTGTCTGTGACTACCGTCACTCTCCTCAGACACTAACCTGTCTGAGTTAGTCAACACCGATTCTGCCGACCACCTCCGTCTACTGCTATTTTCTGCTTCATTAACTGTCTGTCGACTTTTTCTCCTGGTTGATCTATCCTCTTCTTTGTAATCCTCATTATCTGTGTCCTCCATTCCTATTGTCCACCTTCGCTGATCTTACTTTCTCTTTCAGTATTATCTGCATCAGTTCATCTTTCGTATTATTTAACTCGATGCTATCCCTATGCTGTGGTATCACTACTTTAGCCGTTTGTTGGTTCATCCTTTTTACACTGAGTGGAATCTTAGACTTTCTCGTATTGTCTAACCCATGTGACCATGTTTCATTTTCTCTCATGACGTCTTTCTCATTGTGTGCTGGCCCCAAGTGTGACGCTACAGTATCAACCTCAGTTTGAGTTCCGGCACTAATGATCTTTATTTCAGTTGATTCTGGTTCTTGTGTACCAACGCTGACCCTGTCTCTCTGTATGTTTTCCTGTTTCTGGACTGTTGTCCTAACCTGATTTGTCCATGGTCTATTCCTATTACCTTCTTCCTTTATTGTGACATTTTGCTGACCAGATCTTATTATGTTTCTCCACACTCCTAGCGGTTCTACCTTCCCAACCGTTCTGTGTTCTTATCTGGCACTTCTGTTGGTTTGCTATGTTGATGTTATTTATTTCTATGGGTTTCCCTTTTCTAATTTCTCCCACAAAATCCCTGACCGCCATTCTTATTCTTCTTTTATTTAGTGTGTTCCAGTGTGCTCGAATAGCAGCTGTTTCTAGGATTTTCTTTTTTGTCATTATTTTCTCCATCACAAGTGTGACAATGCCCTTTCCCCTTCGTATCGTATAATTTAGACTCTGATTGAAGATCTCTTTCATTAAGTAATATGTCTAATCGCCTTCTGATAGAGTCTGTGATCAGATCAACAGATGAAAAAAATCGCAATTTTAACTTTCTCCAATTCATCTGCTATTATTGACATTGCATATTTGTCAATGTCTGTAAGCCCCTTACGGCATGCATGTGGGTCACCTGAAAATAAGTCTACATTACCTTTTATATTTGCGTATTTAGCACTGTTGTCTACATTGGCTAATGTGTCGGTAATCGTCTATATGAGGGCCAAAGTCTGACTGTCCTGCATGTTATACTGTGTCTGTTCTTCTTGTGCCAGCATCACAATCTGAAAAATAGTTACTTATTTCTACGGTTAACTTAACTTGCACCTGAAAATGAATGGAAATGTTTCTATTAGTCTTGTGTTTCCGGGAAAAAAACAATGTTATGGTTACAAAAAAAATTTTTTTATGCATACACTGTTATAATTCAATATTAGTGAGACTACAATACTAATAATGATGATAAGAATAGTAATTAACAACAGTAATAATATTAATAACAATAATATTACTATAATGTCTAATTAATAAGACAAGAATAATAATACAACAATGTCCATCGAGAGATGGGGCCTACCTAGCTATAAATGGGTACTTAACTTTGAGTTAGGGAAGGAAAAGACAGCGAGGAAGGAAACTGGTCTCCCCACCTCTCGATGCTGGAACTAGTATGGTGAAGTCTCTAACACTCCATAACCAGCTGTAAATGGGTACCTGACTCTGATCCTGAGTTAGAGAAGGCAACCGCAGCGAGGAAGGAAACAGGTGTCACGCGTCAGTCAAACCAGCTGTAAATGGGTACCTCACTCTGATCTTGAGTTAGAGAAGGCAACGGCAGCGAGGAAGGGAACAGGCCACCCCACCTCATAAAGCTGGGACCCAGTACATCGAAGTCTATAACACTTCACTCCCCTACGGCAGAATGTGCTACGTGACTACAACCTTACGAACGGCAGGCGTGTTTTAAAAAAAATTCTAAGCAACGGGGGAGGGGGGAGAGGACAATGTGAAATGACACTTTTTCAGTCAAGAAAGAGTACGGTGCTCGGTTTGGGTAATAAATTTGTAAAATTATAATTTCCCGGTGAATTAACGCACAAGTACCCCCATTTATAGCTAGGTAGGCCCCATCTCTTAATGCTGGACCTAGTATGGCGAAGTCTCTAACACTCCGTAACCAGCAATAAATGGGTACCTGACTCTGATCCTGAGTTAGAGAAGGCAACGGCAGCGAGGAAGGAACCAGGTGTCTCGCATCAGTCAAACCAGCTGTAAATGGGTACCTCACTCTGATCTTGAGTTAGAGAAGGCAACGGCAGCGAGGAAGGGAACAGGTGTCACGCATCAGTCTAACCAGCTGTAAATGGGTACCTGACTCTGCTCTTAAGTTAGAGAAGGCAACGGCAGCGATTTCCCTTGTTTCCTGTGTACCGTTAACTTGTAGAACTGATTCAATTCCGTTCTATTGATTTATAAACTTTTAAAAAATACGGGGGGGGGATGTTGATGGCGGGTCTGTCGTAAGCGAGAAACGCTTTTTTTTTTTTAACTTGCCTCCTTTTTTTTTTTTAAACCAGCGGCACTCCCAAATCACAATGTGAAATCAACCTTTTTCAGTCAAGAAAAAGGACGGTTCTCAGTTTGGGTAATAAATTTGTAAAATTATAATTTCCCGGTGAATTAACGCACAAGAACCTAAATGGGTACTTAACTTTGAGTGAGGGAAGGACAAGTCAGCGAGGAAGGAAACTGGTCTCCCCACCTCTCGATGCTGGACCTAGTATGGTGAAGTCTCTAACACTCCATAACCAGCTGTAAATGGGTACCTGACTCTGATCCTGAGTTAGAGAAGGCAACGGCAGCGAGGAAGGGAACAGGTGTCACGCATCAGTAAAACCAGCTGTAAATGGGTACCTTACTCTGATCTTGAGTTAGAGAAGGCAACGGCAGCGAGGAAGGGAACAGGCAACCCCACCTCATAAAGCTGGGACCCAGTACATCGAAGTCTATAACACTTCACACTCCCCTACGGCAGAATGTGCTACGTGACTTACAACCTTACGAAACGGCCGGCGTGTTTTAAAAAAAAAATTCTAAGCAACGGCGGAGGGGGGAGAGGGGACAATGTGAAATGACACTTTTTCAGTCAAGAAAGAGTACGGTGCTCGGTTTGGGTAATAAATTTGTAAAAGTATAATTTCCCGGTGAATTAACGCACAAGTACCGCTTATTCTATTCACGAGCAACCTGTCTACTGCGAATTCTGAGGACTGAATGAAAATAATGTTTAACATTCCTGGGTTATATCTATTACCAGACAAAGGATACCAACTATTTCGCAAAACGAAATAATCTCCCCTTTCCGTCTTAAACACCCCTTACATTTAAACACTTCCCATTACTAGACGTTTTACACATAACTGACACTACTCGTTTTCACACCTCACGCTGACCAGGGCCCACAGTGAGTGCCGTGTTAGGTGGAATTTCCAGACAACTGTCTCATACTGCGCCGTAGAGATGTCGGTTATCGCGACTTACCTAAGCGCTCAGCTGAAGAAAACCGCACGTGTCAGCTGAATGTGCAGACAGAAGTCTGAACGTGTGTCTGAGGTAAGCGAAAGACACAGTTTCGTCCACTGACATCTAATGCAATAGAATGCATTTTAACGCTCTCCCCTCTCGTGTAGAGACTGACACGTTATGTCATACACGAGTTTCCCAGTATGAGAAAGAAACCGGTAACGTTGAGAATGGGAAAGAAAATATTTTTCGCAAACGAATGGATGCGAAAAATACAGGATAAGGGTAAAGAGTGATAATAGAATAGAGGACACGGGTGAAGAAAAGAAGAGGAAAATATAGAAAATTTAATGATCATAAACTCTCTGTGACACTCACTAGGTTTAGAATGGGCTTTAGAATGTCTTTGATTTTTGCTGTAGCCTGTTACACAAAACTTAGCTCCCGATGAGTCCTGCAGCTGGGGTTTCCGTCACTTCTTTTTGGTGATAAGTACACTTCTCCACATAACTCGTCCACTGTAGGCGGTTAGTGCTGATACTCTTCTCTCACACTAATGGCGAAGGAACGTCAGTACTTAAGTCTGATGGCTTGTAACCACGAACTGTGACAAATAGAAAGAAACAAATGTCTTCTGTTGTGTACATTTGTTCTCCGCAAACTAACAGGCCCGATGTAATGTGCTCCACCCACCAATGTTTACCTCTCAGAAGAATTAAATTACCGAGCACACAATGTAACTCATGGAATATGATGAAAATTCACCAATATCCTTCTGGGTCTCAACTAGGAAAATGCGTCTGGAGTGCATGAATAATGATTTGCCTGAATTACAATTAAAAAAGGTACATAATTCTCACAAGATAATATTTGTGTTACACACCACAGGCACATGTGATGTAATCAGAAACAGTCACCAGCTCTTGCAGTAGTGGTTCATGTATATATTATTTTCGTATGGTGAGGTTACCAGCCTCATATGTTACCACTTAGCAAGAAACTTGTAAAATTTACATTAGTAAATAATTTGTTTACACTTACACGAAAATTTTGGGAATACACAATTCTCCTGGCACTTATTTAGAATGGACACAGCCCTGTATTAGAGCTTCAAGATCACTTAGGTCTGGAAATATGAGTTAATTCCTCTGACGGCTGATGTTCTGCAAATTCCAGGCCTGGGAAAACTGTTGGTATAATGCCTCTTTTAGACAAGGTCTGGGAAATATGAGTTAATTCCTCTGATGACTGGTGTTCTACGAATCCTGTCTGGGAAAAGTGTTGGCATAATTCCTCTTATGACTGGGTCTGGGAAATATGATTTAATTCCTCTGACGGCTGATGTTCTGCAAATTCCTGGCCTGGGAAAACTGTTTGTGTAATTCCTCTTATGACTTGTGATAACATTCCCAAGGTTCCAGTTTTGTATTAAAATTGCGGGTTTACTTGTAAATTCAAAAATTGCCCACTGCTCGATCTGGTACTTATAGTTGTGGAATGATTAGTCCTATCATCTTTCCTTTGGCTTGTAGGAGGTTTCTAGTTGACGTTGCGATGCAGTCTGTGCTGTTCTGTGACTGATTTCTACAGTATATCTCACATTCCTTAATTTCAAATCTCAGTCCGTGTGTTTTCACCGAATGTTCCAATCAACTGATTGTAGATGATTCTGGCGAACCAATCAAATCTATCTAACACTGTTTGGGTGGGGAAGTTTATCATTACTCATCCCATGCGTATTTGAAAAATATTAAATGTAATATACACGCGCGCCTCTTACAACAGTGATGTCACATCGTTACCTAAGACTTCCAGCGCACCTCTGTCTATCACAATATTGTGACAGGTGTTCCTGGCATAATGTCTTCTGCCCAGATGTCTACCCCGATAGATTATCTAATTATCCCCTTTATATGCCTGTCGCCGCCAGACAACTGGTCAGACAGTGTTGTCTTCTTTCATCATAAGCACAATACGATCTTGTGTCAACACTATCAACAGCTTTCCAATGGGGTCAAATGTTTGACCGACCCGTTTCCACAGGTGGTAAGAGGGATTATGCGATAAAACATGATCGCTGGCCGGGTCACTAAATCTGGCGGAGGGTAACAACAGTCTCGATGCGAAGTGTGAAACAATAAGATACGAATTAATCCCGGAGCAAAAACTGCCGCCGGGGAGTGGCGTGTTAGAGACATCACCATGCTATGTCCAGTGTAGAGCAAAATAGTGAAAATAACGAATGAAAATGCATGATTTATGCTAAATAAAAGCGGTGAGTGAGAAAAAATAAAAAAATAAAGGATACAGCCAGAGGGCTGAAGGTGTGAGAGATCACACAAAAGAGCATGTTCAGACGTTTTGTCACACTAATGACGCCCATAGTTTTTTTCTAAACTTATAAAGGTATACGACTTTAATGCATCTGTTTAAAGATTAATTGATTTTCTTAAAGTAACATTTCGTGCCGGGGTAATTTAATATTAAGTTTGCCAGTAACCTAAATCACTACGGTGTTAACCAAATCGTATTTTTCTGGATGGTGTGTGTGAGTGTGATTATATTATCTTTAGTGACTACTATTTTGTTTGTTCATTACTAGTACCTTTGCTAAACGAGGCATAAATCCTCCCTGACCTCTGCTCGCACATCTTCATTTTACCCATACACAACGACAAGGCTGACTATGGTTTCCCCTACTTTTAGTTTAGGACCATCACGCGTTCAGTGACAAAGTTCCATCTCTTGATACTATCCTTTTGGTTTTTTGCCACAATACAACCCACGCCCCTTTCAGCTCTTTCAGATGTGCGGATATAACTCTTGAGCAGCCGCCATCGAGATCCATAACTCCTTGTCCCTTTTTCTTCGTGTCCTTAACGGAGCCAGGATTTCTAGTTTTGCTTTCGTCATCTCTTCAACTAGTTCCTCTTTCTTCCCATTAATACTTCTTGAATTCCAAGTTCTACAAGTCTTAGTCAGTAGTACGTTCCAGTACGTAGCCTTTAGAATCAGTCCGGTTTTCTCTCTTGCATTTTTTTAAATCGTGTTTTTAGGCAAACAGGTGATTGGCCTGTTGTGTCTTTGTATGATCGAGGGACTGCCTCCGTACCGTCCATGGGACCGGCATTGGCGGAGTTGAAAGAAGAGATTGAATTCATTAAAATATCTCTTCTTCTCCTGAAGGTCATATTTGACTCTCTATTCATATTTATCTATCTACTATCAGTTATCTCACTTAATCTTGTCTAGCCTCAGACAACCCCTAAAACCACATTCGTGACACTTTTAAAGAATATGTGTAGCTGGTTCCACGCCTAATCCTCTTCTGTGACCTTTTACAACACGCGTGATAGAATGTAGCGTTATTATTCTTTCTTTCCCTTTCAAGTCAGGGTAACTCAAGGATGAATGCAACATTCAACACTGAAAACTGTCCATGAAACACTAGTTTTGTTGCGCTGAGTTGGAAGTGGGGTTAGTCTGATTTCATTTCTCAAGCGATGCGATGGCTCATTTCGGTTGGTTCTGGATTCGATTTCTCTGTAAACCTATCAATTCTGTACTTTTCTTTTGTCTAGTTTTCTACATCTTTATTTCTTTCGAGTGTCTGCAAGATTCGATTTTATCTTTATTAATTAGTAGGTACTATAATTGGGATAATTTACCGGCAAACAGCACCATAGTGAGGACAAACAGTACCATAGTCGTGTGATATTGCAGAAAACCCCGAAGTTTCTATTTGTATCTACCTGCAAGAAAGAGAGAGAGAAAGTTATAACTTGAAACCAATAAAATCATTGAACGTGAACAGAAGAAAAAATGTATTTTGTCTTCTTAAAGACGTACAACATGCCTGGATCTAGAACTAGTATAATCATTAGGCGAAAAGGTCAGTCATCCAGAGCTGTACACTTTGCAGGGTGGCAAAATCATGTAAAATTTGTTAAATGGTGTAATGTGAAGAAAAAAAAAATGTCAGTACTTAGAACAAACAAAATTATGTATACTTTATTTTCTGTGGCTATTCTTCACCATTGCAAATACGCGTGTACACATGAACTTTGTGCTAGAAAATTTAAATACATATTGCACGTTCTAGAGTATGTACGAACACGGAGCCAGCTCTTTAGCTGGTCCCTATATAAGAAACCTTCAGCTAGTCCCTATAAAGGGAACCGACAGCTAGTCCCTATATAAGAAACCTTCAGCTAGTCCCTATATAAGTAACCGTCAGCTAGTCCCTATATAAGAAACCGTCAGCTAGTCGCTATATAAGAAACCTTCACCTAGTCTCTATATAAGAAACCTTCAGCTAGTCCCTATATAAGAAACCGTCAGCTAGTCCCTATATAAGAAACCTTCACCTAGTCCTCATATAAGAAACCTTCACATAGTCCCTATATAAGAAACCTTCAGCTAGTCCCTATATAAGAAACCTACAGCTAGTCCCTATATAAGAAACCTTCAGCTAGTCCCTATATAAGAAACCTTCACCTAGTCCCTATATAAGAAACCTTTAGCTAGTCCCTATATAAGAAACCTTCATCTAGTCCCTATATAAGAAACCTTCACCTAGTCCCTATATAAGAAACCTTTAGCTAGTCCCTATATAAGAAACCTTCAGCTAGTCCCTATATAAGAAACCTTCAGCTAGTCCCTGTATAAGAAACCTTCAGCTAGTCCCTATATAAGAAACCTTCAGCTAGTCCCTATATAAGAAACCTTCACCTAGTCCCTATATAAGAAACCATCAGCTAGTCCCTATATAAGAATCCTTCAGCTAGTCCCTATATAAGAAACCTTCAGCTAGTCCCTATATAAGAAACCGTCAGCTAGTCCCTATATAAGAAACCTTCAGCTAGTCCCTATAAAAGAAACATTCAGCTAGTCCCTATATAAGAAACCTTCAGCTAGTCCCTATATAAGAAATCTTCAGCTAGTCCCTATATAAGAAACCGTCAGCTAGTCCCTATATAAGAAACCGTCAGCTAGTCCCTATATAAGAAACCGTCAGCTAGTCCCTATATAAGAAACCGTCAGCTAGTCCCTATATAAGAAACCGTCAGCTAGTCCCTATATAAGAAACCTTCAGCTAGTCCCTATAAAAGAAACATTCAGCTAGTCCCTATATAAGAAACCTTCAGCTAGTCCCTATATAAGAAATCTTCAGCTAGTCCCTATATAAGAAACCGTCAGCTAGTCCCTATATAAGAAACCGTCAGCTAGTCCCTATATAAGAAACCGTCAGCTAGTCCCTATATAAGAAACCGTTAGCTAGTCCCTATAAAAGAAAAACCGTCAGCTAGTCCCTATATAAGAAACCTTCAGCTAGTCCCTACATAAGTAGAAACGTTCAGCTAGTCCCTTATATAAGAAACCTACAGCTAGTCCCTATAAAAGAAACCTTCAGCTAGTCCCTATATAAGAAAAATTCAGCTAGTCCCTATATAAGAAACCGTCAGCTAGTCCCTATATAAGAAAACCGTCAGTTAGTCCTTTATATAAGAAACCATCAGCTAGTCCCTATATAAGAAACCATCATCTTAGAGTCACTATATAAGAAACCGTCAGCTAGTCCTGTTTTTATATAAGAAACCGTTAGCTAGTCCCTATAAAAGAAACCTTTAGCTAGATCCTACATAAGAAACCTTCAGCTAGTCCCTATATAAGAAACCTTCAGCTAGTCCCTATATAAGAAACCTTCAGCTAGTCCCTATATAAGAAACCTTCAGCTAGTCCCTATATAAGAAACCAGCTAGTCCCTATATAAGAAACCTTTAGCTAGTACCTATAAAAGAAACCTTCAGCTAGTCCCTATATAAGAAACCTTCAGCTAGTCCGTATATAAGAAACCTTCAGCTAGTCCCTATATAAGAAACCTTCAGCTAGACCCTATATAAGAAACCGTCAGCTAGTCCCTATATAAGAAGCCGTCAGCTAGTCCCTATATAAGAAACCGTCAGCTAGTCCCAATATAAGAAACCTTTAGCTAGTCCCTATATAAGAAACCTTCAGCTAGTCCTTATATAAGAAACCTTCAGCTAGTCCATGTATAAGAAACCTTCAGCTAGTCCCTATATAAGACAACTTCACCTAGTCCATATATAAGAAAAATTCAGCTAGTCCCTATATAAGAAACCTTCAGCTAGTCCTTATTTAAGAAACCTTCAGCTAGTCCCTATATAAGAAACCTTCAGCTAGTCCTTATATAAGAAACCTTCAGCTAGTCCCTATAAAAGAAACCTTCAGCTCGTCCCTATATAACAAACCTTCAGCTAGTCCCTATATAAGAAACCTTCAGCTAGTCCCTATAAAAGAAACGTTCAGCTAGTCCCTATATAAGAAACCTTCAGCTAGTCCCTATATAAGAAACCGTCAGCTAGTCCCTATATAAGAAACCTTAGCTAGTCCCTATATAAGAAACCTTCAGCTAGTCCCTATATAAGAAACCTTAGCCTAGTCCCTATATACGAAACCTTCACCTATTCCCTATATAAGGAACCGTCACCTAGTTCCTATATAAGAAATCTTCAGCTAGTCCCTATATAAGAAACCTTCAGCTAGTCCTTATGTAAGAAACCTTCAGCTAGTCCCTATATAAAAAACCGTCAGCTAGTCCCTATATAAGAAACCTTCAGCTAGTCCCTATATAAGAAACCTTCAGCAAGTCCCTATATAAGAAACCTTCAGCTAGTCCCTATATAAGAAACCTTCAGCTAGTCCTTATATAAGAAACCTTCCGCTAGACCCTATATAAGAAACCGTCAGCTAGTCCCTATATAAGAAACCGTCAGCTAGTCCCTATATAAGAAACCGTCAGCTAGTCCCTATATAAGAAACCTTCAGCTAGTCCCTATATAAGAAACCTTCAGCTAGTCCCTATATAAGAAACCATCAGCTAGTCCCTGTATAAGAAACCTTCAGCTAGTCCCTGTATAAGAAATCTTCACCTAGTCCCTATATAAGAAACCTTCAGCTAGTCCCTATATAAGAAACCTTCAGCTAGGCCCTATGTAAGAAACCTTCAGCTAGTCCCTATATAAGAAACCTTCAGCTAGTCCCTATATAAGAAACCTTCAGCTAGTCCGTATATAAGAAACCTTCAGCTAGTCCCTATAAAAGAAACCTTCAGCTAGTCCCTGTATAAGAAACCTTCAGCTAGTACCTATATAAGAAACCTACAGCTAGTCCCTATATAAAAAACCGTCAGCTAGTCCGTATATAAAAAACCGTCAGCTAGTCCCTATATAAAAAACCTTCAGCTAGTCCCTATATAAGAAACCTTCAGCTAGTCCCTATATAAGAAACCGTCAGCTAGTCCCTATATAAGAAACCGTCAGCTAGTCCCTATATAAGAAACCGTCAGCTAGTCCCTATATAAGAAACCGTCAGCTAGTCCCTATATAAGAAACCTGCAGCTAGTCCCTATATAAGAAACCGTCAGCTAGTCCCTATATAAGAAACCTTCACCTAGTCCCTATATAGGAAACCTTCACCTAGTCCCAATATAAGAAACCGTCAGCTAGTCCCTATAAAAGAAACCTTCACCTAGTCCCTATTTAAGAAACCTTCAGCTAGTCCCTATAAAAGAAACGTTCAGCTAGTCCCTATATAAGAAACCTTCAGCTAGTCCCTATATAAGAAACCGTCAGCTAGTCCCTATATAAGAAACCTTAGCTAGTCCCTTTATAAGAAACCTTCAGCTAGTCCCTATATAAGAAACCTTAGCCTAGTCCCTATATACGAAACCTTCACCTATTCCCTATATAAGGAACCGTCACCTAGTTCCTATATAAGAAATCTTCAGCTAGTCCCTATATAAGAAACCTTCAGCTAGTCCTTATGTAAGAAACCTTCAGCTAGTCCCTATATAAAAAACCGTCAGCTAGTCCCTATATAAGAAACCTTCAGCTAGTCCCTATATAAGAAACCTTCAGCAAGTCCCTATATAAGAAACCTTCAGCTAGTCCCTATATAAGAAACCTTCAGCTAGTCCTTATATAAGAAACCTTCCGCTAGACCCTATATAAGAAACCGTCAGCTAGTCCCTATATAAGAAACCTTCAGCTAGTCTTTATATAAGAAACCTTCAGCTAGTCCCTATACAAGAAACCTTCAGCTAGTCCCTGTATAAAAAACCTTCAGCTAGTCCCTGTATAAGAAATCTTCACCTAGTCCATATATAAGAAACCTTCAGCTAGTCCCTATATAAGAAACCTTCAGCTAGTCCTTATATAAGAAACCTTCAGCTAGTCCCTATATAAGTAACCGTCAGCTAGTCCCTATATAAGAAACCTTCAGCTAGTCGCTATATAAGAAACCTTCAGCTAGTCCCTATATAAGAAACCTTCAGCTAGTCCCTATAAAAGAAACCTTCAGCTAGTCCATATATAAGAAACCTTAAGCTAGTCCCTATATAAGAAACCTTCACCTAGTCCCTATAAAAGAAACGTTCAGCTAGTCCCTATATAAGAAAAATTCAGCTAGTCCCTATATAAGAAACCGTCAGCTAGTCCCTATATAAGAAACCTTAGCTAGTCCCTATATAAGAAACCTTCAGCTAGTCCCTATATAAGAAACCTTAGCCTAGTCCCTATATACGAAACCTTCACCTAGTCCCTATATAAGGAACCGTCACCTAGTCCCTATATAAGAAATCTTCAGCTAGTCCCTATATAAGAACCCTTCAGCTAGTCCCTATGTAAGAAACCTTCAGCTAGTCCCTATATAAAAAACCGTCAGCTAGTCCCTATATAAGAAACCTTCAGCTAGTCCCTATATAAGAAACCTTCAGCTAGGCCCTATGTAAGAAACCTTCAGCTAGTCCCTATATAAGAAACCTTCAGCTAGTCCCTATATAAGAAACCTTCAGCTAGTCCGTATATAAGAAACCTTCAGCTAGTCCCTATAAAAGAAACCTTCAGCTAGTCCCTGTATAAGAAACCTTCAGCTAGGCCCTATATAAGAAACCTTCACCTAGTCCCTATATAAGAAACCTTCAGCTAGTACCTATATAAGAAACCTACAGCTAGTCCCTATATAAAAAACCGTCAGCTAGTCCCTATATAAAAAACCGTCAGCTAGTCCCTATATAAAAAACCTTCAGCTAGTCCCTATATAAGAAACCTTCACTTAGTCCCTATATAAGAAACCGTCAGCTAGTCCCTATATAAGAAACCGTCAGCTAGTCCCTATATAAGAAACCGTCAGCTAGTCCATATATAAGAAACCTGCAGCTAGTCCCTATATAAGAAACCGTCAGCTAGTCCCTATATAAGAAACCTTCACCTAGTCCTTATATAGGAAACCTTCACCTAGTCCCAATATAAGAAACCGTCAGCTAGTCCCTATAAAAGAAACCTTCACCTAGTCCCTATTTAAGAAACCTTCAGCTAGTCCCTATATAAGAAACCTTTAGCTAGTCCCTATATAAGAAATCTTCAGCTAGTCCCTATATAAGAAACCGTCAGCTAGTCCCTATATAAGAAACCTTTAGCTTGTCCCTATATAAGAAACCTTTAGCTAGTAACTATGAAAGAAATCTTCAGCTAGTCCCTATATAAGAAACCTTCAGCTAGTCCCTATATAAGAAACCTTTAGCTAGTCCCTATATAAGAAACCTTCAGCTAGTCCCTATATAAGAAACCTTTAACTAGTCCCTATATAAGAAACCTTCAGCTAGTCCCTATATAAGAAACCTTCAGCTAGTCCCTATATAAGAAACCTTCAGCTAGTCCCTATATAAGAAACCTTCAGCTAGTCCCTATATAAGAAACCGTCAGCTAGTCCCTATATAAGAAACCGTCAGCTAGTCCCTATAAAAGAAACCGTCAGCTAGTCCCTATATAAGAAACCGTCAGCTAGTCCCTATATAAGAAACTTTCAGCTAGTCCCTATATAAGAAACCGTCAGCTAGTCCCTATATAAGAAACCGTCAGCTAGTCCCTATATAAGAAACCTTCAGCTAGTCCCTATATATAAGAAACCGTCAACTAGTCCCTATATAAGAAACCTTCAGCTAGTCTCTATATAAGATTAAACCTTCAGCTAGTACTTCCCTATATAAGAAACCTTCAGCTAGTCCCTATATAAGAAACCTTCAGCTAAGTCTCTATATAAGAAACCGTCAGCTAGTCTCTATATAAGTTTTAAAACCTTCAGCTAGTCCCTATATAAGAAAACTTTCAGCTAGTCCCTATATAAGAAAACCTTCAGCTAGTCCCTATATAAGAAACCGTCAGCTAGTCCCTATATAAGAACACCTTCAGCTAGTCTCTATATAAGAAACCTATCTTCAGCTAGGCCCTATATAAGAAACCTTCAGCTAGTCCCTATATAAGAAACCTTCAGCTAGTCCCTATATATAAAACCTCATGTTCACCTAGTCCCTATATATAAGAAACCTTCAGCTAGTCCCATGTGTTCCTCCATCTTCCTCAACCTCTCACGCCATGAGATAAGGACTCCAGAACAAAGACTGCCTTGTAATACTAACAGGGTTCAGAAACATTAAACATAAACATTCTCATAACGATGAGAAAGGAAATGAAAAGAAAGACAACAGAAGTAAAGTCCCCCAGGTTAAAGCAACTATATAGCGAACAGTACAGTCAGCTGGACAAGGAAGTTAAACGCCAACCCGAGCCAACAAAAGGAATTTCCTAGATGATCTTGCAAGACAGGCAGAAGAGGCAGCACTGAGAAATGAACAAAGCACAGTATACAAAATAACTAAATTCATCAGCGGAAAACGAGGTGAAAACAATATTACATTAGTAAGAGATAAGCAAGGAAATCTCATCACGACAGCAGAGGGACAGGAAAAAAGATGGGCAGAGCACTTCAGAGAAACTCTGAACAAGGAACCACCAGAGACACAATTGAATGTTCCTGAGGCTGAAAACGATCTAGATGTTAGTACAGACACTTCAAGAAAAGAAGAAATCATCACAGCAATCCACGGGTTAAAGAATGGAAAAGCTCCTGGCCATGATAACTTAAATGCAGAGTTATTTAAGACAGACCCTGAGCTAGCAGCAGAACTATTAGAACCACTATTTGCACAAGTCTGGAAAACAGGGACAACACCAACAGAGTGGAACAAAGGAATAATTGTAAAATTGCCCAAGAGGGAGATCTTGCAGACTGCAATAATTGGAGACGAATCACTCTTCTCTCAGTTCCCAGCAAAATACTAGGCAGGATAATTATACAGAGAATTTCAAACGCAGTAGACCACAAACTGAGAAAAGAACATGCAGGATTTAGAAAGAACGAAAGATGTGTAGATCATATATTTACCCTCAGGAACATTATAGAGCAGTGCTCAGAATGGCAAAGACAGCTGTACATTAATTTCGTTGATTTTGAAAAGGCTTTTGACAGTATACATAGGGAAAACTTATGGAAAATACTGACGGCTTATGGAATTCCAAGCTGCATAGTGTCAATCATAAAAAGCCTCTATGCCAAGACGTGTAGCGTTGGGCAGAGCAACCTAACCTTTGAGGTGAAGACAGGAGTACGACAGGGATGCCCCTTTTCAACCATTCTATTTTTAACTGTCATAGACTGGGTGATGCGCTAGACAACAGAGGGCTACATTGGAAGATCTGGAAAATGCAGATGACATTGCACTACTAGCACATTCACATCAACACATCCAGGAAAAAACGGATAGACTTAATAAGTATAGCCAGCAGGTGGGCTTGAACATCAATCTAAAGAAGTCAGAGGTCATGACGCTCAATGTGAGCAACCCTGAGCCCATATCAGTAAGGAATCAGCAACTGGAACAGACAGACACCTTCACATACCTAGGATGCATAGTAACACCAGACGGCGGAGCACGCAAAGACGTCAACAACAGAATGAACAAAGCAAGAACAACCTTTTTTAGTCTAAACAACATCTGGAAGTCCTCTCAGTACAGCACAAGCACAAAATTAAGATTATATCAGAGCTGTGTGCTTTCAGCGCTTCTCTATGGTGCGGAATGCTGGAGAGTTACTGAGAAGGAAATGTCGAAATTGTCCTCTTTTCACACAACATGCCTAAGAAAAATTCACCGAATCTTTTAGCCGAATACCATCACCAACCAAGATCTGCTTACTCGGAGCAAGCAAGAGGACATGCACACCATCATAGCTGGCAGACGCTGGAGCTGGGTTGGCCGTGTCCTCAGAAGAGACCCCGATGCCATCACAAGAACAGCTATGCTATGGACCCCTGAAGGAAAACGAAAGAGAGGCCGACCAAAATTAACTTGGCGGAGGACTGTGGAGGCTGAGATGCAAAGAATGAACCAGAGTTGGGGCACTGTACGAAGGATGGCCACCGACCGAGCAAAGTGGAATCAATTTGTTGTTGCCCTACAAGACGCCACCAGGCGTGATGGCCACTGACTGCTTTGACGGTCGGCGGCTAAGGATCAAAGAAGAAAAATTATATATATATATATATATATATATATATATATATATATATATATGTATATATATATATATATATATATATATATATATATATATATATACATATATACATATATACGAGGTGCGTTCAGAGAGTAATGCACCACATCGTTTTTCCAGGAGCTATTTATTCAAAAAGCATGAAATTTATACACAATATACATGAATATGTCATGTAAACATCGGTATTATTCAACATAATCCCCATCAAATTGTACGGCTTTATGCCAGCGCGAAACAAATGCATGTATTCCTAGCCCGTACCAGATTTTGTCTTGATCATGTAGCCCTTTCTTCGCTGCATGAATCCCTCCTTCACCATCTTCAAACCTTGTGCCACGGAGTGCATCTTTAAGTGGACCAAATAGATGAAAATCAGAGGGTGCCAAATCGGGACTATAGGGTGGATGGGGTGGTACAGTCCAACACAATTTGGTGATTGCTTTCCGTGTTGCCAGATTTGTGTGAGGTCGCGCATTGTCGTGAAGGAGAAGCAGGTCTGCTGGATTCTTGTGCTGCTGAACACTGCGAAAACGTTGATTGAGTTTTTTCAATGTCTTAATGTAAGCTTGCGAATTGATTGTCTCTCCTCTTGGCATAACGTCCACAAGAATCACATCTT
This sequence comes from Oreohelix idahoensis, assembly GCA_024509875.1. Classification (NCBI taxonomy): domain Eukaryota; kingdom Metazoa; phylum Mollusca; class Gastropoda; order Stylommatophora; family Oreohelicidae; genus Oreohelix; species Oreohelix idahoensis. The sequence continues at coordinate 100,072 of JAMPIV010003315.1, forward strand.
CAATGTCTCAAAAGACAGTGATCATGACCTTTCCAGCTGAAGGAATTGTCTTGAATTTCTTTCTTCGTGGTGATTGCGGATGATGCCACTCCATTGACTGTCTTTTTGTCTCAGGTTCAAAATGATGTGCCCAGGTTTCGTCACCTGTAAAGATCCTAGCCAAAAAGTTCTCTCCATCAGAATTGAAACGCTCCAACAATTCTGAAGAAATTGCTTTCCTTTGCAATCGGTGATCATTTGTGAGACTTCGAGGAACCCATCTTGCGCAAACCTTAGAAAATCCGAGTTTTTATAATTGCATTTGCACTACCAATGCTGACTGACAGCTGTAAGGCCAATTGTTGAGTAGTGATTCGCCTATCAGTAAGAATAATGCCCGCAGCGCATTTCAACATTTCTGCGTTGGTGGCTGTGGTAGGACGACCACAGCGCGGCCGATCAAGCAGCTCCGTATCTCCACTTCCTGATTCTTTGATTCTCTGAACCCAGCGACTGACTGTACTCCTGTCGACTGCAAAACTTTCATACACATCACATAGACGCTTGTGAATGTTCACAAAAAGTTTCCTTCTCTGCAACGAGAAATTCTATCACAATTCGCTGCTTATAACACAAGTTGCTAACACGCTCCATTTCAACGGTTCAGGGCAGTCGTATTTTTTGGCCGGTTGCGGTGCAATTTATTGCACACAATTGGCACATGCCATATTTGAAGTGTGCAAAATATCATGCTTCTATCTTCATTATTAGCTGAGAAAAACGATGTGGTGCATTACTTTCTGAACGCCCCTCGTATATATATATATATATATATATATATATATATATGATATATATATATATATATATATATATATATATATATATATATATATATATAATATATATATAGGGGACTGCCCCCACCCGGTCTGCAGGGGGTAGGATAAGGCCTTACGTATCGTCTGGCTGCGTACCATTATTACTTCAACCATACCTCATTTCTGAGGTTTGGATATATATATATATATATATCTTCTTTCTTCTTCTTTCTTTTCTTTGATCCTTAGCCACCGACCGTCAAAGCAGTCAGTGGCCATCACGCCTAGTGGCGTCTTGTAGGGCAACAACAAATTGATTCCATATATATATATATATATCCAATGGATACATGTGAGTATATAAACATTACGAATTCACAGGGATATTTTCATTTTATTATTTAAAAACTGCCCTACCAACAGTGACCCAGAGCGTCAAGTCTGTCCAGATGGGTCAGTCAGAGCTGAGGACGAACCTACGTGACATCCGCAAGGAAATGGGAAAGACTTTGCCTTGGCAACGGACGTGCAGATTTAGCATGATTAACAAACTGAAAGCAGCAGAAGAGATACGATCGTTTGTTCCAATGTCACATGTTGCCTCCCCTGCTTTGCAGTAGTGGTCCACCAGTGGCCAAAACTCAAGAGTGTCTAAAATGTGTCGTCAAAGGTGTCTATCTTCGCACAAGATTACTCTGTGCAGAGATGTAGATAGAAAGGTAATGACGCTTCTCTCACAAGGGGTATCACAAAATAATTCAGAAGTCAAGAACAATGCTGCATAGGGCTGAGCAATTGTTAACTTATATCTGATCAGTCGCCTTTTGTGAAGAATTAAGCAATGGTTTTAGCCCGTTCAAGCCCCCCCCCCCCCCCACCCCTCAGCTGGTGTAAATCCAACGAAAGTCTTTTATAAGTATTAGCTCTCTTTATATAAATATATGTCTAGATGTATGTATATTAAAGAGTCTTGCTCATACGTTTATTTTCACACTTATAATAACTAAAGCAACTATGATTGTTTTGTTTTAACATAACATGTAACAAATTTAATAAATCGATTAGTTTTAACAGGTTAAAACAATGATGAATGGATAATACATACTAGATGTAAATCAAATTTGTCTTCATGAAGACTTGGTTTGAGGATTTAATCTTAAGATATATAAAAAAAATTATGTCCTTTTGCTAGTGTCTTTTACAATGACTTAACTTGTCTAAGTAAGTCTTACAGCCGTGGTTTCGTCAATCCTTCTATGGTGCGGGTTCTTCTCCACACAACTTGTCCAATTGAGGCGGTTGGTTTTGATTCCCTGCTTTTAACTCAACACTAGCTTGCAGCTTCGTAAGATGAACTATCTGATTGCTTCGTTCCACAAAATATAAAGAACAGATGCCTCTGCTAAGTGCATTTGTGGGCTGCAAATTAACAGGCGCATTGTCTCACTGTCCACCCACCAAAGTTAGTCTCCTTAATTATTCTCCCTGAGTATACACAGTTTACCTCTGGGACTATTCTTAGAAATCACCGTTATTCTTCTGTGTATTTAAATGGGGAAAATGTGTCTGGACAGCGCGAAACGCAATGATTTGCCTGAATTACAGTTAACAAGGTACATATATCTCACAAAATGATACTATACACTTGAGGCACATGTGATGTAATCATCACTCATCACTGCTCCAGTTGGAGTCTGGGGTTGTTGCTGCTTTCGCGTTTCTTAGCAAATTAGCGTAAAACAAACACCAGCTCTTGCTGTAGTGGTTTATGAATATATTATTTTCATATGTTGAGGTCTTTGCCAGCCTCCTATATAACCATTTTAGTAAGGAAAACACGTCAAACCGACATTTGTAAAATAAAGGTTTACACTTACCTTTTGAGAACACAATCTCCTGGCACATTATTGCAGTGTTAAAGAAGGTTTAAAACTCTAGGAGGAGCAGCTACGAGGTGAGAAAAATGAAGAAATGAAGTGATACTGTTGGAGTGAATAAAAGTAAAAAAGTGCGCGACTGATTTCGTCACAACCAGAAACCATTGATGCCACACACGCCTATAAGTGCATTGTGGTCAGACTTTTACCACAGACTTGCAATTTGGGGCTTGTCGTTAACATATGCCCTAAAAGACCACGTGTCACGTACATAAAAATGAAATGACAAACAGCTAAAGACAATTAATATTACACAGTCTTACTCTTTCACAAAATCTATAGTGTACAATTTCAGGTAAATGTTTTTTTTACCTTCGTTGATGATTAGAACCTTAGAAGAATAATTGATAACATGAAGTTATATCCTTTATTTTACAACTACACGTTTCCCTGGTATCTGAGAAGTTCTTGTTGCAGAGATTGAGAGACTGCCTGCCGAATGACCCAAATATAGCATTAAAATGTTTATATATACCACGCGTATTTTTAAAAAAAAAAGGAAAACATTAAAAACAAATCACCCACATGCGCGCAGAAAAACAGGACTCAGTGTATATGACGCTGCTCTTGAGTTATGGAGGGCAAAGGCAGCGAGGTAAGGCACCGGCCATCCTACGTCATAAAGCTGAGACCTATTGTATTAAAGCATCTTATACTTCACTCCCCTACATCAGTATCTCATATGGAAATAACTTTTTTCTTAAAGGCGTAGGGACCTGGGGGTTTTAAGATGGTCAAAACATTTCCGACTCCGACTCCTGAAATGTAGAAGTCCTACTCCGACTTCAGTATTTTACTATTCATGTGACATCAAACTCTGATTCGCAGTTTTGACATTTTTAGAGACACATGCTCAATTAAAAAACGACCGACTCCACCTCCCGACTCCATAGCCATGGATGGAACTTGCGCTGTGCTGCTGTTGCAATAAAACTGCAGAAAACACAAGTCCTATAGAAAAGGTCAGATATAGGCTAGTAGCAAGTACAGGAACGAACTTAGCCGAAACATTAATAAAGCAATAATTAATTACTTTTTTCTGTCCTTGACTATTGCCTTGAAGCGTAGTAGGGAGCCAAGTGTGTTGTAGGATTTATGTAATATTGTCTATCCATCTACCTCGTGGTCTTCCCCGTGTTCTCAAACTAGATCTCCTAGTGTTGTAGGGGCAAAATGGTCATTGACTGGCCCCCATTTTCATGAGATGACCAAATCACTTGCGATATATTTGATGCACGAATTACGTGTGTGTGTATATACGTAATAAAACATAAACAGATAAATAAATAAAAATATAAAACTAAATTATTTTAACAATTAATACACAAGGCTACATCAGACAACGGTGTGTTTGGAGTTCAAACCGTAGTTAGTAACTTTATCCACCCCAAGAGCAGAACGGTGCGCCCGTCTGATTATATTCAAATTTCCTCATGTCGGAACGAACGAACTTTATTTTCAAAGGGTTTAGAATTGGGCACGCAGGCCCGTCTAACATTCTGCCCTTCCTTTCTCTCGTTTTCCATACTGAATCCATTTATTCTCACATGTATCTTAAATAATACTTAAATAATAAAATAACACACAGCGGGCTGATCACCCGCTTGCTAGTCACATTGATTACGGAAACAACAATTAATATTCTGTTGTACCAATAAACGCCTTTAGGCGTAACGGAACAACGGATAATTTCTTGTTGCCCTAAGACGCCAGCTAGGCGTAATGGCCATAGACTGCTTGGTCGGTCGTTGGCTAAGGACGGAAGAAGAAGAAGAAGAATAAAATAACAATAAAATACAATAAATTAAAATCCCAACATTGTAACAGTACAATAACAGTTACACAGATTTACAGTACATTATCATAATTAATACTAAACAGGACAACATTATCTTTAAAACCTACATATGATGTTATGTAATTATTTAAGAACATAACTAAATTAGGGTGGTATATAATCTGCACTCACGATGTATTTGAAAAGTCTGTGATTGAATGAATATGGACTAAACGTGTTTTTTTAAGTCGTGTGGAAGATTATTCCACGTATTTAAAAAAAAAAATAAAGTTTTGCCTCGTTTTGGCGAGGCACGTCCCGTTCAACCTAGTCGGTTATATTAGGGCGCATGTCCAAATATAAAATACCCTTAGGTCTGAGATTCAGGTGAATTGTACCGTAGACCCTTCCACAGATGAGCAGCAGAAACAGCTAAACTTTTCTTGAATAAGTCGAGCCTAGGCTTGGGCATGTGTAATTTATTTAAGCGTTTACTGCGTCTTCCTCTGTATTTAAATATAGGCCACAGATACGTTGAAGCATTCTGTGGTAAGATTTTGTGAATAAGTTTGGCTTTGTTGAAGATAAGGCGCTTTCTTAGTGGTAATATGTTAAGATATATAAATGGGTTTACACTCTGTGTGAGGTTTTTGTCTGAAATTAGGCGCACTGCACGTTTTTGTAATGAATAGAGTCTTTTAGTCTTGGACACGGTGCAGCCATCCCAATTTGTGGAACAATAGTCTAGATGTGTTTGTATTTGGGATGTATAGAACATTGTTCGTGTCTCCTCATCTAGAAAATGTTTGATTTTAGTTAACTGGTAAACTTTTTGTTCCGTTTGTTTGGTCAGTGCTTGAACATCCAAATTCCAACTTAAATCTTGGTCAATTATGAGTCCTAGTGTTATATTTCCATTTACATTTTCAATTAAAGATGTTCCAATGTAGAGCTGAAGTGTTGTTTTCAGTGAGTTTTGTAATGTTTGTCTAGTTGATATTATCATACATTTTGTTTTAATGATATTTATTTGCATGCGAAGATACTTTATTAGATATAAAACACAATTTATTACTGTATTTAAAAACTTGAACCACTTCCAAAAATAATCGTATATGAATTTACAACGATGTATATATTATGAAGATGTATATTGTTCCATAAAAACATACCTAGTTTTGCATGTTGTGAAACGTATGTGAAAAA
>JAMPIV010003316.1:0-299647 GCA_024509875.1 Oreohelix idahoensis
GTTTATTCATTCATTGTGTTTGACCTTTAGGGTCAGAGGTTGACAGTTCGGCGTAGGCCTATGGGAAGGTTTTTTAAGCGGGAGTGAGATATACTTCCGGGAGCCGGGAGGTCCTGTTTTTCTGAAGGGACCAAGAGTCCATTGTTTTTCGGGGAGAATCTTCGAAGTAACTGCTATGGCAGTTTTCCCCAGTGAATCTCTGTGCGTCGGGATGACGACAGAATTCCTTGTGATGTTCTGAGGATTCATTTGCCAGGTAATACCGACCTTTATGCATTATTACGCTTTTCGGTGGCAGAACATGTAAAGGATTACCTAGGGTGAACAGCAGCTCACTGATCCGCCATTTCAGAACTTATATATTTGTGCTCGAGGTAGCCATCCAAGACTGTTAGTCTTATATTGTCCAGAAATCCAGTGACGAAGATATATTGTGGGAGCCGCAGATTGGCGGAACTTCTATCTACAATAAGTATTACTGCAGGGTTGATGATAACCTATTTAACAGAAGTACACGGCCGACGTCAGAACGAGGCCTGTGCTTTCGGCTATTATACTACAGCCTGATATGTGCAATTGGCGGGGAGTGCCAAGTTGCATCTGTGTGTCAAAGTAACTAAGGCATCTGACGCGTTTAGTCAGAGACGCCAAGGGCGACGTTACGAACTGTCATTACTGAAGAACTTTGCTATTGACCATGCACGTCTATTCTGATGTTTACCTTTTTGAATGCCAAATGTATACCTATCGATGTCAGGTCAGCATGACCTTGTTACACTGACTGTTCCTGTTGATACTATGTGTTTTCCCGTCAATAAATGTCTTGAAACATGCCTGCAGTGTCAAAGCATCCTTGATTACTGCATGTGAGAGTATGGGTTGCAGGATCTACATCTATACGAGCCTAAACACATTCGCGCCTTCATTCGCACCCACACTCAATTCATCATACGCTCGCACTACACATCTAACAACATGTATACTGTCTTGGGCCAGTGATCACCTCAACAAGAAAAAAAAAACAGTTACACTAATACAAATAATAAACGGTGAAAACAGAGCCAACGTTACATCATCCAACAATTGTGCACAAATAAATTAATGATGTGTTCAAAATTCATATCCCCTCTCCCCCCAACCTCCGTTCCCTTTAGCCATTTCTCGTCAAGAGATGCATATGATCTTTAAGACTTGCCAGCAGGCCTAATGTACGTTCATTCATTCGCTGATCTAATCACACTCAACATATTATGTCTAATGTGTCATATAAGGATGAGCTGTGTATTTAAATTTGAAATCATGGTCAGATTTCTTGGTGTTTTTCTTTCTGCTTTCGTTAATATGTGTGATTCAAACTATTTTCCTGTGTTTTAATAACTTCAGGAATCCCGATAGCGTCGCGACAGTGTTCAATATTAATTTATGAACTATAAAAGTGCCCTCTGTGCTTCCCTAGACAACATTAGAGCCACCCCTTACTGTGGTGGTTACTTTCCTCGTCATGTAATGGGACAAAACTATTTCTCCTTTGACCACTTTCGTCCTCTCTACATCTTTTCACCGTGTTTCGCAGAGACTCATGATATCAAGCCTCTAATGCCACATTTATGCTGCTACCTGTGCAATTTTCCCGTGTTCGTGTAGAGTGCCAGCATTCCAGGTGCCAATCCTTTAGATTTTACGAGACGAAACAAGGTTAGCCGGCAACTCAGACTCCTTTCGGCTTTCTCTGAGCTGCTGCATGAGCCTCCTTTCCAGAGGACCTTCTTCTGTCTTTGGCCGGCTGTTGATTTATATTCCCTGTTTGACTTATCCATATTGTTTTGTGAACTTTGTGTGGTTAAAATTGTTTAATGGGATGAAATAACCATCCCCTTTGCCCAACCCTCCTTAGTCGCATTTTACGGCGTGCCTGGTAGGGTACATTGTTACTATTCTTTGCTCCACTTTCGGGCCCTGGTAACACACGGGTGATTACTGGACAGCATAGAATAATTACTGCTTTCTAGCTCGGCTGGCAATCGTCATTGCTGTGAATAATTTTGATCAAGCAGACGACAACTTCAAGGTGGCGAAGATTTGACTGAAAAATTGGGCGTTGCTCGCTAGAAGCAACACATGGCGGGGATTTTTTCATTGACATGGCTGTGTCACGGGTTAGCAAATCGTGAGAGATAGGTTTCTTTCTTAAGTCTTGTCCGCCATGTTACTTCCTCATAGGAAATTTCTCCACTCCTATTACACTTCACAGTTTGAAGGATCTCTGACGACAATGGAACAGCTCGTAACTAATAACTTTATGGTTTCAGGATATATTGTCTGCCAGTCCCAAATGCTCAAGGCGTCAGCCTCTTTTTACTGGAAAAGCCGGAATATTGTGATAAAAGAGCGCAAAGTCTTGTCTCTATATATTTTCCTACATCTTTCTTATTTTAATTTCTCCCACATTGTGCTCTTTCATCCAACATTTGCAAACTTCCAACATGGCATGGGCCAATTGTGTGCACCAAATTGCACTGCAATCGGGCAAATAATACGGCTGCCCTAAACCGTTGAAATCGAGCGTGTTAGCAACTTGCGTTACAAGCAGCAAATTGTGAAAGAATTTCTCGTTGCAGAGAAGGAAACTGTTGTGAACATTTGTTGCCGCGTATACCGTGAGTTCTTCGGATACAGACTATATTAACATATAAAATTAATTCTTATAAGAAACCGAAGATTAGGAAAGACTATGACACGCATTTTAAAATCGGGGTTAAGCGTGGCTTCAAGTGTCACAGAGGCTCATGGGAACTCCCGGACCAATCAGGAGCTCATCATGTTTTACCGGCAGGAATGTAGGACAGACGCAATTTAGTTCGAACGAAGTAACGAAGGTTAGCAGACGTATTAGTCTAGCGTAAGGAAGTTTGTGGTTCAAGAGATCAACTTCGGAATTATCTATTGTGCATTCGAGGATTTTTCGATTAAATTGAATGATGTGTTCATTTAACAGTGGCATTACCCTAGTATATTATATGTGAGATATTCCACACAAGGAGAACTGTAAGTAGAGTGATAAAATTTCCTATTATATTTCCATATCAAGAAAAATAGCCCTTGATCATGTAGAAAGGAATTCATGGCTGCAGGTTGCACCTTGAGTAAAATGCAGAGATGTGAATTTGCCCTGTATAAGCACCAACGATTTTTGCAGAATATGAGCATATAACGTAACCCATTGAGAACAATGATTTAATCTGTCCGAAGTAGAACTGCTTATATGTATTTGGATCAACGCAAACTGGTATATGGAAAGAAAAAAAAGTGGACAGGAGTTGAATAAGCCTGATTCATACAATATCGATACCCCATGCTAGATAATTGAGAGCAACTTGCATATGTATTATGAAATGAAAAATACAAGTTTGTAACTTCACGCCATCATGTACATATGTTATGATCATTAAACAAAACGTTGACACTAAAGAGAGGTCGTCAAATGATTGCCAGGCCTTAACCATGAATGGAAGAAGGGAATGTCTGTTGAGAAAACTTATAAATTCTTACTAACTGCTCACAAACTACAACACCTTAGAGGATAGTCCCCGAACCTGGTTAAATCCTGTAAGACTGTAAGAGAGCAATTTCCAACTCTAGCAGACTAGCTAGTTTCTAAAACCTAACACTCTCGACATAAACAGCAACCTCCAACTACCCTACCCGGCCACACTTATAACTTATTTGGTGCCGCGACCAGGATCAGGCGAATCTACACCAGAGTCTCTTTCATACTTGTTGGTTATCATCTCACCGTACGTTTGAACAGGGCGAATATTGGATATTTCGTCGGTGTGAAAAAGTTGGTCTGTTGGTTCTTGTGTTGTTGGCTTGGGTTGATTTATCTTCATGGGGGTTAACTGTGTCTTGTTATTATGGACTAAATTTATTTGTTGGCGGCTGTGATCTTTGTTTCCTGACTTTATTGGACCTATTTGTGCCCTCCATCCATCTTCTGTTGATATGAGGCAAACTTGTCCATTCTCTGACTTTACGTTTTTGAATTCCCATAACTTTCTGTTTTGAACCGCAGTAATGAAATTTCTTACTGTCATTCTTTGAGCTCGTTTATTCAATGTGTTCCAGTGTTTGTTAGCTGCCGTCGTGTGCCTTGTCTTGTTGTCATTATACCTGATCGATGATAGTATACGTGGTCTGCTTTCTGTTTCTCTGTGGCGATAATATGGAGGTGTTTGTCTCATGGGGGCATGGGATTTTGTGTGCTGGGGATTCGAACCGGGCAACAGCGTGGATCGGATACCTCCGTTTCTGCCATGTGTTATGTGGTTTTTCGTATGTCCAGTAATCAATAAATCGTCTATCTCTGTCAAGCTGAGGACGACTTTTACGTTGATATATGTTGTTTCTACTGTAAACACTGTAACTTCGCCTATCCGCGTATGTTACTCTACGATGGGTTGAACAACTGTCATCATCTTCATCTGGGATATAGGATTTTCTGTTTCCTTCATGTGAAGGGTTTTCGCTTCGTCTGTGTACGTGTTTACAGGTATAGCAACCTCCCGTTGTAGAGTTGTACAACATTTCCTCCTTGGTAAAACATGCATTAGGTTTCTGTAGGTCTACAGCATAATAGCTTCCAGTATGCGAGCCAGATACATATTTATCTGGGGCAGTGGGATGTGCGTCTACTTTAGGATAACTTCCTGGCAGACAATATGCATTTCTCTTGTTGAAATTGGGCGGGTGGCGCGGAACGTGTTTGTTATGCATTGTCCAGGTATTTTCATGGGTAAAACGATAGTTGTATGGGCTGGCCTGCCTATACCCTTGTTGTCGATGCATTTTCCAGTCCTATTTATTCCTTGTTAATCGTGGTTTCCTTATGCACTGGGGTTGATTTTGGTGGTACGATAATCTCCGCTCTTTGTCGCTGACTGGTCAGTAGGCACCAAATAAGATACATGGGGTATCGACATTGCATTGAATCAGAAAGGCCACCCTAAATTATAATCCATCCAGTACAGATTCGCCTGATCCTGGTTGAACAACTGATACATCATTTGCTAGTACTTCATCCCCGGAGATTCAAGCAGCTGGCAAACGTACCTGTTTTTCTTCATCAGATGCATCACCTCCTGTCATTAAGCCCATAGAATTACCACAGAACGATGTCAGGCGAATAGTCAAGGCGAAACGCTATCATGTTCTAAAACCAAGCCGAGAAGTATTAGCCTCAGCTCAACTTGTCAAAAACCACAGTGTGCAAATTACTGCGCCCACTGTAAACGATGTTAACGTACCACAGACCCAAATCAGACGAAAAATCAAGGCAAAACATGCACCTGCCTCAAAACTAACAGATGTTCCAGCCACGCAACCCCCAACCACATCGAAACCATCACCGCCCTTGTTGATGTCCTCAGAGCCCCAACAATCAGCCAATGCAGTGTCGCCTACCACACCCATCACCACTGCTACCCAATATGATGCTCGCCTAACCAGTCGAGACATTGCGAGGTTAGAGATGGCAGAGAAAATGTCAGAGAAACTGAAGGAACTACTAAACCTTTGCTGAAAACACGCCTTCGTATCTTCATGTACATGCCATCCCATGTACGGTCTATGCAAATGTGCACTTACTTTTTAACAATGTACTAACGTTTCTAAATGTACTCTATTTTCAGACTATGTTCAGATTGACAGTTATAGATGACTTTATGCCAGAAAGTTTTTCCCAGCCATACCACTACTGATGACCAGCGAACACTCAAGAACAGCCCACAGAGGATTCTAGTTAGACATTTAATAGTTTTGTGAAATAAAGATAACACAAAAGATACAATGTTCCTTGTTTACAGACACCCTTATTAGTCAGACAGTTTTTGATATTTAGAAATATTACCTTACCTATAACACTTGTGTCCCACTGATTCTGTTGTAACATTGATCTCTACTTTTGAAACTGATCATATTCCACGCTTCATTCACTAGACTTCTTGTCCTTGCAGCTCCAGAGTTCTGTAATTTCGCATCTTAGTGCATTTTCATGCAGGCACTTTACACCAGTGGTTTTTTTCTTACCTCATACAAATATTTCTTTGATCTCAGTTATGCTAAACTCCTTTATATCTATCACCTTGATCAATCATACTGTTCCTACTATGACATCTGTTAACAGCATATAATTCATACCCAAAACTAGTATTGCATGTTATGCTATCTTTCTCCACAGGATTATTTATTTTTCCAATGTACATAATTATTTTAGTCCCAGATGTATATTAGTACTGTCAAGATTTTAAACATTCTCCAAAAGAGATTCCATATCCCAACCTTGACTCTATATAGTAAGATTTTCTTCACTCCACTGTTACACCATCTTTAACTTACTATTTTTCCTTTCCACTATATTCAGACGACATTCTAGACTTGTGATCTTTTCAATCCCAATCATATTCATTCCTTGGAATTACAATCATGTTGTAATCGGGAGATCCTTGATGTACCCTTTCCTCGCCACTTATTGACAACAGATACTGCTACAATATTCATTCTATTCTAACCTAAACTATTACTTCCAGCCCTATTGGTTAGGATTTACTATTAGGAATATTGGTAGTAGCTAGAATGTTTAGTGAATTGATTTTTATCATTCTTTCGTACTTGTGATACAAACAGAAAAGAAAAGAAATCACAAGAAAACAGAAAAGAAAAGAAATCACAAGCAAACAGAAAAGAAAAGAAATCACAAGAAAACAGAAAAGAAATGGAAAAGAGAAAAAGAAAAAGAAATCACAAAAAAAAAAAGAAAAGAACTGAAAGACAAAAGACATAAAAGAAAAAAATATAAAGAAAACATTTTGAATGTTTTTATAGAATGTGTTATATCTTTATATGCCACCCTCACACATTTTGATGACACTGATTGACCATTTGTTGTGCATTGCTTCACAAAGGATGATGGGCCAATGCCATATAACATTGACTGCCCTGACATTAGCAGCTGACATAGAAGAAAAGAGAGAAAATAGTCACAACATATCAGAGGGAACAACTAGTCTTTGTTCACACCGCCTCTGCCAGTCATACCCCTGTCAGAAAAAATATCTGCACATAACAATTATGCAGAATGACACCCCAACAGTATTCTGTTGATACTGTACGAGTATATGCATTTGTATATGCTGCCCCAGATTTGAACACCCCATACCTGATACCACTGATGGCACATGAGATGAAGAAGCAACTGTTTATGTATGATGAAGATGAAATTTCCTATTAGGGTGAAACTTTATGTTGTCACAGCTGAGATTTTGTTGTAATGTTTATGCACAAAATCCCCCACATTAACATTGGAGGAGCAATAATTTTAGTCTTTCGTGGTTACGAGATAAGACAGGGATATAATGGAATATTTGATGAATACCATGGACATGGAACAAATCAAAGCAGATGATTGCTGCACATATGAGGACCATATTTGAAGTCATTATTGAAGGATTATCAGTAGACAAGAGACAAATAGATTATGATAATCCCATGGAACCACAGGTACTAAGGACACAAAATGGAGATTAAATAATAGAGAAAAAAAAATAATGACTAAATAATTGCTACGCCCTGAGGTAAGGGAAACAGAAATACATCCGCATTTTCGGAGAAGATATCTCTTTGATTTTTGCTCATTGCCTTTGTAATATGAACATGGTTGTATAACAAATGACTATTCCTTATCACGAATTACAGAATGTTGTACGATAGTTGAAATAATTTGACAATTTAATATACTCATAACATACCCAGAATTTAAAAAAAAATAATAATAATACATGATTGATGAAATTAGACGTACTGAGATCTGCTCACCCCGAGGATATTGGATAAAAATAATGTTATCCCAAGGACAGACATGTCACAGATATATCATGGAGATATTATGACATATGAAAAGAATACCTAGATTGGAAATGCAGCAAACTTTGTCAAGGACACCATGAAATAGCCCCCCCCCCCCCCCCCCGCCCCACACTTAAGATAACTGACGGACGAGATTTTTGAATTATAAGTACCATAAGTCACCCATCTGGCTGTAGTCAGCGCATGTTACAGGCACCACATAACTCTGACTAACCTTCGACCAGCGAAGGCAGAGTTGGTGTCGAAATTTTGCACATATGTAAAAAGACATGTTTTTGTTCATGTTGTGGTAAAGTCTAGACATTTGTGTTAATGGTTCCATAAATGATTAGTTGATATATTGTTGATAAATATTCGCAGATATAGTACATAGACAATTAATAAGGATGTATTTCCAGTACAGAATAAGAGGAATAGAAAGGATCCACATTTTAAATATTGGAGCACCATGAGCGATGAATTGGACTTATAAAGAAAATGGAAATGGTACACTGTATGCAAGGATAACCAGAAATAATATGGATAAATAGTAGTCAGAGTGCCAGGAACTTTGTCTTATGAGAATATTGTAGATTCCTCACGATAAATTGAATATTTTTTCTTCCCTTCTATTTCACATGGCTATTATACAATGTTACAAATATGTTACTTTCATAAATTGCAGAGTAGTTATATGTCAAATAATAGCAATAGTCTAAATCAGGAAAAGACTCACATAGGTAACAATGTGCTGACAGGACGAGGATACAGTTATGAATAATTGGACATACCACAATCATTTTGGACAGGATCACTATAAGATTTATAACTCATATAGACATTAGAAAAATATAATAAACAACATAGCACATTTTAAAAGAAAATATCTCGCATTCTCTACAGTGATGAAGAATTGAAATTGCAAGTCATGATTATTAGAATAACAGGAGAAAATAACTTAAATTCTTTGGGTTACTTGAAGCTTTAGGGTATTGAACAAATGATAGGAACAGAAATAATACTACACCCTGCCTCTCATAATATGTGTCCAACATGTACTTGGATTATGCTAATGCAGTTGATTTACACAAATAAGATATTTTATTGTTCATATTTCCCAATGTTGCCACTCCCCATATTTTTGAGTGATAATTTCATGAATATTGAAAATTTTGTTGACCAGTGTTGCCAATTTTAAAAAATGTTGTAAAATGCTGGATAGTTTAAAAATGTTTTGAGGTTGATGTCCATCACTAAGTTTTTATATAGAAGTTGATCTCATATAGACATAGGACCCCGGTGTAGGAATTGGATTAAATTTTTCTGAAAAATTTTTAGACTTAGAACATTTTTGGACTTTAAATAAAAAAAAATAAAAAATAAAAAATAAAAAAAAATTTTTTAGATATTAAATTTTTGGGATATCTTTTTTAAGATTTGATAGCTACAAATGTCTCCCTACGGGATACATTTGCAGGTCCCCGGGATCTGTATGTAGCCGCGTATACCGTGAATTCTTCGGATACAGACTATATTAACGTATAAAATTAATTCTTATAAGAAACCGAAGATTAGGAAAGACTATGACACGCATTTTAAAATCGGGGTTAAGCGTGGCTTCAAGTGTCACAGAGGCTCATGGGAACTCCCGGACCAATCAGGAGCTCATCATGTTTTACCGGCAGGAATGTAGGACTGACGCGATTTAGTTCGAACGAAGTAACGAAGGTTAGCAGACGTATTAGTCTAGCGTAAGGAAGTTTGTGGTTCAAGAGATCAACTTCGGAATTATCTATTGTGCATTCGAGGATTTTTCGATTAAATTGAATGATGTGTTCATTTAACAGTGGCATTACCCTAGTATATTATATGTGAGATATTCCACACAAGGAGAACTGTAAGTAGAGTGATAAAATTTCCTATTATATTTCCATATCAAGAAAAATAGCCCTTGATCATGTAGAAAGGAATTCATGGCTGCAGGTTGCACCTTGAGTAAAATGCAGAGATGTGAATTTGCCCTGTATAAGCACCAACGATTTTTGCAGAATATGAGCATATAACGTAACCCATTGAGAACAATGAATTAATCTGTCCGAAGTAGAACTGCTTATATGTATTTGGATCAACGCAAACTGGTATATGGAAAGAAAAAAAAAGTGGACAGGAGTTGAATAAGCCTGATTCATACAATATCGATACCCCATGCTAGATAATTGAGAGCAACTTGCATATGTATTATGAAATGAAAAATACAAGTTTGTAACTTCACGCCATCATGTACATATGTTATGATCATTAAACAAAACGTTGACACTAAAGAGAGGTCGTCAAATGATTGCCAGGCCTTAACCATGAATGGAAGAAGGGAATGTCTGTTGAGAAAACTTATAAATTCTTACTAACTGCTCACAAACTACAACACCTTAGAGGATAGTCCCCGAACCTGGTTAAATCCTGTAAGACTGTAAGAGAGCAATTTCCAACTCTAGCAGACTAGCTAATTTCTAAAACCTAACACTCTCGACATAAACAGCAACCTCTAACTACCCTACCCGGCCACACATTCACAAGCGTCTATGTGATGTGTTTGGAAGTTTTGCAGTCGACAGGAGTACAGTCAGTCGCTGTGTTCAGAGAATCAAAGAATCAGGAAGTGGAGATACGGAGCTGCTTGATCGGCCGCGCTGTGGACGTCCTGCCACAGCCACCAACGCAGAAATGTTGAAATGCGCTGAGGGCATTATTCTTACTGATAGGCGAATCACTACTCAACAATTGGTCTTACAGCTGTCAGTCAGCATTGGTAGTGCAAATGCAGTTATAAAAACTCTCGGATTTTCTAAGGTTTGCGCAAGATGGGTTCCTCGAAGTCTCACAAATGACCACCGATTGCACAGGAAAGCAATTTCTTCTGAATTGTTGGAGCGTTTCAATGCTGATGAAGAGAACTTTTTGGCTAAGATCGTTACAGGTGACGAAACCTGGGCACATCATTTTGAACCTGAGACAAAAACAGTCATCTCCGACGTCTTAAGTATCTTTCGTGGTCAAGCTGCATTCTGTAACACTGTTCATATATGTCGTGTGGTGAGTATTGAGGCAACTACTACAGTATTTTTCACCACGAATAGACTATGAGATATTAAGTAGAAGGTCTCTAGAAGAAGGTCTGCTTAAGAAAGAATAAAGACCTATTCGAGATAGGGACTAGAAGAAGGAAATGCGAATGTTTTCCACTGGACAGTGTTTTCTAGTTAATTATTGAAAGAGTTCTGTTTTTCCACGACCTTAGCTTCTGCCCTTAGATCCCGTAACAGAAAAAGCCCCCCAACTCCCATATGTTACTAAATCTTGCCTGGGATGAGAACTCCGCCTCTCCCCTATAGCTAAGAGGCCATCTGGTTGCTCCCCCTGTCAGTGCGGGTCACGGGCTGAAGTGTGTTGGGCTATACGTCACCAACTTTCGTCTGCGTTGCCTATCAGTTTTTGTCAGACTGCCCGGTGTTTGCTCATTGTCCAGTTAGACAAACTCACTTGTCCGCTACCGGTTACAAAACTCGCTGTACATTGTCGCCCAGATGTACATTTCTGCCATCGTTTGTAAGACAGCTCTCCGTATGCTCACTAATTAGTTCCTTTGTTGTGCCGGCTCAATCTAGAGCCGCGGCACAAGGTCTTTGATGTCCCACTCCTGGCGTACATTGTACTGCGCGACCATTGTATAGATCAGAGACTGCACCGCATCATCAAATGAGCAAACTCTCAGTAGACAATGAGACATCGCCCTTAGAATTCCATAATTATAAGAGGCAGATCGAGTATTTAGACAACTTTGGAACTTTCAAGGAAACCATCGATTGTTTGCACAGCGGCTAGCACTGAATAAAGTACCAGTTGGTGTCAGCCGCGCGTCTAAACAATAGTCTAAGTTGGCATGTCTGACGATTATTTACACAGGGACTAGTTATCAAAGAATTTTTTTTATAAAGTCCAAGCTGGGGTTTCGCAAGATTAGGATAAACCCAGATGTGTTTAACAAGGTGGGAAACTGAATCAAAAGAGCACCAATGAAAGAACAAATGTGGTTCTTTAGATATCAGATGCTAGTAATCAAATACGATGAAATACGTGTATATAAATGATGCGTAGCAAATGTGTTGCGTATAAATGTTCCGTGGATGATTTTACATTTGCCACCAACATAGATACCGATTTTGCCAAATGATAGAAGCCATTATGTTGTACGCCATTATTGTAGAAGACGATGAAGACATAATGTGGTATCTGTGGTCTGGTTGTGTAGGATGCAGATGTGTACTCAAACAGTGAGCATTAGCAAAACAGGGCAGTCCACACAAAGACGTCACGTTAATGCACGACGTGTAAAGTCAAAGATGCTTGCAACAGCTAGTGACGTTTTCTTGTATCATTTATTGTGGACGCCACAGTGACAAAACGTATACGCGAATATGTAGGTACATCATACAGTCATTATCACAGCAACATAGTCAGTACAGCAATGGACGGTAGACAGCATCATTTTAAAGATGAATCATAGGCATGTCAATACATTATAAGGCTGTGATGTAGTCGGGAAAATTCTCCATCCCTTTCTATCTTAGCCAGGAGATAACAAGATGTATGAGATCAGTTCACTCTCCTTAATCTGACTTCAGCAAGACAGGCACGTCTACTGAAGTATCAATAATGTCCTCAAAGAATCCTCTAGTTAACAAAAGGTTTCAAACCTAGTTCATGTAGCGAAGTAGCAAGTAATAGTCCTTGGGACATGCATCAACCCGATGCGGTACAACGTAGCAATATGTAAGCTGAGAAAACATCTCATGATGACGACTTTCAAAGACAGGCTACGAATCAAATGTCACTCACGAACAGATATCGATAAAGGTACTGTAAAAATGTCATTACCTGGTCTTCAGGAAATAAACCACAGAACTTAAAACGCCTCCAGGCGAATTGAATTACAATCGAAATATCATCTCAAATAAATGAGCAATCTATAAGAGGACTTCACATTCCTGACAGAATAAAATAGCAGAGACGCTCTCACTGAGACATCCATCTCGCATCCAAATCTTCGCTCTCTCTCCCTGGGCGGAAATCGTTCGACAAAGACCCAAGACTTAGACATGCGCAGTAAAGCGCGATTTCGAACACAGTACAGAAAACTTAAGACGTAAGGACCTTTACTGAGAACCAACATAAGAATGGTTACCTTATAAGGAGAACCAACAGGTTGCCAACCGCTTTCTGAGAAAAGCGGCCTAGCAAGTCCATACATGGACACGATTCAAGAACGCTTAACAAATTTAACTGCCATCGTCACCAACGCGAGAAGACAACTGCTTACAATGAAAAGTGACTATAAATTCCACATGATTATTTCCCTTTCACTACAAAATATGTAAAACGATGTTGCGAGAATTTCTTACGCAACAATAAATATCGTATATATAAATATATATATATATATATATATATAACTATATATATATAGTGATATAATAGGGTGAGGATATATATCGGGGAGGTGTATATTATATATAATTATGGTATGAATCTCGTATATATATATATTATATTATATATTTAATATATATTAGGAGCTACTCAAACACAGAGAATGATGGTAAATTATTAGTGAAAATCTAAAATTCACTCTCGTCAATTGAGACTGTGGGTTGAGGATTGTAAATCACTTTAAAAATTAACTTTAATGTGATAAGTCCGTTTTTGGCTTTGAGTGGTGCCTTTTAGTTGAGCACTTTGCTGTTGTATGAGCGAGTCCTGAAGCCGACGTTTTCGTCAAGTCTTTTGTGATGTTGACACAGACAGTTTACGAGAAGTCTCTTCACTACTAGCAACATCAAGGGGTGCAGTCGTTATAGCTGTGGCGGCGGTGCCTCGGGCAGAATTATTTGTCATGAGATCTATTGAGTTCATGCTTGCACTTATGCTCTAGCGAGTATTCACTATTGTGACATTCAGGAGCAATGTGTTAGTCACGGGCAGAAAGCCTCGTCGCCAGACGGATTTCACGGAGAGAGTGGGGAAGGGAGATACATCGGGAGGGAGGGCGAGAGTGAGCAGGTCTCTGGAAAAGGGCAGCTATGATGTGAGGTCTAGGATTTCGACGAGACAACAACGTACAAAGTCAGAGGATAAGTGTACAGCGAGTAACGCACTAACGACCTGGCGGAGACAGACATCTATAACTGGGTACGTGCAGATCACGAGGTGTCAGGTTCGGTCAATAGCTGACACGATTCTGAATACTACTATCGACAGACTAGGGCGAGGCGTGGCGGATGGCTTGAGATGGAGCGGGTAACCTCTACGTCGGTCTAGTGATGCTGGACACGATCGTGAGTGCCAGAGGGACTAACACAGAAGGGCTCGGCAGACGCTTAGATCATATTTGTCTAGGAATGAGACACTGAGCGGGGGAATGTACAGTGGAGATACAGACCAATGTGTTATTTGTAAGGATTAGTCTAGGGTTACGTGGATGAAGGCTGGTGGGACACAGATAGTGATGGTGAGTCGTTCAGAGGAGAGTGACGTGTGTAGCTGGGATGGTTACAGTGCAACGACGAGTGGCTCGTGGACGTCTCTGATATTGGGGTTGATGTGGGGGTCGGAGAGTCACAGTGCGGAGGTATCTCGCGAACATCAGTGTGTTAGGACAGGCGGCGTGTGTCCAAGATTGATATGAATGGAAGGGGCCGGAGGGGGGGGGGGGGGAGGGGTGGGTGGGAAGGGTTGGTAAGGAGAGTGCGGCGGCGCGGTTCGTCAGGGCAAGCTATGACACACAGGTGTGTAGGATCGTGGAGCAGTTGTCTATGGTGACTCTAGCATGGGCGTGATGGCGACAGGCAGGGCCAAAGGGTGAAGACTTGGGGGGGGGGGGGAGATAAGGCAGGCGGATGGACGTTGAGTGAGACGAGGAGTGCGCGAGTGGCAACATGTAGGTGGGTGGGGGAATGTCTCTTAGATAGTATGTGCAGTCATAGAAGGACCGGCGATATATCTTAAGTGGTAGGGGGATGACACAGGGAACATTGTTGCTGTGGTCACGAGGCATCTCCACACTCTATTTGGATTATGGGGGGGGTTTAAGGGGGGTAAGTTTGGAGGTGTGGATCTGGTAGTGGATTAATATCTCACGATGCAACGTGAGTATGAGTGATGTGATCGAGTAGTGATAGTAAGGGTTGCGCATTGCTCTGGACTGGTAGGCTGATATAGGGTGTAAATATGTACAGAAAAGGATACTAGGGAGGAGAGAGAGAGCGTAGGTTGTCTTGTGTTGGAGTGGGGGGTGATGATAGGTGTGGTGTCTGCATATCAGTATGTGATAGTAAAGTGTCAGTTACGGGAGAGTGGCGGGACATCTGAGACAAGAGCGCATGCTAGTGGCAGCTCTATCTATATATCTCTTTTGCGTGTAGTGTCATGGCGGGGAGGAGTAGACATGCGTAACTGCGAGCTATCGCGTCTCGGCTCCCTATGGGGAGCTTCTCGGGGACCGTCAGGCTCTGCGCGCGTGAGTGACAATAGTGATGTGGGCCTTATTGGGGTAAGTAGCATAGGGGCAATAGCGCGCAATAAACGAATGCATTGTTCACACACTAGCCTCCAACAGGCCTCCCTGGTTGCGCGGCCGAGCGATACAAAGGTTGTACAACGAGCACTTGAGTCAGATAATCTTGAGGAGAGTGAGGGTTGCACAAGAGTCTTCTTATGTGTTACTTTACGGATATGGGTTAACAGGCTTATTTCATTAGGCAATTGGTAGGGGGGGGGGTGGGGGGGGGGGGGGGGGGTGGGGGGGGGGGGTGGGGGGGTAACCCCCTGTGTGTGTAAAAAAATAGCTGGATACATTACAGAAGCCAGATGAGTGCGAGTAATGTCTGTACAGGGGATCATTACGGGGTAGTACATAGGAGTGTGGGAGGTCACTCTACTTAGTGAAGGGGCGTGGGAGAGGGAGAGTGGGTACATGGACGAACGAGAGGAGCTGCTGGGGGTCAGTACTGGCAATAGGAGACTGATGGGTTGGAGGGTAGTAATGGATTCATAACATGTTCATCTGCTAGATCTTATACTGGGTATCTACGGAGCACTGAAACACAGATAGAGTGTGTGGTGGGCATGACTCTAGAGACACATATGTACGTATGTGAGTGACTGCGGTTCGTGTACAAGTTGGCTGTACTTTCCGTGGACTCTGAGTGATCAATTCTGGCGTGTGAGATGATGGTGGTGGTTACCGAGTTCATGATATCTTGACTAGATACACAAAGAGAGGTGATGTGTGTGAGAGTAGGTCGAGTCTTTAGGGGGGGCATGATCTCACGACGTATATAGGAGTGGTGTACATGTGGTGATGGTGACATCGTCACATTATTGACAGTGCGGGACGCACGTTAGATCGATGACTGTACGGGGAGTACAGTTCTGGGTGGTATGTGGCACGTCACTGGAGGAAGGGCGAGGGGGGCTGGAGGGTGTGGGGTAGTGTGGGACATCTTAGACTGGTCGCGTGTGGTGACTATGAGGGGGTGAGTGGACTGAGTTAGAGAGTGGACTTTACGCAAGATATGAGGGGGGTGTAGAGTGTTGTCAACTAGGGTGGAGCAGAGCGGTTAAGAGTTATGGACGAAGAGATGTGTAGATATCGAGACATTAGGATAATGGGGTATGAGACTTGTGAGGGTAGGATAGAGTGGTCGGGAGTGGTAACGACTAAGAGGGTAGAACGGAGTGGATGTTGAGGTAAGTGCTGATGGGAGGTGTGGCAGTGAGTGAGGTGTTCATACTCATGGAGTGGGGGGGGTTGTGGAATGGGGTCTTACTAATTGAATAGAAGTGGTTGTCACATTCAGACGATGACTTTGGGAGACATGTTATATAAATAGGTATGATGAGGATATTATCACACTCTAGAGTGTGTGTTATCGCATGGGAAGTGTGGGGAGATTGATCTGTGGGTTTGTTTGGTCAGATGTGAGGGGTGTCAGAGAGGTGTCATTATCAGGGTATGGTACAAAGAGGACGGCATTAGGATGACGGTGGGGTATGACGTTTTAGGGTTCTTACTATCTCTATATCACTATGTATTCAGGATGGAGTGTAGAGAGACGTACAATAGTGGGATGATAGATGTGATGGATAGATGAGAGGTATGGATCTGCTGTCAGGTCAGAGTGTCGGACAACATGGGAGACACAATCTATAGGGGGTAAGGACTAGTGATATGAGATGGATGTGTTGGGTTGGTGGAGTATATGGAGGATGCGTGTAGAGGGATATTCGTACAGAGGGGGTTAACTATGGTGGGGGGTGGATAGGACTGATGTGGAGAGAGTAGTGTACAGTGAAATAGTGAGTACGTGGGATGATCAGATATTGAATAGGGCAGTCTGTTATGAGGGGGGGAGATCGTTTGGCATACTAAGGTACGGGGGGTGGTGATTAAATGGTGGGGGAGGGGGGGGGATGATGGTATGTGGGGGTATCAGACTATGGGTCAGATTTAGTTACTTCTAAGGGTGGGGGTTAATGATTATGACGAGATAGGATGGATGTAACACAATATAAGTGGATCGTGCGAGTAACACTGTATAGGATGGACAGTGCTAGTAGTAAATTATTAGGATAGAATGATAGTTAAGTGTGTAAATAGTAAAGTAAGTAGAGGAAAAGGGAATGTATGTATATGATGTGGAAGAGTAAAAATGAGAAGATTTAGGAAAAAGGTTAGATACAGTTGTACAGAGTAGCGATTGACACATATGTGTATTAATAATGCGAACATATATCTTGGGGTGAAGATGTGTAAAGAAAGGATTGTTTTTTGTATAAGAAGGGATTAGAATATTATTAAGTTTTATTGATGAATGTGCGTTCAATATAGTTGTCATGGTTAATGTGGTGTAAGTATCTATAAAGAACTGGCAATGGAGTGACCAGGATTTGAGGAAGGTCCGATATTACTAGTAATCGTTTTAATTTAAGTTATAGGGTATTGGATTTATGTTTATCTGGTGAGAACTGGACGATAGGTGAATGGATTTGGGTATACTATTTAGTAAGAAAATAGTAAGAAATTGAGTGTATAATAAATACAAAATAGAAGTTAATATGAAGAGATATGAATTAAAGAAAGATATTAAGAGTCGGTGTTTGTGAATGATGGTATTGGTGGGAGATGTGAGGGTGTAATTTAATTGAGATAATATAAAGGGAACAGGAAGAAGTTTATATACAGTAAGATAAGTGTGGAATATAGGTGAGGTAATAGAGTAGATAAGTAGTACTGAGAAGAAGTGTGAGTTTTGATTTAGAGTTTAAGATGAATGTGGATGGTATGATTGGTTAATGGAATTTCCACCTAAATAGAGTGAATGTTTTAGTTTGGATAGTTGGAATGTGAGGAGGTATTATGTTCTGTGTAATTTTGTAGATCATAGCGTTGAGTATTGAGATTTAGAGAACAGGTTGTTGGTGCTTTGTAGGTTGTTCGAATGAAGATATATATATCAAGACAGTTTAGTTGGGATGTGTTATGGATAATTGGGAAGAAGAGTGTAGAAGTTGGGTTGTTTGGTATAAAGTGAGGGTTGTATTGGTTATGGTATAATATGTATTAAAAAGTATTTTTTGGGTGAGATGATAGATGTCGACTGGTTTAGTGGGTATTTTGAAGTTAGGTTTGTAAAGGAGGAGTTATAGGTTAGAAAATGTTGGGTTTCTATTCGGTGGTTATGCGTCAGGATATGTATGGTTGAATGAGAGTCTTCTGAAGGTTGGATAAGATTTGTAGATAATGTAAATGGTAGATTTGGTTGTTAGTAATATGGATGTTGATTGGTTTTGTAGGTAGATTTTGGATGATGAATGGAGTTACGTTCTTTGGGTTATTGGTATAAGCTAGTGTGTGATGAATGTGTCTGGTGTAGAATTGGGTATAGTTTGGAGGTTGGTTTTAGAGTAGTTTGATGGCTAGAGTGTGTGAGGGGTGGGTATTGTTGAGGTGTTGGTTGAGGATGTTATATATAATAGGGTGAGGCTTGGTATGGTTGAGCTATTGAATGTTGGGTGAGAGGGTCATATTGAGTTCAGTAGTTTATATCAATGTTAGTGTATGTGGAGGTATCTGGGTGGTAATACAGGAAGACGATTACAAATGATATAATCTGCAGATAGGGAGGAAATAAGTAATGGGGGGGACTAATGTAGAATGTTCGGGTCAGGAAAAGTGTGATTTATTTATTGTAGCTCGGAATGGTAGAAGTGTGGTGTTTGTATATTAAGATAGCAATAGAGTTTAGGTATATGCTTTGAATATTTATGATAGAGAGTGAGCTGTTTAGGGTAGTTTCTTTGTTGTTTTTATTTTTTTGGGAATTGAAGGGGAATTGTTAGACCAGGTGGATTTTAGAATTGGAATGGGGCATGCATATGATTTTGGATTAGGGTAATTCTTATAGCTTAATAGGTCATGATTGTCTTAGGGATTGTTGAAAATTAGGGAGACATTAATAGGGAAGATTGGAGTAGTTAGCGAAAAGATGTAATGGGGTAAGAAGTGAGATATTGACTACATTGAAAGAACACCTCTGTTTTTTGTTATGGTAAGAGTGATTAGAGTGTATGATTTTATTTTCGTTAGATGAGAGGTTAAGGATAAGATATGTTAGCTAAGTGAAAATATATAGGGCTGCATATTATCCTCATGGAGAAGATAATGGAAAGAATTGAGATGGACAATATATTTTGCCGTAGAATGGCTTAAGAGGGATGTTTCTCAAGGAATTTTGAGTAAGAGAAAGGCCGCGTGCTCATTGTTTGGCTTCGTGTTAGTAACATGTATAGGAGCATTTGATGATAATATGTTGAGAGGAGTTTGTAGGTGTGAAGGTGTGATGAGATTTCAATTATAAGAAAGTGTGTTTTTTTTAGAAGAGAAGGACTTTTTAGGAGTCATTTGAACTAGGCTTGATCGGAAGTTTACATAGATGTATGGTCCGTTTATATAGAAACAATAGAAATTGCAAGAATTACTGTAAATGGTGGATATAAATTTGATGGATGGAGTTGTGTAAATATAGGTTATATAGTCTCTGTAGATTTGGAATAGGGTTGTTAAATAGATCTGCTTTGGTAAGTACCATCTCTGGAGGCCCAGAGATGCTTATACAGACCTAATGAGTAAATGTTTGAATGTTTTAAGATTGAAGACGATTTAATTAAGATGTTAGGGGTTGTGTGGGGAGGGGTTCATGTAAAATCCCAGGTGTTATTTAGATTTGATATTTGTGAAGTAGATTGTGAGGGTTTGGTGAGAGATGATAGAGGAAGTAGTAATGATTATGGAGCAACATATTGTTGAATGATTAGAAAGGTAGTTGAATTAAGTGTTGTTGGTGATTAAGTGTGATGTTGCTGGGATGATTAGTAGGAAGTGTAAGGTGAAAAAAAGTTAAATGTAGGGGGGTATTAATTTGATGAATGGGAGAATAGAGATTAGGAAGGTTGGGTATTGCAGTCTGAAATGAGTTATTGTAGAATTTGGTGTAGAAGCCGTAATGCATTGGGTCTTTATTGTAGATGTATAGTAGGGGTAGAGTGCAAAGGATTTTACGATGTCGGAGGTGCGTTTTAAGATATAGCTGAGGAATTGGTGGGTATTGGTGGAGGTAATAATTTGTGGATATGTAGTGGGGTGTTTTTAGGTTTTGGTAGGTTGTAAGTTTTTTTGGGATATTTTTAGGGAGTGGTGTGAAGGAAGAAAGTATATTATTCGCATGGTTATGCTGAATAGTGGATGTTTGTTAATATTTAAGGGGTGTAGATATTATAGAAAATAATTGAGATTGAATATAATTTAGGTGAGAAGTTATAGGGAGTTTGATAATAGAGTGCTTATGGATTATATAGGGGTTGACTAAAGCAAATTATTAGCATGAGTGTGTTTTTGGTTTTTGCCTTAGTTTTTTATGGTTGGATTTTTTATATTGGAATGGTTAGTGAATAGGTGATGGTTGGTTCTTTAATGTTAGGATGAATTTGGTTATTCTGATATGTTTTTTGGGTCAATGGGGTTTGTGTAATGTAATATGATTTGGGAGAGGGAGGGGTTGGGTTTATAGGGGTTTATGAGTTGTGGGTTTCATCTTTTTGGATAAAAGAGGGTACTCGCCATGGGTAGGGACGGGAGTTGTATGGGATAGGGACTACTGGATGACGGTTTATGATGTTGGTGTCTCCTAGGTGTCACAAGGTGTATAGTCGGTTAGTCAAATTGTACAAGGTTGTGTTGTTGTGTGTAATGGCTTAGTGTTTTGAAGTGTTTTTGTTTTTGGTGTTTGTTGTGTTGTGTGGTGATTGTTGTTGAGGTGAAGGTGAGTGTGGTTTAGTATGGGGGGGGGGTGGGTTAGGATGTTTGTTTGTGGTGTTGGTTAGAATTTTGGGGGCAGTCAGTGTTGTTGGTTTGGTTGTGTGTTGGTTGGTTTTAGGTAATGGTATTGGAAGTTTAATGGGTAACTGGGTGAAGAGATTGTGGTATAGTAGGTATTTTTGAGTTCGGGCGTAAAAGAGTTGGTTTGATTGAGAAATAGTGGTGGGAGTATTTGTGGCAGAATATTTGGTTATTGAGGGGGGTTGTGGAGTTCTTGTAGATTGTTGAGGTTTCAGGGTGGGTGCGATGTGTTGGGAGTGTAATAGGATAGATGTTAATGCGGGAGAGTTAAAGTATAGTTCTGAGGATGTGGTGTGAGTATCGTGGGAGAAGGTTGTTTGATAGTCCTTGGCTAGGTTTGATGTTGGTTTGTGGGGGGTGTAGAAATGGAAAATTAGACAGGAGAAGATGAGTGAATATGTTGATGACAGACGTGGGTTTTGAGTGTATTTTTGAAGTTTGGTGTTAGATAATAGGTCGAAGGAAGTGGGTTTGGGCTGATGTGTGATGTTTAGTGTTGATGGGTGGAATTGAGTGATAGGTATTGTGTGGTTAGATGTGAGTGGTTATTGAGTGTGGGTAATAGGGTGGGTTAGGATTGTATAAGATAGGGTTTATTGGGTGTTTAATGAGGAAAGGGTTAGTAGGTAGTTGCAAATCCGTGGGGGTGTCATTGTCCCGATTAGAGGTAGGGAGGAGGGTGGGGAATGGATTTGTTTGCAATAGTATATTTTTTGTGTTTAAATGTGAATATATGGGTGTGTCAAAAGTGGTACTGGGTTGAGTGGTGTGGATGTTGGGGGGCGGAAATTTATGGGTTTTTGGGAGGTTGTTTAGGTTAGTGGGGGTAGGCAATGGGTTTTTTTTGGTTGGGGGGTATTATTAGGGTTTTAGTTTTAGATTGAGGTAGGGGTAGGGACGGTATAAGTAAATGGGATAGCTTATTGTATGTGTGGGTGGTTTGGTTTATTGGGGTGTTGTGATTCGTTGTTTATTAGAGAATATGGGTCACCCCGTTGGGGTTTAGTTGGGTTGGTTTTTGGGGTGGAACATGGGTGGGTTGGGGGGGATTGGGTATGGAGGGTGATAGGGGGGTTTTATTTAGTGGGGGGGGGGAAAGATCGATGGGGGGGGGTTGGGGGGTTGGTGTATTTGAGGTGTGGTGGTGGTTGTGGGGGGTATGTATTGGGTGGGGTTGGGGGGGGGTGTTTGGTGGGGTTTTGGGTGGGGGTGGTTTATGGTTGGTGAGCGGGTAGGGTTTGTGTTTGGGGTCGGGGGGTTTTTTTTGGTAAGGGGTTTGGTTGGGGTTTGGTGGTTTTTGTTTTTATGGGGTGTTTTGAGGTGGGGGGGTAGTTGGGGATGGGGGGGGTGGGTTGGGGATTGGTTTTTATTTTTTGGGTTTTGTATGGTTGTTGTGATTGGTTGTTGGGAGGTAGGGTTTGTTTTGAATAGTGGGATAAAGGTTAAATGATGTTCAGCGAAGGGGTTTTTTATAAAGGGGGGGGTTGGGAAAGGTTTTTTGTAGAAGTTGGGAAGGTGGGTTTGCTTGTTAATGGTAGTTGGGGATTGGTGTTTGTTATGTGGTTTTGGTTGGTGGGGTGAAATTTGGGGAATGGGTGGGTGGGGGGGGGTGATTGTGGTTGTGGGGTTTGGGGTTGGGGGGGTTGGGTTATGTGGTTGGTAGTGTGTTTTTTGGGTAAAGGGTATTGGATGTTTGGGGGTAAAATGGGGGGGGGGGATAGGGGAAAATGTTGGGGTTTAGTTTTTGGTTTGATGTTGGTTGTTGAATTTAGGTGAGGGTGATTGGGTGAGGGGGAGGGGGGGTGGGGGGATGTTGGTTGTATATTGGGGGGGGGTTGGGGAGAAGGGGGGGGTGTTTGGGGGGATGTTAAGGGGTTAAGGGGAATATGGGGGTTTTTGGGAGGGTTAGGGATTAGGAGGATTTTGGGGTGATATAATAAATTTTGGGGGGGGGTTATTGGGGTTTTGGTGGATTGTGGGGATGTTTGAAGATGGTGGGGTTTGGTGGGTTGTGAGGGGAGGGTATTATTGGAAATTTAGGGTGGGGGTTGTGGTTGTTGGGGTGTGGTGGGGTGTGGGTTATATGTTTTGGGGGTTGGGGGTTAACTGGGGGGTTGTGGGGGTGGGGATAGCTGGGGGTATGTTTGTGGGGGTGATTATTGTTTTGTTGTTAAAGATGGAGGGGGGGGGGTAAGATGTTGTTTTTTTTTTTTTAGTGTTTTGTTGGGAGTGATTTGGAAGGTAGGGGGTTGAGTTTGTTTGTTGGGGTTGGTTTTTTTGTTGGGGTGGTTTTTTAGGCTTATTGTTAATGTGGGGGGTTTTTTTGGGGTTGGGGGGGTTAAGGTGGGGTTTGGGTGGTGTGTGGTGGGTTGTTTTGATGGTTGGTTAGGGGGGGGGGGGGGTGGGATTTTGGTAGGTTATGTGGGTGGGGATGGTTGGTTGTGTAGTAACCTTGTTGGGTTTTTTGGGCTGGGGGGTTGTTGTTTGGTTTGGGGATGAGGGGGGGGGTTTGTTTGGCGGGTGTTGGGAGTTTGTTTTGGTTTGGGTTGGATTGTTTGATGGTGTTCGTTGTGGTTGTAGGTAAATTGGGTTTTTTTATTTAGAATGGTTGGGGGGGGGTTGTTTAATTGGGGGGGGGGGGGGGTAGGGGGATTGGTGGTGGGGGGGGTGTAGGTAAGGTTGGGGTTGGTGGGCAGAATGGGGGTGGGGAAATTTTGGTTTGTGGGATTGATTTTTTGTGTTTTGGTGGGGGGTTTGGGTTTGGGGGTTGTGTCATTGGTAGGGGTTTGTTGGGGGTTAAGGGTGTGGTTGGGTTGAGGTTTCAGTTGGTAGGGTGGGGGGATTGGATTTGGGGTGGGGGTAAAGAGCATTTGTTGTGTGGGGGTTGGTGGGGGTGGGTTTTTTGGGGTTGAGTGGTTGGGGGGGGGTGGGGTTTGGGTTGGTCGGGGGGGGGGTACATTGGGTTTTTGATTTTGGGGGTGGTGGGGGGGGTGGGGTTGGGGGGGGGGTTATGAGTTATAAGGTTGGTTATTCTTTGTTATGTGAGTAAATGATGATTATTTTTAAAAAAGGATAATGGGGTGAAGTTGGTTAATGGATTTAGAGGTGTGGTTTTTTTTGTAGGGGGGGGTGTGGTATTCAGGGATTTTGGGGGTTATAGATAGGGATGTTGTGTGTAGGGTGATGGGGGTAGGGTTGTGATGTGTAATTTTAGGGGTCGGATAAGGGGGTTGTAATTTGGGGATTGTGGGAGGGGTGGTTTTGGTGTGGGTGGTGTGGTAGGGGGTTTTATATTGGTTTTTTTATTGTTAGATTGGTTGTTTTTTTGGGGTTTGTATTATTTGAATGTTATGCATTTTAGGGGGGGAGGGGTGTGTTATTTTGGGGGGGGTGGCCGAGGGGGATGAACATTGGTGGCCATCGCTGAACGAAAGAAAAAAAGGAAAATTTTTCTTGTTTACATACTTTTACACACTGTTTATCATTACAAGAAAGTCACATGATGCATAAAAACGACGTTCAACGCATGACTACGAAATACCAATCTGACGTCACTACATCATGCGTAGATGCCGCGCTTTGAAAGTACAACCGTCAACGCATTCCAAGTTGATGAATATTTACAGGATCAAGAAGACCAGACGATTGAATACGGTTATCTACCAATCAAGAGCAAACAGTACTAGGCATTGATCTAGTCCGTTGATGAACTTGACATCGCCGGAGCCTTTTAAAGATAAGTTTAGTCTTAGGACGATTGTCCTTCATAAAGCACAACTAAGTCCATTTCGCTGTGCAGGCATGTCCTCGCTACTTATTATATATCTATGTTATATCTGTTTTTTTCCGTTGATGTTGTCCCTTACTTGTGGGTATGGATGGGCGGCGATTTGGAATGAATAACATGGCTCTGAGGATGCCGATATTCATTCTGAATGTTCCTTAAGGCCGTTAGTTAATTGCTTTTAACGAAGAACCATCGACGACCTTCCGATGAATTTCGTTCGTTCGTAATTGCAATTAATTGACCTTGCATGTTAGATGTCCAGTCAGGTTATAATTGGTGTATTCTAGTGTATTTAGTTCTAATTTTTATTCTGTTCTGTAACAATGTTTGTAATCTATCGTGTTTTTTCTGACCTTACTATCATTCAGTTTATATTTTTTGTACAATCGTCAATGAGTCCATGTATACGTCACTAATTTTTGTGTACGCAAGTTAGTTTTCCATTCAGTTCATTCTTAATCTCTCACTTCCGTTTTATACCACTTTGTTATAAATGTATTTTTTATTGTGAAAATGTCTTGTCGTATGGTAATACTGTTCTGTAATCCTTGGTTAACACATTGTATTGTTTGTCTTCATTTCATCCTTTTATAATTTAATATTAATGCTATAATTTCTTCATTAATAATAGTGTATATGAATATGATTAAATTTTTATGACTTTTAAGGAGGAATTAGGGACTTTGCACCTATTTGCAGTGGTGGTCCAAGAAATGGGCAATGCACGTTATAGCTCATGATTATGGCATAATATACCATGATTAATTATTATAACTTTATAACATATTAAGACATATTAAGTGTTATTTAGTACATTTTCTCATTACTACAATATAAACTTAATAACTATTAAGATTAAATAACCTAATTCTTTAGGGATAATACTCATAATTATTGAATACTAATATTAAGTGCATGATATAATTTCAGCACCTTATATAACTAACTATCATAACTATTTATGATAGATATTAGTTGATATATATAATATTTTTACAAAATATTATAGATTTGTGGAACTTATAAATAATAGTACAGGAATATTGCAATTTCTTGTAGTGATTATTCATCCGTTGAGTAATTACAAATATCTACATAGACTTTATTAGTGATTACTAGACATAAGTGATTGAGTATTTAAATAAATTAACGTCAAGATGCTTAACTTAGACTATTTTATTAAAAATGGGAAGGACTTTAATTTGAAAGGATCAGAACTACGTGAATATGCGGAACAACAACTTGCGAAACATAAGGCAGAGTTCCAAGAACTTGAAAGAAAAGAGGCGGAAAGGAAAGCGATTGCTAAGGCAGAGAAAGAAGAATTAAGACAAGAAGAAGAAAGAAAGGTGGCAAGAGATGAAATCCTACGGATTGAAGAAGAGAATAAATTGAAACGACAGGAAATCATATTGCAGCAAGAAATGGAATTGCAACGGCTTAAATTGGAATCAGCAAAACTTAATTCGCAGGGTGCTGCAGCAAGCCAAAATGATAATGCTCAATCGGGATCTTCTTCCAACCGACTTATGGGCAACCATTACTTTAAGCTACCACCGTTCAAGTTACACGTGGACGATTTGTCATCATGGCTGGCTCGCTTTGAGGATATATGTAAGGTGAATAACCTTGACAAAACTGCATGGGCACTTAAAATCAAAGAATTTCTTGATGGCGAACCTGCAAGTGCAGCACAAAATATTGATCCGACATTAGCCACAGACTATGAGGCCATTAAGACTTTGTTATTACGTCGGTTCCATTTGGACGAAGAGGCATGTAGATTACGTTTCAAAAGTTTGTTGCCAGATAATAATAAAGACTTTTCAGGTTTTATTGCTAACATACGCAATACTTTTAACAGATGGGTTGAACTAGCAGGTGTCAACAAATCTTGCGACAAGTTAGTAGATTTGTTATTGAGGGATAAAGTGTTATCTTCTGTCAGCCCATCGTTCTTTGCTTATCTGCAAGAACGGAAACCAGAAACTATTGATGAGTTAGAAAAAAATTCTTTAAATTACTGCACCGCTCATCCGAATGCTAACATTTCTGGCTCGTTAATAAGAGAACCACTTCCTGTAGCCTCCAATATGGCATATCATAGTAATAACAAACCTAGAACAAACAGTGTGGACAGAGGTAGGTTCAAGGGAAACTATGACATTAATTTTCATAAGGGACGTAATAGCTTTAACAATAACTTTAATAGAGGAAGACCACAAAACAGAAATTATTCACCTCAGTCCAGATACAACAGTAATCCACGTAACTCAAGTTATAATCGTTCATATAATGATAATAACGGTAACAATTGGAACAACAGCAATAATTATAACTCGAGACATCGAGATAACAGTTACAATAGAGGACAACGGAGCAATTCAACTGATTATTCTCGTCATCGTTCTCATTCACGTAGATCGACACAGTATAATCATAATACAGGGGCAGCCGTTACTACTGCTACAACCCCTAGGGTTCAGAGTTCACCTACTAATAACAAAATACAGTCCTCGTCTACTTGTTTTGCAATGAATTATAACGTGGCAAATAGTTGCCAAAAATGTAATCTTATATTTCAGAAGGCAAAAGAGACAGTTCTGAACTGCGGACACATTCTACCGGAAGTCAGTCTAGCAGTCAATGACGGAACAGGCTCGCTGATCCTCAACAGAGGAAAAGTTAATGGATCCGTCGTCTCAGTTTTAAGAGATTCGGGATCGACAACGATCGGAATCCGTCAGTCACTTGTTCATCCAAATTGTGCAACTGGAGAACATGTCAGGTGTATGACTTTTGGAGGAACTATAGAATGTTATCCAACTGCTATTATACATATTAATACACCTTTTTTCACAGGCAACGTTAAAGCATGCATGTTAAGAAACCCAATTGCCGACCTTATGGTGGGATGCATACACGGAAGTAAAGATTGCACACCAGAAGAGATTGTTGAATGGGAAAAAAATAATCTATGCATCGGAAATGCAGTAATAACCAGAGCACATACGAAACAATTAGAGACTATGGACACTGAAAACAAGGAAACAGACAAACATGAAAGTATCGAGGTTCATTCTGCTATTGACAGAGTATCCTTTGCTGCAAAACAGAAGGAAGACAGGTCATTAACAAAATTTTTTGCACTGGTAGACAAAGTTGGCAATCTTGCTATGAACAATAATAATAGTCATTGGTTTATTATCAAAAATGACATTTTATTAAGATGTTTTATGGATAAAACTCATGTAAGACAACAGGTCATGGTACCTTTTGCTTTTAGACGGTACATACTTCAACACGCACATGATTCTAAGTGCGCAGGTCACATGGGATATACTCGGACACGTTCTCGAGTATTATCTTCTTTTTTTTAGGCCGGGAGTGTCACGAGATATTTCACAGTACGTACGCTCCTGTACGATATGCCAAGAAGTGAAAGCACGAGGAGCTTTTCACACGGCGCCTATTCAGGCTTGTGACATATCTGTGAGACCCTTTGACAAGATGGCCATTGATATTATTGGCCCACTTTTACCATCAGCCAGAGGACATAGATTTATTCTCACGTGCATCGATTTATGCACACGATGGCCAGAAGCCATTCCATTGAAAACAACCACCACCACAGATGTAGCTGATGCACTACACTTGATCTTTTCTAGAGTAGGTTTTCCTAGTAAACTTTTGTCAGATCATGGATCTCAATTTATTTCTGAGACTATGACAGAAGTAATGAAGACTTGGAATATAGATAGAAATCTCAGCAGCATTTATCACCCAATGAGTAATGGTGCTGTAGAAAGACTTAACCGCACACTCAAACAGATGTTACATAAAACTACAGTTAACCATCCACAGGACTGGGACAGAGTACTCCCAGCGGTGTTATTCGCTTATCGAGAGGTGCCACATGAACAAACTGGCTTCTCTCCGTTTCAATTAGTCTTTGGCGCTCCACCAAGAGGTCCTATGGGACTAATAAAAGACTTATTGATTGACTCCGAGATGACTCAGGATACCCAGTCATCCTATGAATACGTAATTAATCTCCGGAATAACATTATTGATGCCTGAAAAATGGCAACAGCGTCATCTGAGGCTGCTAAAGCGAAAGCTAGAACTTTCCAAAACAGTAGTAGACGATTACGTCAACTATTTCCAGGAGATCAAGCTTATGTGTTATTGCCACATAACAATAATAAATTACTCATCTCGTGGAACGGTCCATACCAGGTTATCAATAAGATTTCTGATGTTGATTATGTCCTGGACATTAAGGGACATCATAAAATATTCCACATAAATATGCTCAAACAATTTCATACTCGACCTGAACATCTACAGGCTATTTTTCATGAACTAGATGACACTGTCGTACCTAGATGTCACTATTCTAATTTGTCTGTTATCCAGGAAGAAGAATCTTCTTTTCCTGAGGTACAGTTAGCTTTACCTGTACCTGTAGTACAGCCTAGTGAATCTTGGCGGGACGTAACCATCTCTCCGTCGGTTACACCGCAACAGCATCAACAGATTGCTGAACGTCTACAATCTTATCCAGATGTGTTGACCGATGTTCCAGGTCGCACATCAGTCATTAGTCATGACATCACTCTTAACGATGATACTCCAATTCGGGTACATCCATATTCTGTTCCTCTACACTTTCTTACTAAAACTACTAAGGAACTTGAACAGATGTTATCTTTAGGAATTATTGAAACTAGTAATTCCCCATTTTCTTCTCCATTAGTTATTGTCCGAAAGAAGGACAATAACATTAGACTATGCGTCGACTATAGAAAATTAAATGCACAAACGATAGTTGATAGCGAACCACATCCACTTCTCGACGACTTACTGCCACGTCTATCGACCGCAACTATATTCACTAAGATAGAATTAACTAAAGGTTATTGGCAGATACCACTAACCGAAAAAGCTAAATACTACACAGCGTTTTCCACTCCGCAAGGTCTATACCAGTGGAATGTTATGCGTTTTGGGCTTGTTAACGCTCCAGCTACCTTTGTTCGCATGATGCGACACATTTTTTCAGGTAGACCAGACATTATTGCATACATAGACGACATATGCTTATTTAGTTCATCTTTTGAGGAACATTTTTTGGGTCTTGAAAACGTTTTGGACACATTAAAAAGGAACAATTTAACTGCTAAACCCACAAAATTACAAGTAGCATTTCATGAAATAACTTTTTTGGGTCACATTATTGGAGCAGGATATATCCGAACACTACCCAGTACGGTTTCTAAAATTTTAAACATTTCCGTTCCTCAAACGAAGAAACAGGTTAGAAGCTTGTTAGGTCTAGTCCAATATTACAGTAGATTCGTACCTAACTTGTCATCTATCACGGCTGTCTTGTCCTCATTATTAAAGAAGGACATGCCAGTGAAGGTGACATGGACTAGTGAGTGTAATAATGTTTTCCTACATATTATTAACATATTCTCAAACCCACCAATCTTGAGACTAACTGATGCTTCTAAAAAGTTCATTCTCCGCACAGATGCGAGTAACTACGGAATTGGCGCATGTTTGCTCCAATATCATGACGACATCCTCCATCCAAACTTGTACGTCTCACGGAAACTGAAACCACCAGAAGTAAAATACTCAACTGTCGACCGCGAACTTTTAGCAGTTGTGTGGGCAATAACGAAATTGGAGAAGTTCCTGTTGGGAGCCTCGTTCGTAGTACAAACAGACCAAAAAGCCGTAGCATCACTACGACGAGCGAATCATAAAAGTCCAAAGCTCACCAGATTCACTATACTCCTACAACCTTTTGACTTCTCAATTGAGTACATCACAGGTGCAGATAACGTCCTGGCAGATACTCTATCTCGAAATCCTACTGATGTCGAGTCCTGAACTATAGTAACGTTACAGATACTTACTCAAGAGCACTATCATCGTTGTTCTACATGGACAGAAACAATTGCCTACAATACAAGTATCTGCTTACTAAAGACTTTATATACGAAATGAATGAAATCAATTGACTCTATGTTCGTATTTACACCAGTACTTTGCTTGAAATCCTTTACTGATAAAACTATTGGACACATTTCCGTGCATCAAGTGAACATAATAGAAAACACTATCAAATTAACTCAGTATGCGACATGAACTATTGTCAATAACGTCGATACTTATGAACTTAAACATTTGGTTTTTAATTGGAATTCACAAGGATAAAGACTACGTATGGATCATCTGATCCAACTTTAATTAATTTTAATTAAGTACGTTAAAATAATGGAAATTAAAATGAAAGTTAGACAAATATTGAAAAAAAAATGAAATTTGAGAAAAAATTAAAGAAAAAAAAAAAATAAGAACTCACATGAATCTTAGATAATGTTATTGTATGTAACTATTATATTATATAGTTAATAATTATGTAGATACATCACATACTATATTATTGTTTAAATTGGTTAATTTAGATAGGTATTAATAACTTAATACTAAACTTAATTAATGTCCAACACACATAACTAAGTTAAATTTATACATTACTTTTTTCTCTACTTTATTCTTTATTTATTTATTTCTCTCCTTAACATATCCTTTCAGTTTTCTTACATTAGATTTTCAACAACTTTATTCTTATTACACACTCAGTATAATTAATTCGTTTAATTTTAACTCTTTAAATTAGTCTGACGTGACATTTCATTGCGACATATTTTAAGTTAATTAATTATTTAATTAGATATCAACATTAGCCATTCTCTTTTAGTTCATATAAAATTTATGTATAACATTTATGTATAATATGATCAATAATATATTAGATGACTGTTAGTTAGTCGACATGACCACGACATTGGTTCTAGACAGAACGTCGTGGGCCATAAGCCGCATTTTTGTTAAATTTTTTGATATTGTTAAATTTTTTGATATTCATTCAGATAGGTTTGTGGAAAAAAAAAATCTATCTAATAGATTTTTTTCCCCCCGGTGGACAGGGAATTGTTACGGTAGATTAATTGGCATTGTCTGCTAGAGGTTAGCAGCATGCTATTTTAGGGGTTAAAACGTTTAATGTAATGTAAATTATTATTAACCTAGTGAACGCTGTGACGTTTCAGCGTTGGTAGTCACGCACGGTGACTAAGAGACGGGACCCTTTTTCAAATGACCGTCAAACGGAGAAGACGTGTCTTTATATTCTTATAGTGTCGGGCAGGAAAAGCCACACGGTTATATTGTATTTTCTCTTGGACATGGGTCAGTCCATTGTTATGATGAAGAAAGATGAAGTTACAGGTTAGTAATTGACTAAACCTTGTCGAGATGAATTAACAGTCGTTCTTTAATTATACTAGTGCCAGACGCATATCTCACTGTCAGTGGTTGGATTTTCCAACCACGCGTGCATATAGTTATGTCGTTCTGCCTACGAGACAAAGGACTGATATGCAAGATAGCTAATTCAACATAGGATTCTAATTTATATTTGTGATATCATTCATGATCAACGTACGATGTCTAAAGAATGTATAATAAATTGTTTGTTAGGACTCAAGCCATGACTTATCCAGTCGATGAACAGTTTGGAATTCAATCATCATTATCATGGTCACAAGTTAATTTAAACCCACATTCGCGTACTTAACAGCAAGGGCACGAAGCTCTAAGGACTATCAAGCTCTCAACAAATCCGTTGGGTTAATTTCTCCGACCCGCCTGCAACAATTCTGCAACAGTTACTTACTGTGACTGTATAACTTTGACATCTGATGACTGACTAGTCTGACTATGTGCTAGTCAGTTACAATTAATTGAAATGTTAATACTTCTATATCACTGAAATGATGTCCTTACTTACTATGATTGTATAACTGTGACATCTGATGACTGACTGGTCTGACCTCTGTGCTAGTCAGCTACAAGTCTAGCCAGATACTAGCAAAGGCTGATATGATGTTTCAGGTTCCATGAAATGACTCAAACCAAGACTGTCACGTATCAGAAGCCTGTGTTGTTCATCAGAGGCAATCCCACAAAAGTGCAGGACCCCAAAGAGTGAACTTCAACTGGTCATTGGCATCCCTACAGCTGGGTCTACCAATACTGATATATGCAACGGACAGTCCGTGTCAGCAGGATCAAGAGTCACAGATAAGTGTCCATTTATGACACTGACTACCCATAAAAGAAACAGCCAATAGTATTCAAACAAATAGATAATTCAGTCAAGTGATGACAGTTATTTGTAAAGTCAAAGGACTAAAAACCGTGATTGCAGTAACTTTAATATTCAAGATCTTGAAGTCTAAACAGACAATAATAGTAATTGTGTGAATATTTAATAGAATATTAGTGTAATTATTAAAATATTTTAACTGTACCTCAGGAATTATTCACTTATTACATTTGTGGTCACAGTGAATGTTCATTTTATTATCCCCTGGAATATAATTAATCATAAGATAGTCACAGGGAGGAGACGCCTTAAATCCTGGTACAACTTCTTACCATCTGGCCAGGGTTTTCACAGTCTGACTATTCCTATGATAGCCATACACCAGTGCTTATTTCTAAGACTGGGGTATTTCTTGTAAGACCAGAACTCTTTACTGGCAGACCATCCTGGTAGCCTATGACATACCTGGAATCCTATATAGATAACTAAATTTAAGTAACCTCCCGCTACAGTGCACTTCTCTGTAAGCAAATAAGACTGCTGGTAACATTCGGTCCCAGTCACGAGGACATGTCTCGGTGACTTTGCCTAACAACTGCTTCAACGAGCCATTGAAACGCTCGCAAACGCCATTGCTTTCCGGATGGTATGGGCTTGTGAACGAATGCTTAATTGCTAACATGTTCTCAATATATTTCATCATTTGAGACATAAATTGAGTACCACGATCCAATAAGATTTCATCAGGAAATCCTATGCAAGAAAAAATAACAAATAAAGCATCAGCGACAGCTGCTGAGGTGATAGTCTTCAATGGTATGGCCTCCGGCCAACGTGTGCATAAGTCTATACACATTAGGATATATCAATATCCTCTATCTGACATGACTGACATAGGACCAACTATGTCGACCGCAAGATTGGTGAAAGGCCGTAATGGCACATCAGTGACTTGTAAGGGTGCAGCGTGGTGCTGCCCCTACGTGCTACCTTTTGACAAGTTGTACATGACCTGTAGTATAGCTTTACGTCTTTGTTAACACAGAGCCAATAAAAATTTGAGGTGACACGAAACATAGTACGCTTAATCCCCATATGACCAGCTAAAAGCGACTCATGGGCAGTATTCAATGCAATAGGTCTAAAAACTCTTTGGAATAACTACCTGTCTCCTGACTAAAACATAGTTGTCAAAGCATCTAGTCAGTACTGAGTTTTTAAATTCAAACCAATAACGTGAAGTTTTTGTCTTCTTAACATGTTTGCTCTCTGCTAGAGCAAACAATGGTTGCAACACAACATCTTCGCGCTGTTTGGCAGCGAACGACTGGGGGGAAACATTATGAACATTCTGAAGAGATGCTCTCTCACTAAATGTTATAGCTGGCTCTGCCTTGGATTCAGCGTTAGCCAATAGTGGGTGAGATTCAACCAATTTATGTATCTCCTCTGGAGAGCAATCCTTAATACCTGGTACAGTACCAAGGATAATGTCTGATAGTGGTTCGTCAAGGACACATGCCCTTACCTTACCTGTAAAGAAAGGTGTGGCAATATCTATTTCTGCCACTGGGTAACACTCTATATTCCCAACAAATGTTATGCACTTCACTGTTTTACCAGCAAAGGCAGATTCATCAATTAACGATCTACGGACTCCGACAGTGGTACAGCCAGAATCACGAAGGACACCTACATGCCTGTTATACAGGAAACCAGTATATAATGTGAGGCGTCCTACGTTCTCACAAGATGACATAGCGGGTAGAGCATGCCCGTAGATCAATCTGGGCTGTGAAACAGGTTGGAATAAAGATTTGCACCCATAACAATTTTCATCATTAAGTGAGCTAACAATACATGCATGGTCGGCTCCCTTCTCATCATTTTTTTTGTAGTTACACAAGCATTACCCTTCTCATGATTGCTATTGTCATTATGCCCACAGTGTTTGTTAGTACTGTTTCCATAGTATTTCTTGTAAGGTCTATTCCTAGCACATGACCAACATCAGCCATTATTCCTGTTACCAATGTAGGATGCATTGTCTTGTGTGGGTCTATGATCCATCCGTTTGTGCTGCATTTCCTCACCATGGCTAGAATTGTGCCGCTACTGACCTTGGTTTGAATAACCATAGTCTCGCCTCTGTGAAAAGTTAGATGCTGACCTCTGCCTTCTGAAGTTATATTTTCCCCGGTAGTTGGATCTATAGCTTTGCCTTACTCTGCTGTCCACACTCTGCGATTGAGCTCTATGACCACCATCTCTAAAGTTATGAGGAGCCACACATACTGAGAGTGCGTCCTTTATAGTATGTTTGTGAACGTCCTTATCTGTGTGAGCTGTCATATATTGTCTCCCAAGTATCTCCATTGCCTCAAGGTCTTTCGGTTTTCTTTCTTGAAAAAATGAGGCAAGATCGGTGCTACATGCCGACAACACCTTGTCACGTAACATTAGATCAAGTAAGCCAGTGAAGGTCTTATCAGTTCCGGACAATTCTATCCATCTTTTAGAATATAATTTTATTAATGAGATAAATTCTCCAAAGTCAGCTTTCCTGCTAGGCAGATAGGAATGAAATTTATCACGGAATCCTGCTTCCGTAAGCTGAAATTTACATAGCTATGTCTCCTTGACAACATCATAATCTTCTCTACTACTGCTGTCCAGAGCAAAGTAAGCCTGTAGAGCGTCCGCTGTTAAAAACTCGCATAATATTGCACTCTATTGACTCTTGGGGATCTTCAACGCACTGACCTTGAGCTCAAAACGTTGTAAGAAACTTTCGATTTAGTCGCTTTGTTGGTTGAAATTAGGCAATCGTATCCGGTTTGTGGTCACAGGTGCACTAGATGATGTGTTTGGAGCGTCCAAATCCACTTTTCTTAGGGCGACAGCAACATCTACATCTTTCTGAATACGCAATTTCTCTATCTCCAAATCAGTTGCTTTCTGAGTAGTTGCAGCAGCTAATCTTAATTTTTCTTGCTCAGCGTCAATCTTTAGTTTTTCTAGCGCAAGAGCTTGTGCAAGATCTTTTTCTTTCTCATCATGTTCTAACTGAAGACGTTTTAATTCACGTTCATTCTGCCTTTCAATTCTTGCATTATAGCTTACAAATTGTGTGGTAGCAAACGTCTCTAGTTCCGCTCCTGGTTTATTAAATTTAATCCCAATTTCTATAAAGTCCTGAAACGAAGACATGGTTTTCTCCAAGAAACCCCTTTCTGTTCAAAATATAGTATATTTATAATGATGAACAATATAAAACTCAATACATATGTAAGTCCTACAAAACCACCAAGGACATAATTAAAATGTGTTAAATTATGGTGATATCGTTAATGAACACTGCAGTGCTCAATACATGTTATAATAAAAGAAAAAAATATGCAAAATTATGCCATGTATATCATAGGGTCCAGACAAATGTACAATGAAAAGATGAAGGCAATGATGCCATTGTCAATGATGATGATAATGGTATATTTTCAAATACAACACACACAAAAACAAATCAAAATTAACTAAAATAAGACAACATGTAAACAAAAAAATAACTATTAGACACTACAAATAATTCACAACTAAAACGAAACAACCGTCACATTAACAACTAAAGAGAAGATATGTATATGATTACACGCCCCATGTGAGAACAAAAAATTATGGTTTAAGCAAAATAAAAGACTATCAAATAAGACAACAAAAACAATATTCTATATTAACATGTAAACAAAAAATAACTATTAGACACTACAAATAATTCACAACTAAAACGAAACAACCGTCACATTAACAACTAAAGAGAAGAAGGTATAGAAAGCACTATTACAACAACTGACAATGTGAGACATATAAGCGAAACAGTACCAAAACGTGATACCTAACGCCCCATCTAAACAAAAATTAAATGTTCGCAATGCAAAAAAAGACTATCAGTATGAATGCGTCAAAGCGCTAAAATTCCTTAAATGCAAACCTCACATAAACCTATAGAAGATCACCGTTCATCATACTTCCGAAGATGAATAAAAAAAAATGATACCAAAAAAAAAAATGGCAACACTGAACATATTGAATAGAGAGGAAAAAAATAACGAAGATGGAGCACGCTATGAAAATACAAGATGCTTTAAACAAGCTTTTAAAATGAAGCTAAACGTATCTTAAAATGCATTCTAAACTATTTTGGTCTGAACGCGGCGAAACGTTGTTAACACTGTCTCGCGTGAATCAGCAAGGCAACGCTGAGCCACAAATAGAAACTATAGTTCTGTAAACTTGAGTGATAATATGTCGTATGGTCGAACTGTTTTATTTATTTCTTAATAATAAGGTCCATGAAGTTTCTTTTATAGATTTAAAAATGTTAGTACACGTATGGTCCCTGAAAGCCTTCAATGTTTTTGGAAAAGCTAGGTACTCCGTTTGTATTTAAAATATGCCTTGACCTCTATCAATACGAGCGCGTTTATTGACCCCCATTCCTGGTCATGATCACAAGTCACGGGGCGTGGCTAATTTGCCGCTGTGCGTCAAATTGTTTCGCTTGCACGGGAAGTTCATTTTCCCGATTGCTGGTTTCACCGCAGTGTTTGCAAACAGGTTCGTTTGCAAGAAAGTTCATTTACACGAACAAAAATTCATTGTTATAGAGCAGTTCTTCAAAATAGATTAAAACACGTTGCCTTAAAAGTGCATCTGAACTCCTGTCTCATATTCAATCGTGTTATAGTTCAATTGATGCAGATGCATTATAGATAACTTGGTGCACATAATTAATTCAGGCATAAAAGTTCGCGAGGCACATGGCTTGGCTACCCAACTGTTGAGGGATGTTATATTTCGTGCTTATTTTTGCTTTTAGCTTTTGCACGACTGTTTATCAGTATCCAATATTGATATGAATTTAATGTCCAGGGTTCTCTCTCTTTACGTGCCTGGCAAATAAACATTAATTTACTTTTGTGCACACCTCTCTATCTCCAACGAAAGTAATAACAGCTGAGTGACGGTTTGTAACTTTAAT
Source organism: Oreohelix idahoensis (assembly GCA_024509875.1). NCBI lineage: Eukaryota > Metazoa > Mollusca > Gastropoda > Stylommatophora > Oreohelicidae > Oreohelix > Oreohelix idahoensis. Next base: position 38,423 of record JAMPIV010003316.1, read on the forward strand.
TCACATGACGAAACTTCACAATAGACCCGTTGATGTGGTCAGGCAATTAGAACACCATCAAGATTAATAATAGTAATAATAGTCACTCATTTGCATGAACAATCGTTAAATATGACATACAGTTGTATACTTCCATGTAAACTATAATATACACATGAATATATATTATGGCTGAACACACATATCCACATACACATCTCGACAGTCAGACGGCTGGTCACTCAATGACCCGTTTACTGCTAACTCTCTCTCTCTCTCTTCACCCACTTGGTTAGCAACACTTTTCCAGCCGGTCTCATCACGTGACATAGAGTGGCTATTGGGTGAAGTAGCAAAGTGCCAAACTCGGCAATAAACTAATGCATTTTCTACTCCCAACATATATATATATATATATATATATATATATATATATATATATATATATATATATATATATATATATATATATATATATATATATATATATTCTTCTTCTTTGATCCTTAGCCGGCAACCATCAAAGCAGTCGGTGGCCATTACGCCTGGTGGCGTCTTGTAGGGCAACAACAAATTGATTCCACTTTGCTCGGTTGGTGGCCATCCTTCGTACAGTTCCCCAACTGGTTCATTCTTTGCATCTCAGCCTTTACAATCCTCCGCCAAGTTGTTTTTGGTCGGATTCTCTTTCGTTTTTCTTCAGGGGTCCATAGCATAGCTGTTTTTGTGATAGCATCGGGGTCTCTTCTGAGGACATGGCCAACCCAACTCCAGCGTCTGCCAGCTATGATGGTGTGCATGTCCTCTTGCTTGCTCCGAGTAAGCAGATCTTGGTTGGTGATGGTATTCGGCCAAAAGATTCGGTGAATTTTTCTAAGGCTTATTGTGTGAAAAGAGGACAATTTCGACATTTCCTTCTCTGTAACTCTCCAGCATTCCGCACCATAGAGAAGCACAGAAAGCACACAGCTCTAATATAATCTTAATTTTGTGCTTGTGCTGTACTGAGAGGACTTCCAGATGTTGTTTAGACTAAAAAAAGCTGTTCTTGCTTTGTTCATTCTATTGTTGATGGCTTTGCTTGCTCCGCCGTCTGAAGTTACTATGCATCCTAGAAATGTGACGGTTTCTGTCTGTTCCAGATGCTGATTCCTTACTGATATGGGCTCAGAGTTGCTCACATTGAGCGTCATGACCTCTGACTTCTTTAGATTGATGTTCAAGCCCACCTGCTGGCTATACTTATTAAGTCTATCCGTTTTTTCCTGGATTTGCTGAAGTGAATGTGCTAGTAGTGCAACGTCATCTGCATATTCCAGATCTTCCATTGTAGAAAATGTAGTCCGTCGTATTCCTCTTGGACTGCCATCTGTTGTCTTCCGCATCACCAAGTCTATGACTGTTAAAAATAGAGTGGTTGATAAGGGGCTTCCCTGTCTTACTCCTGTCTTCACCTCAAAGGTTAGGTTGCTCTGCCCAACGCTACACGTAAAGTTGGCATACAGGTTTTTTATGATTGACACTATGCAGCTTGGAATTCCATAAGCCCTCAGTATTTTCCATAAACTGTTCCTATGTATACTGTCAGAGGCCTTTTCAAAATCAACGAAATTAATGTACAGCTGTCTTTGTCTTTGGTAGCTTATCTAAGAGAAGGAACTCTGAATTCAAACCACCGCTGCCTTGCGGGAATATCCATTTATGGAATTGGCTTCGGGAGTAAACCCTGAGGATAAATCCGGAGTCGGAGTCCCTAAGGCAGTCTAATGTCGATTCGACATTATTCTGGCAACTCCTGCGACATGGCTGGTACCAAACTGTATCGGCTACTGCCGTTCCTTTGGATCTACTGGCTGTGTGGAGACGGGGAACATGCTGCATGGGCAACAGCTTGATCTCCATATAACTGTGCCCAAGCTCGCGCCCTGGAGAGGACACTCCAGCTTCACCCTATAGGTGTCGGCAAAACACGGGAAGTAGCAGTTACCGGTTATAATCATTTTGCCCAATTGGCGTAGGGCATGGCGCCAGGGGCTACTACCGACAGTGGGAGAGGTTCTAGGATCTCACTGGACAGCTACCGCCCGCTTCAAGCTGGGCAGCCCCCAGTCAATAAGGTGTTGTCCCGCCACTGTCTGCTTTCCCCATTGGGTGCATGGGGATTAGGGTCAAACCCGAACTGTGGACAGAAAATTTTGCACCAAGCAATTATCGAAAAAATAGAAATAAGCAAACTCTCAGATTGGGATGCTGGAACGTCCGGACTATGTTGACTGGACTATCCGAAAACCTACAGGATGTAAACGATGTAAGGAAGACAGCCATAATTAATGATGAGCTTAAACGACTTCAGGTGGATATAGCTGCACTTCAGGAAACGCGCCTGGCGGGCTCTGGAACGGTGAGCGAGAAGGACTACACATTTTATTGGCAAGGGAAAGATCTTAATAAAGCTAGAGAACACGGAGTAGGTTTTGCGGTCAAAAAATCGCTAACTAAAATGGTTGAACCAGGCGAGAATGGATCAGAACGCCTGTTAACGCTCCGCCTGCAAACTAGCACAGGTCCCATCACCCTTGTCAGTGTGTATGCTCCTACTCTGTACTCTGCCTCAGAAGCTAAAGATGAGTTCTACGAGAATCTAACAGCAATTATCAAAAGCATACCTAGGCAAGAACAGCTTGTTCTCCTTGGTGACTTTAATGCTAGAGTGGGTGCCGATAATGTTTCATGGCCTTCGTGTCTGGGCAGGTTTGGTATTGGCAAGATGAATGAAAATGGACAACGGCTCTTAGAGTTGTGCGTCCACCATGACCTCTGCGTGACCAACACCTACTTTCAGACAAAACCCCAGCATAAGGTGTCATGGAGACACCCACGATCCAAGCACTGGCACCAACTTGACCTGATTCTCGTCAGAAGGCCACTCCTCAGGTCTGTGCTCTCCACGCGCTCGTACCATAGTGCAGACTGTGATACAGATCACTCCTTGGTTTGCTGCAAAATCAGAGCACAACCAAGAAAACTCTATCGTGTCAGACATGAAGGGAAACCACGCATTGATACCAGCAAGATATCAGACCCTTTCATGATCGTTCAATTCACTGCGACCTTCAAGAAAGTGCTCAGTAGCCCTCAGCATGGTGATACTATTACAGAGAACTGGGAGCATCTACGGAACACCATTCAAAGTACTGCACTTGCCACCTTTGGTAAGAAAACAGCAAAGTCAAATGACTGGTTTGATGCTTCATCAGATGTGATGGCACCTGTCATTGAAGCTAAGCGCAGTGCTATGAATGAATACAAACGTTCACCGAGTGCCAGAACCCTACAGATCCTGAGGGCTACAAGAAGCAAAGTTCAACACACTGCTCGACGCTGTGCAAATGACTACTGGCTCCAGCTCAGTTAGAGCATCCAGATCGCAGCGCAAACAGGCAACATTAGACAAATGTATGACGGTATAAAGAAAGCACTTGGCCCCCATAAAAGTAAGACGGCACCGCTAAAAACCATCAGCGGAGAGAAGCTAACCGATAAGGGTAAGCAGATGGAGAGGTGGGTCGAGCACTACTCTGAGCTTTACGCTAGAGACAATACCGTTACGCCTGCAGCCCTTGATGGTGTCAACAGTCTGCCAACTATGGAGGAGCTGGATGCCGAACCAACATTAGAGGAACTCAGCAAGGCCATTGATAGCTTGGCCTCTGGCAAAGCACCAGGCTGTGATGGGATTCCTCCTGATTTAATCAAATGCTGTAAGAGCACGCTATTACATCCCCTGCATAGGATGCTGTGCCAGTGCTGGGAAGAGACAACTATTCCTCAAGACATGCGAGATGCCAAGATTGTAACACTGTATAAAAATAAAGGAGACAGAAGTGATTGCAATAACTACAGAGGCATCTCTCTTCTTAGTATTGTTGGTAAGGTTTTTGCCAAAGTCATCTTAATGCGACTACACAAGTTAGCTGAACGCATATATCCAGAGTCACAGTGTGGATTCCGAGCTGGCAGATCAACAACAGACATGATCTTCTCTCTCCGCCAGCTTCAGGAAAAATCAAGAGAGCAGAAAAGACCATTATATATCGCCTTTATAGACCTCACAAAAGCATTCGACCTGGTTAGTAGGGATGGACTCTTTAAAATCCTCCTGAAAATAGGCTGCCCTTCTAAAATGCTGGAAATGATAAAGTCATTCCATGACGGCATGAAGGGAACAGTCCAATATGCTGGAAGCACGTCACAGCCCTTTGATATACGAAGTGGCGTTAAACAAGGCTGTGTTCTGGCTCCGACCCTCTTCGGAATCTTCTTTGCCTTACTCTTGAAACATGCATTCAGAGATGCAACTGAAGGAATATGCCTTCACACTAGGTCAGATGGCCGTCTGTTTAATCTTTCAAGGCTGAAGGCAAAAACAAAAATCAGAAGGGTCACTATAAGAGACTTGTTGTTCGCTGATGATGCTGCAGTCGTCACTCAAAGCCAACAGGAGCTTCAGAGCTTGATGAATCGCTTCACTAAAGCATGCAAGGACTTTGGCCTCACAATAAGTCTAAAGAAAACGAATGTGCTGAGTCAGGATGTGGGTGCTGCACCAGTTATCACTATCGATAACTATGAATTGGAAGTGGTGCACCACTTCACATACCTAGGGTCTACCATCAATGACAAACTCTCACTGGATACAGAAATCGACAGCCGCATTGGCAAAGCTGCAGCTACCTTTGCCCGCCTCACATCGCGTGTTTGGGGAAACTCTAAACTCACAATGAAGACCAAAGCTGCGGTATATAATGCCTGCGTCACCAGCACACTCCTATATGGCAGCGAGACCTGGACGACCTATGCTAAGCAAGAAAGAAGGCTCAATACCTTCCATTTGCGGTGTCTACGCCGCATCCTCGGCATCTCGTGGAAAGATAAAGTGACAAATGTTGAGGTGTTGTCACGTGCTGGCCTTCAACGTATGTATACGCTTCTTAGACAGCGCAGACTTCGCTGGCTTGGCTATGTTCGCCGCATGGATGATGGTCGCATCCCAAAAGATATCTTCTACGGACAATTAGCAGATGGCAAGAGAACAGTTGGGCGACCACAGCTGAGGTTCAAAGATGTGTGCAAGAGAGATATGAGGGCACTGGACATGGATCCAGCAACATGGGAGGATGAAGCTGCCGATCGCACTAAGTGGCGATGCTATTTACGGCGCCACCTCAGATTGGGCGAAGAGAGGCTCACACAAGAAGCAGAGGTGAGGAGAAAACGTCGAAAGGAGCACCAGGAAAATAAGCAGCTGAGGGCTGTCACCTCAGGGGCGCATTCCCATAGTCAGTTATGACTGAAGGGGCTATTATTATTATGTCTTTGCCATTCTGAGCACTGTTATATAATGTTCCTGGTGGTAAATATATGATCTACACATCTTCTGTTATTTCTTAATCCGGCTTGTTCTTTCCTCAGTTTGTGGTCTACTGCTTTTGAAATTCTCTGTATAGTTATTCTGCCTGGTATTTAGCTGGGAACTGAGAGAAGAGTGATTCCTCTTCACTAATTGCAGTCTGCAAGATCTCCCTTCTTGGGCAATTTGACAATTATTCCTTTGTTCCACTCTGTTGGTGTTGTCCCTGTTTTCCAGACTTGTGACAATAGTGGTTCTAATAGTTCTGCTGCTAGCTCAGGGTCTGTCTTAAATAGCTCTGCATTTAAGTTATCATGGCCAGGAGTTTTTCCATTCTTTAACCCTTTGATTGCTGTGATGATTTCTTCTTTTCGTGGAATGTCTGTATTAACATCTAGATCGTTTTCAGCCTCAGAAACATTCAATTGTGTCTCTGGTGGTTCCTTGTTCAGAGTTTCTCTGAAATGCTCTGCCCATCTTGTTTCCTGTCCCTCTGCTGTTGTGATGAGATTTCCTTGCTTATCTCTTACTAATGTAATATTGTTTGCACCTCGTTTGTTTTCCGCTGATGAATTTAGTTATTGTGTATACTGTGCTTTGTTCATTTGTCAGTGCATTCTCTTCTGCCTGTCTAGCAAGATCGTCTAGAAAATTCCTTTTGTTGGCTCGGGTTTGGCGTTTAACTTCCGTGTCCAGCTGGCTGTACTGTTCGCTATATAGTTGCTTTAACCTGGGGGTCTTCGCTTCTGTTTTCTTTCTTTTCATTTTCTTTCTCATCTTTATGGTGTTTAAAGCTTCTGGTGTTATCCAGTCTTGCTTCTTCCTATTCTGGAATCCCAAGCATGATTTGCTGCTTTCCTTATATATTAATGATAAGGTGTTGAAATTCTGGCCTATATCATCAGTCAATGTCTTTTCCTGACTTTTGGCAAAGTGATATCGTTTCTTTATGTGTGTGTGTGTATATATATATATATATATATATATATAAATATATATATATATATATATATATATATATATATATATATATATATATATATATATATATATATATATATATATATCATCATCATCATGTGACGTATTCTTTCCAGAACGTTGTCTCCATTACAGCTGCTCTGAACGCATCACGATTCTGGGCAAGTCGACCTGCATCAGCCAAAGACAAGTTCAGACTCTCTGTGATGTCCTGGGTCCACCGTCGTCTAGGTCGACCCCTTCCCCTTTTTCCAGGGACCATGCCTTCCATCACTGTTTTTTTTCCAGACTATTATGTCTTTTTATATGACCGAAAAATGTCAGCTTCCTTATTGCGATGGTATTTAGGAGCCAATGTTCCTGTACGTTTAGTGAGTGCAGTACTTCTCTGTTGGTCTTTTTTTCTGTCCAGGGTATTCTCAACATCCTTCTGTAGCAATTCATTTCGAATGATGTAATCTTTTTTGCAACTGTTTTATTGAGTGTCCAAGTCTCGCAGCCGTATGTTGCTACTGGGAATATACATGCTCTGATCAGTTGTAACTTTGTTTCTTTGCTTGTGCCTTGCCATAGGTTTTTCATCTGTATTAGCTTATGTGAAGCAATTGCAAGTCTTCTTTTAATTTCTACTGCACAGTCGCCAGAGCTGTTAATGATTGATCCTAAGTATTCGAATTCATTGACACTTTTCAGTTCTTCGTTATAAATTTCTATTTCTGGTTTGGTCTTTACTTTATCTGTTGTCAATACTTTGGTCTTCTTGGTGTTTAGGTATAGATTCTGGGCCTCGCTGTGTTTTTTGGTGGACAGAAGTAATTGTTCAAGTCCTTCTGGGTTGGTCGATAGGAGGACTGTGTCGTCAGCATATCTGATTTCCGGGATCTGGTACCCGCCGATGTTAAATGAGTCAAACTCTGTGTGTTCTTGGTCATCTCTTACGTTTCTCATGATATTCTCGGCATAAATGTTAAACAGGTAAGGGGAAAGGGTACAGCCTTGTCTTACTCCTTTCCGTACTTCAAACCATTCTGATGTTTCCCCCTCTATTCTTACGGCTGCCTGTTGTTCTTGGTACAGCAGTGCGATGAGTTGTATAAGGTGGTTTGGAAATCCCATATTTTTCATAATAGCCCATAACTGCTGATGTTGTACACAATCGAAAGCTTTGGTGTAATCAATGAAACAAGTATGTAGGTCAACGTTGAATTCTCTACACTTTTCTATGATGATCATCATGTTGAATATATGATCTCTAGTGCCTCTACCTGGTCGAAAACCCGCCTGTTCTTCGTTTATTTCTGTTTCTAGCTTTTGTTACATCCTTTTCATTATGATTTGTAAAAAGTATTTTGCTGGCATGGCTTATAAGAGCTATAGTTCTGTAGTTTGTGCACAGTTTCAGGTTGCCCTTTTTTGGCAAGGGTATGTAAATTGATCTTTTCCATTCCCTGGGCCAAATGCCGCTTTGCCAGATCTTGCAGCATAATGCATGGTATATACGAGCGCTGCCTTCTCCTCCTGCCTGTATCATTTCAGCTGTTATTTCATCACAACCAGGAGATTTTCTACTTTTTAAGTGTTTGATTGCATTCCGGACTTCCTCTATTGTAGGTTCTGGTTCACGTTCCGCTTCATTCGTGACGTTGTTATCTGCCGCTTTGTTTATTTCCGTATACATTACTTGACAGTACTCCTTCCATCTGTTCAGAATATCTTTACGTTCTGTTAGAGTGTCGCCTTTCTGGTCGTTTATTGCTCGAGGTGATGATTTAAAGTTGCTGTTTTTCAATGTTCTTACTTCAGAAAACATATTCTTACTGAATCCCTGTTCGCGCATTTCCTCTATTTTCCTGCAGGTGTCGTTTATGTATTGTTGTTTGTCTTGTCTGACTCGTTTTTTAATCTGCTTTGTGTATTCCTTGTACAACTCCTGATTTTCTGTATCTTTTTTGGACTTCATGTTTCTTCTCTCTACCACCAACTTCAGTGTTTCGTCTGAGATGTATTCTCGTCTCTTTATACTTCTTTTAGGAATTAACCTCTGTGCATTTGTAATATAAACATCTCTGATGTTATTGGCAAGTTCATCTGGTGTCATTTCCTCCAGTACTGCCATAAGAATGTCAAATTTGTTCTGAATATCGACACTGTACTCTTCTGGTATGGCGCTTGTGTCATAACGTATTACTTTGTCGCTTGTAACGACTTTTTTCAATTTGATCTTGAAGTTTGCAGCAAGAAGTTCATGGTCGGAGTCACAGTCTGCTCCTGGAAACGTCTTGATGGATGAGATACAAGATCGCCACCTTTGTTGTATTAAGATGTAATCTATTTGGTTCTTGCTTTTTCCGTCCGGTGACGTCCATGTATATAGTCTTCTAGGGTGTTGCATAAAAAGAGTATTTGTGATGACTAGGTTGTTTTCTAGGCAGAATGTTGTCAAGCGTTCTCCTCTCTCATTTCTCTGGCCCAATCCATAACTTCCTTTCACTCTTTTTTCATGTTCTAATCTTTCGTTTCCAACTTTGGCATTAAAATCTCCCATTATTATCCGAATATCTTGCTTATTTGCTTTCTCTAATGCATGTTGCAGTTCATTGTAAAAATCTTCAATTTCCTGTTCTTCAGCAGCTGCTGTTGGCGCATATGTTTGTATAATTGTGATGTTCTTTCTTTTTCCTTTCAGTCTGATTGTGACAATGCGGTCATTTATGGGATTATATCCTAATAGGGAGGCAGCTTTCCTTTTAGACAAGTAGAAGCCGACGCCGCTCTGACCTCCTCTCTCTTTGCCTGAGTATATGAATGTTCCTCCTGATGGAATCGAAAAGTGTCCCTGGCCCGACCATCTGTGCTCTGAGATGCCCAGGATATAGATGTTTAGTCTTTCCATCTCGTTCTTCACTATGTACTGTTTTCCTTGGTATAAGCTTCTGACGTTCCATGTTTCTATTTTGATTATTTTTCTAAGACCGATGACATGGTTTTCCGTGGTAACACAGTCAGGCTTTTGGCCGTCATCACGATTACCTGTACTGACGCTGCCAATGATCTCTTCCCCAGTTAAATATGATCTGCCTGGCCTGGGGGCCTCACCACCAGATCTTTGTGTAGTATTCAGATTAGCCATTATGGATTTCTTGGCATTGTACATCCAGTAGTTTGCCATTGCTTTCTGGATGGTTCTGGCCGCTTACCATTACAGTCCATGGTGCGCCCTCAGCCTGATACCAGGCCTTTCCAACTCCTGCCCTAGAAGCCGTTGTCAAAATATTATTGATCATCCGCCCGTTCGGCCAGCAGTTGTGTGTACTGTTTATATATATATATATATATATATATATATATATATATATATATATATATATATATATATATATATATATATATATATATATATATATATATATATATATATATATATTATATATATATATATATATATATATATATATATATACGAGGGACGGTCAAAAAGTAATGCCTCGTAATTTTTAATTTCATTAAATGGGCCAAAAAACAGATAAAATTCACATTGAAATGTAGCCCCAAGTCTAAACTTCAAAAATTTATTTCTCAATGTATTCTCCGTTATTTGTTACAGTTTTTGTCCATCTTCTCACAAGGGCATGTATCCCCGCACTGTAAAAATTTGTGTTCTTTTTCCTAAACCACTGGCGTACGGCGCGTTTAAGGGTCTCGGTGTCCTCAAAGTGATGTCCGCGAAGATCTTCTTTCAGTGGTCCAAACAGATGGAAGTCAGAAGGTGCAAGATCGGGACTGTAAGGGAGATGTAGTAATAATGTCCAACCAAATTCTGCAATCGCATCAATGGTACGTTTAGCGGTGTGTGGCGTGGCATTATCGTGCAACAGTAGTGCAGTTTTCTGATCTTTTAATGGGTAAAGTCGCCGAAGACGACCTCTAAGCTTCTTCAAAGTTTCAATGTAACGGTCTGCATTCACTCAAAGTTTCAATGTAACGGTCTGCATTCACCGTGTTTCCCTGTTCCAAGAAGTCGAGAAGAATCACACCTTTCTCATCCCAAAACAGGAGGCCATAACTTTCCCTACAGATGGTGATTTTTTGAACTTCTTTCTTGTCGGCGATGTTGTGTGACGCCATTCCATTGACTGCCTTTTGGATTCTGATTAAAAAAAATGAACCCAAGTCTCATCACCTGTCACAATATTCGATAAAAACTCTTCTCCTTCAGTTTCGTAAAGGTGCAGGAGGTTGATGGCTATGGTTTTCCTTGTTTCTTTATGTCTGTCTGTCAACATTCTGGGTACCCACCGTGCACAAACTTTTGAATAACCTAGGTCTTTAATGATGTTCTGGACACTGCCTTTACTAATGGACAACATAGAAGAAAGTTCATCCAGTGTTACCCGACGGTCACCACGAATGATGCCATCAACGCGATGAATGTTGTGTGGAGTCACTGCGGTAGACGGACGGCCAGTCCGCTTTGCGTCAGCCATTGAGGATTGACTTACTTCAACTTCGTCACAACGATGTACCCAATGTCGGACAGTGCTATCATCCACTGTTGAATCTCCATAAACATTCTTCAAATGTTCGTGGATGCTAATTGGGGTCCCGCCTTCAGCATTGAGGAATTCTATGACATAACGATACTGCCGGAGTGGATGAGAGTTAATAAATTGCACGTCTGATTTCGTCACAGGTGCCTTTCTAGTTCTCGTCAAGTTAGGTAACATTCTCTGTAACTATTGCCTTTTTCATGTTTTGAGATCCTGTAGGAAAATTTCCGCCACTTCCCATTAGAATCTGTGACGGTAAGGATGTGCGATCTCACGTCCACTCCGTCAGTATCATTTTTTAAATTAATTTTTCTCTTTCTCCCATTCAATTCGCTTAATATTTGGCACTTTTTTGCTTTTTCATTCATTATTTTACTCTCTATGCTGAATCTAGCATAGTGAAGTCTCTAACACTCTACTCCCCTACGAACGTATCTGCTTTACGCGCAGATTTGTTTCCGTTCCGCAAGGTACATGCGATAATACCAGGTAATTATACCGGTCATGCGGTTATCTATTATCTCAGTTTGGCCACCCTTTTTTTTTTTTTCGTACGCCCGCTAATACTCGAGGCGAAATCTCCGGTTATTATTAATGTCTAACCTGACATTGATTTTATGTGAGTATCCCTTTTTTCTTGTACAGAGACAGGTGTCCCTCGCCATTCAGGCAGATACTCGCCGATTTCGGAGGTACCCATTAGAGCTGGGTCGGCTCAGGAGCCGCCAATCCCTGGTCGACGACACTCCTTCAAATGTGGTCGCCAGGTCTCGAGTTAATCCAGTCCAAATCCCGGTCGACGAAAAATCCTCAAATGCCGTCGCCCGGGTTTGATCCTGAATCACCCGGTCGCCAGAGCGGTGTTGTAACCACTACGCTAGCGCGGCTCCCTTGGCCACCCTTTGAAACGCGGAAGTGCAACATTTGACCCCAGTGAAAAGCTTGCTGACAGTGTTGACCCTGAAAAGTTGCTGACCATGTTGACACAAGTTTGTGTTGTGCGTACAGTGAAAAAAGACAACATTGTCTGACCAGACATCTGCCTGGCGGAGGTACGCAGATAAAGGCGATAATTGGATAAGCTGCCGGGGAAGACATTTTGAAGGTAGACATTATGCCACGAAAACATAGTCACAATATTGTGGGAGGCAGACAGGTGCAGCCAGAACAATATTACGTCTAATTATAAAGAGGTCATTGTTACCAACAGATTACTGGTGGCAATGTATGTAGTTATTACAATATTTATTTGTCTGAGGGAAAGTAGTAGTTGATTCAGTTATTTGCATGAAAGCAAACGTATGAGGATATAATGCGTTAACAGCTGTTTAGCCTAAGGCAGCATTGTTCATGACTTCTGGAAATATCTTCTGAACTCTCCCTTCAAGTAGAAGTGCTAGTTAATCTACTATCTACATCTCTGCCAAGAGTAAACTTGGGTGCAGGTCGATACCTTGGAAGCCAATATTAAATACTCTTGAATTTTGGTCACTGTTAGAGCACCACTGCATAGCAGGGGAGGAATTCCGTGACAACTGGGGGGCGTCCTGTGATAAAGTTCCCTGGGGTTAATCTCCCTAGATATCTGATAAAAAATTTGAGATTGCTGAAAGAGTATTGTTAGTTATTAGTTAGATCTGCTCATACGTCTTGCAAAAAATAAATAAAGTGAAATATTTTAAGAGTAAAGTTAATAATTGATAAAATAAAAAAATGTGTCTAAAATTAATTGGAAGATAAAAATACTGTCCATTGCTGAAGCCTTATTTAAGTTTAATGTTAATGGTGTTGTGTATTTTATAATTTTAGTCAGCTAGTATTTTAAACTTAGCGCCTAATTTTATTTTAGACAAGTGTAGCGAAATGTGTGAAATAATCGCTAAATTCAGTACGATTTTAGTCCTAGAATAATAAATAAACCCGCTCGTATGTGTTTGCCTATTGTCGTCTTCGAAGCCAGTAGAGCGCTGCCTTTTGTGCAGTGAAAATGCTTAAAAAATTACCCGCCGTAAAATCTAACACGCTTTCCGAGTTTCGTCCTTGAGACTTATAATTAACATTTTGCCGATCTGCTGCACGAAACTGCGGCATTACAATTAACATTTTAACATTTTTCCTGATCTGCGGCACGAAACTGCGGCAAGAATTTAACGCAAGATTAACGCCCCACGTTGTAAAACCCCTCTTCGCTTGACACGCCGTTCCATGCATATACGCACGCTGTGGGACACGCCAGAATGTATAAACACACAGACAGTTTTCAATTCTCGCCGAGTAGTGTATTTCTGACGTAACCCGAACAAGTTAGTGTATTTGAATAAAAAAAATGATAGAGACTGAGGGGGGAAGATGGCCGACTTATGGAAAAAGTTGTAATTGACGATTAACAGTGACAAAACTGAAAATCCAAACCATAATGAAACTGACCATAAAAATCATATATTAGGATAGCTTAGTGTCTCCTGAGAAATAATATGTTTTAATATACATGGTAGCCCAATTATTAGCCAAGATATTGAAATAATACTATATTTCTACGAACGATAAGACTATTGTTCTTGCTCGTTTATCCATAACGTTATTTGGGGACGCAAGTTTAAAAAAAGAGGTAGTAGATTGATTCAAATCCAATCGGCTGGTATAAGAGAATAGGAAGAAGGGTATTGGTTAGGCAAAAAGACTAAATATATTTTGAAGACTCACTCCTAGAAGTTTGGAGTTTTGTTTTTTAAATTCAAATTGAATAGCTAGACCCTCGCTGTGATTGGGCCAGTCTAGTGATATTGGCAAAAAGCTTTCAAGGCTTGTCGCCAGAAGACACAAAATTGTTAGTATGCAAGCTGCGTTGAGAACAGCAGGCCAAGAGTGAATATATATATATATATATATATATATATATATATATATATATTATATATATATATATATATATATATATATATATATATATATATATATATATATATATATATATACTTTGGCAGTCTGGACAAGGGGCAAAGCTAAACTTACATATTAATGCTAATGCCAGTCAACGTATGTTTGTGATATTTCATTGAATTGTGGTAAGAACGAATTTATTAATCTTATTAATCCAAAAAAATTTGGTGTATGAGATACTGCTTTATGGGAAAGGTTACGACTAAGTACAAAGGTCCCCAGCAGATTTATGCAGGGCCTGTGGTGTTGCACACAAGCAGTAAAACTGACATGATTTGTATAACTTAAAATGATTCCCACAGTTACCAGTGGGAAGGCTAACCCACATTATTCTATGGGAGAGAATCATTGTTGCAGTGTCAGAGGCGTTTTAGCCATTAGGGAAAAGAATAGGAGCACTTGTATGAGTTGTGATCTCAGATGAAAATGGTTGAAATGGGTTGGTCAGAAAGATCTGACCCTTTTCTTTTATTTATGCCATGTATTGCTTGTGGAATGCTATTGTAGATATGTTATAAAGAATCATAACCTTGTTTCAGGGTTTTTTTGTTCTGGTACTACGTCAGTGCCAGAACCCTGGTAAATTTACTTTCGAGAAAGTGGACTTGAAATTTTTGTGGGTACAAGCTGCCTACCACTACACCAGGGACTCTGTCCGATTGGTCATTTAAGTGAATTAAAGGAGATGGTCAGCGTCATATCTACTGTCAGCATAAAGATAAGTAACCTTGTGTTGGCACTAACAAGTTCATCCACTGACTTTACTAAAGAGAACATAAAACATTTGTATATTAAATAAATAAGAGAACATATAACATTTGTATATTAAATAAACATTCCACAAGATAAGTAAAGAAAGAGAGGGGATGATGACATCACCCCAACCCTGCCATTAGTTACCAGTGTTAAATTAGTATAGAAATACCTAAATAATAATTAGCTTGTAATAGTTCTTGGTATGGACAGAAGATCCATTGTGGTATTTAAATTTATGTAAATACAATCATACATTTCATTTTATTGTTGGTCCTGACTCAGAAGATTCTGATCAGGAAAATTAAAATTGTAATATATCCTGTTACATAAAATTTCAGCCACAGGCTTCTATAAGATATATACTAGAGTGTTAGTCTGTTTGTGATTGTTGTATTGACCCCGTCCTATATATGTGTTAGAATTTAAGTGTGTTTGTATTGATTTGACTTACACTACTTTATACATTCATTACCCTAGACATTTAGACGTAGTCACATAACTAAATAAGTAAAAATATAGTACTTAGTGAGATCATAGGGTGGTAGCAGATAGGTTCCCTGTAAATACTTAACCTTCTACTACAAAACTCAGGGGCCTACACAGCTGACCTCACTTGGTAGACAAATAATATTGAATAATAACATCTTTAACACCAAATCCACCACAACAAGTAGCATTTGCAATTTTAGTGTCGGCAGAAAACTGTCTGCTCGCACAGCATGGCCGAATCACAAAATTTCTATACTTTTTTATTTAGATGTTGCTAAAGAGATAGGCTTATCGGGCAAAGGTTTATCAGACTTTGTTGCCACTTCTGTGACATAGGTCAAAGCAGAACAGGAAGCAAGGAAAGCCATGGCCCGAGAAGAGAGAAGATTAGAAAGGCAGGAGAAGGAGAAGCAACGGGAACACGAAAAAGAAGAGAAGGAAAAGCAAAAAGCTTTTGAGAAGGAACAGGCTGATAGACTAAAGGCCGAAAAGTAGGCCGAAAGAGCACTCGCTAAGGAAAAGAAACAGACCGAAAGAGCAGAAAAGGAGGCCGAAAAAGCAGAAAAGAAAAAAACACTCCAAAAGAGCAGAAAGGAAGGAACAGGCTGACAGAGCTCACGCACCCAGACTTAAAGAACTAGAGACTGAGTTAAGAAGAATCAAATCTAGTCCTAGCACTAATGGGTCGGGGAGCTCCCAAAGTCGTGATACGGGTAATATATCTCACACGATTGTTATGAGCGCGGCTTCTTTTTAGTTAGATGTCTACTTAGAGGCTTCTGAGGAAATAGACATTTATCTTGATAGGTTTGAGTCTTTAGCTGCCACCTATGGATTAGATAAGGAGAGATACAACATGAAGTTATCTCAGAGTCTGCGAGGACCTGCGTACGACGTCTTCCTCGAAATGGACGGGAAGATAATAACAATTATGATTTGTTGAAGAAAGCTCTGCTGCAATGTTTTGCGCTGAATGCGCAAACTTTTCAGTGCAAATTGCGGGAGGCCAAGAGGCAAAAGACAAATCGTATAAGCAGTTTACTTCACGTCTGACTATGCATTTGGAGCAGTGGGGATCTATAAGCGCCTTCGACAAATCGCCCGAGGGATTACAAAAAGTGATTACTCTTACACTAACTCTAATAAGTGGTAGCACACTAGTGCTAAAACGACGTAGCAGGCCATCCGATCACATAATATATGAAAACTTTTTCTGAAATCTCAAGACATTCCCGGCTTCTCTCCTTTGGCTCCCAGACCCCCTTATTGACCCCGGGCCCAGGTAAGAAGTACTCCCTGCACCTCCCTCTCATGAGGCCATTGTGTTAATTCGGTCAATAAGCCTTACAGAACATGAACATTAACCTGAATAACAGTGACTATAATTGTGTTATCAAAGAAACAGTGAATCCGGAACTAGAACAATAAAGTATTAACAGTGATACAGAATAAAGTAAAAAACTATTCCACTAGTGACTTCTCAAGAGGAGAGTGACAGTTCTATGAACACTGATCAATATTAAATAGATTGTTGTACATGTTTCTTATTTTATATATATATATATATATATATATATATATATATATATATATATATATATATATATATATATATATATATATATATATATATATATATAAGATTAATTAATTGTATATGAGGACTTTATTAACTTTTTGGAATTTTGTTTAGTTATTTGTTCATTTTTTATTTTCCCCTAGAACTGTTATTTATCATAGGATAGTTGTAGAGATAGGATATTTCTAGACACCTTAGAATCTGGTACTGCTCATTACCATCTGGTCCAGAATTCTTCACCGTCTGACTATACCTATGAGAACTATACACCAGTGCTTTTTTGTAAGATTAGAGTATTACTTTTAAGACCAGAACTCTTAGCTGGCAGTTATACTGATATCATCTGATACATCTGTTGATCTTCTATCCTTTTACTGTGATTCACCTCTCGTGACAGAGAGGTCGATTCTCATTAACAATAACAATAACAATGCCCAACCCTGTAGCTTAGATACTTACTCTTTATTACTCCGTCTCGGAATCCTTATCTAATGTTGTATCTACTTGGGAGACTAAATCCTTTGATGCATCGATAACAGTGACAAACAACATTTTTCTTTCTTATATAAGAATAAGTGTTCTTAGGTCAGTTTCTTGCGCTGATTTCAAATCTGAAATCCGTTTATCTCTATCACGTCGGGTTCTTAAGATATTTGTGAATAAATATATTTTTTGGGAAACCGTTATTTGCTCCGTTTCATTTTTACTATATAACTTATTAAAAATTAATAAAATGCAAAATAATTCTACTTTTTATACTGCTAAAAGATGCATGACATATGTTACGCTATTTTTCAAATAGTTACTGTATTTTGAAATAATTCTGAGCGAAATATAGCTTCTAGAAGTTGTAGAAATTCGGCTGATCTGTTCTGTTACGTGTGCGGATATTTTAACGATCGTGTTCACCAGAAAAACTTTACACCATTACTAAAGAAAGCAAATGAACTTTATTTCGATTCGAAAGTTGATGATGCAAATAAATCTTGGAAGCCAAATGCAGTTTGTTCGACTTGTGCAAATACATTGGCAGGTTGGTTACGAAAATCGCCGAAGCATAAGTCGATGCCTTTTGGAGTGCCAGTAATATGGCGTGAACCGACAAATCACGCTACTGATTGTTACTTCTGCTTGACAAATATCCATGGTTTCACTTTTAAAACTAGAAAGTCTGTGGTTTATCCAAATATTGAATCGGTTTCGAAACCAGTGCCTCATGATCCAATCACGTGTCCGATCCCAGTTCCACCAGAACAATATCCGTTAGACGTGAATGAACCATCAGAAAGTGATAGTTTACCTTCTTTTGAAACTAATTCTGACTTGGATTATATACCGGTGAATGATGGTGTTCACTTAATTAACCATTCAGAACTTTCAGATCTAATACGTGATCTCGCTCTTATCAAGCGGAATTACTCGGTTCGCGACTCAAAGAATGGAATCTTTTAGCGCCCAATACTCCGATATCTAAATTTCGTCATAGACACAGAGAACTTGTTCAATACTTTGAGATGGATGATGACATTTGCTATTGCAAAGATGTAAACGGTCTAATGGTGCAGCTCGGTCATGAGCACATAGTCAACGAATGGCGACTTTTCATTCTCTCTTCCAAGACTAGTCTAAAAGCCGTGTTATTGCATAACGGAAATTTATTTTCATCAATTCCAGTCGCCTACTCTGTTCATATGAAAGAAACTTATGACAATATGGCTATACTTTTGGCAAAAATAATGTACAATGACTACCAATGGCGGATTTGTGGAGACCTAAAGGTCATTGCAATTCTCACGGGCATGCAGACTGGGTATACTAAATTTTGTTGCTTCCTATGTGAACGGGACAGCCGCAACAGACAGGAACATTATGCAAGAAAGGTGTGGCCTATCAGGGATCTTATGCAGCTCGGGCATAAAAATGTAATACATGAGCCATTAGTTAACAAAGACAGCATCATTACACCGTTACATATAAAGTTGGGGCTCATGAAGAATTTCGTAAAAGGGTTAGATAAAACGAGCAAAGCTTTCACTTATCTTCGAGAAAAGTTTCCGCATGTTAGCGATGCCAAGACAAAGGAAGGTATCTTTGTAGGACCTCAGATTAGAAAAGTTATTGCAGACAAACAATTCGAGAACTTGTTACATGGTAGTGAAGTTCGCGCATGGATGGCATTCAAATCGATCGTCGATAAATTTCTGGGAAATCACAAATCTGTCGACTATGTGCATACTGTTAAGCAGTGCATAGATGCATACAGAATTATGGGCTGTAACATGTCCCTCAAAATCCATTTGCTCGATTCGCATCTTGACTTTTTCCCTGACAACCTTGTGAAGTCAGCGATGAACATGGAGAACGATTCCATCAAGATATCGCCGTAATGGAGTCACGTTATCAAGGACGGTGGAATGTGACCATGCTTGCCAATTATTGTTGGATGCTTCATCGCGATGTACCACATGCCATTCACCAACGAAAGTCGACTGCAGAGAAATTCAAGCCTACATAACTGTTATACTTCTTGTACGAATGATGTTGTAATACTGTATGCGTTGTTAAAAAACTTCAATTGTGTATTTCTAGAGATCCCGACCTGATAGAGAAAAACGGTTTGCAGATTTAAAAACAGCGCTTTAAAATTGACCAGAAAAATATAGAAATGTAAGAGAAAGAAAAAAAAAATTTTTTTTTTTTGTTAGCCAGTAATTATTTGGGCGAATTTAGTCATACGTCAAGTTACACTCCATCCAACATCCTAAAAATATTGATTGGGATAATGTATTTTCTGTAGTAATGTATGCTGTATTTTATATTTTTGTCGGACTATTAATTATCACAGGAAATGGTATAAACCACACCTTCATAGGATGGTTGTATTAAAAAAAGAAACAGCTCGGAATTAGAACTTAATATGATTTAAATAACGCAACTCAGATTTGAAATTTAAAATAAAAAAAAGGAGATTTTTTTACACTGAACAGGTCAGTAAATAAATGGCAGTATCAATCACCATGATCTACCCTAACTCTTACCAAGGCGTTATTAACAAGTTTGTGCCAAAAAAAAAATATTTGATGCTGTGAGTTGTCATACAAATTCTGTACGTCTCGCTTATCAATTATACTATGTCTGAAAATAAATTATCGCTGTATATATCTAATTTAATTTTTGTTTAAATGCGGCTGCCCAAATTCCTCGATCTCTGGTTTCATGTCATGGTTTCTGTGCGTAACAAAAAAAAACAAAAAAAAAAAAAAAATTCGTTTCTTTAGACTGTTATAAAGCATTTATTCCTCTGAGGCTTATCTAGTTGAAGGAAAATTGTATTAGAACACTTTAAATGTTTTTTTTTTTTCAATGACGATTCTGTGTGCGCCTAAACCATTTATAATACATGTGACTGTGTAATCTTCCTGGGTCATCAATAAGTGCGTTACAGTTTTAAAACTAACTTATAATAGTTTCATAATGAACAATAAAAACGTGCACCGTTTCAATTCTTCCATTTTGTGAAGCCGAAATTAACCATTGCCAACTTAGTTCAGTTTGATTGATAGCTGAAGTCAGCAAGGGTCACTGTACTGGGAGCGGTAGTCAAAACAAATACCCTACACTCGTTGTTATGGCGAAATTCGTGTTGACGAACTGTGTGTCATACATCTGTGATACCGGTGCTTGAGAACTAAGCACTGTATTAAGTTCAAACAGTGATTCCCACACTGGTGTGAGCGAAGGGCTAAAATAAAATTAATGTAATTTTGATAGACGATTATTCCATTTATAGAAAATAGAATGTAATTTTAACGATCTTCTTCTTCCTACACTCTCAGACGTCCACTTGAATGTTCTCAAAGAAAGCAGTAGTCAGTTTGAGGCTATTTGAATCCCCGTAGAGCTTTTCAACGGAAGGAGCTATAACAATATAGATTACATTTAATATAAAACTCAAAACATTATACTTTGCACTGAAAACTTGAGCATGTGAATTGGACATTGTACATTTAGAGACACCTTTGTTTGACGTTTTTGTGTTTGTCGGTGTGGTAAAGTTGTCCTAGTATTTCCTTGTCTTTACCTCTTTCACCATCATTTTCATTTTATTTATCCCTGTTTTTTTTTTTGTCATCATTCGTTAAAGTAATCTTTCCTAATAACATCTTGCACTTAAGTGTAACATTAATATTTCCCAATCTTCGCTTTGGGAAAGCGTTATCGTTCAGAACACCCATTTTAATAGATCCTATTGTTGACCATGGCAACGTGCGCGATACAAGATATGTGATAGCTTAATCCCCTGTTTAAACATCCGGGATCACCAAGTCCGTACACAATGTACTCGTAATAAGTGTGACTAGCTCGTAAACTCTCAACTCTTATTTGTTTTGCACCTCAAGTGGTGATTACGAGATCTTTTGAGGAGAGGACAACATTCAAAAATCAAGATTCGGTCGTCCAGAAGAGAATGCAGCTACATATGTAATGTTACTTAGCACGCGATGGTTGCATTAGTGGAATATTATTTCTCATTTTAGTTTGTTGGCACACAGCCAATCTTGCACCTAAGGAAGGGAAACCCGAGGCCTGTAAACAGTAAATTAATATGAAACAAATATAAAGGTATGTTATCAGGCACTCGTAAGAAACAAAGAAGTAGAACACCAGACACATATAAAATGTTCTTAAAATTATAAGCTATGAATTCAAAATTGTATTTGATACTCTTTCATAACCGCACTTCTGGGTCTCTGTACTTGTAAACAACTTCAAGGACTTTTCTTTATTCCATCCTGTAATGCTGGCAACAAATCGGAAAAATCTTTTCTTACACATTGGGAGAATATTCAGCTATCTGACGTGGTATGACGTTTTGTCATTGAATAAGTTCCAGGAATTATTAATAAATTGTTGTTTCTTGTGTCTGTCTTCACTCTTTGCCTTCTTAATTTCCAATTACTAAAAGTATACAAATGATACAAATCAGTCTGTGGTTTAAATATAAACTAGCGTAACAACAGACAAAAAAAAAACATATTAACAAGAAGCAGCGTCGCTTAGCTACTTCACGTGTTTGTTACCTTTTTATTTATTGTAGTAATCTGTGAACTCTCTCACCTGATATATATTACTGATACAGATAGTCTCAATTCTTGTGTGTTACTGATGGTTATATGTGTACATTCTCAACTCTTGTTATCTGTTACTCATTCAGGGATACTGATGCAAATCTAGGCAACTGAGCTCTTGTATGTGCACTCTCAAATCCTTTCTTGTATTCACTGTCAACTGTGTACTCTCGGTTCACATTTTCTACTAAGTGGTCTTTACACACATTTCTCATATATGTTAAGATGGCAGTTTTGTGTCCTTTTAACACTCTTTTTCTCTTTCTCTCTCTCTCTCTCTGGCTCTCCCTCTCTGTCTCTCTTTGTATTTCGTCTAGTTTCTGAGAACTGCCAAGCACAGTGTGTAGATCTATAAAAAGATCTCAAAATACTGCCTCTAAGAAAGCGCTTTCTGTTCAACAAAGCTAAATTTGTTCACAAAATCCTGTCACAGAATGCTCCAACATATCTGTGGCCAATGTTCAAATACAGTGAAAGACGCAGTCAACGCCTTAACAAAATACAAGTGCCCAAGCCTAGGCTTGACTTATTCAAGAAAAGCTTAGCTTACTCTGCTGCTCATCTCTGGAACTATCTTCCACATTATCTGAAAGATAACAACCTCAGTCCCTATTCATACAATCGTAAACTTTTCGATTACTTTATGAGTTCTGATTATCTCCCCCCACCTCCTTAATGTGATTATTTTTCCGAACAAATGTTATAATATCGAATGTAGGTTTAATGATGATGATAGTGTTTTTCATCATATTTTGTTTCATGGTGATACTTAGTTTGTATTTTTCAACATACTTTATTTCATGTTTATAATTAGATACTGTGAATGTGAGTATGCTATTATTTTACCTTTATAACGTTGAATTCCTTGAATTGATGGGTGAAATGTATGTGAGAATAAATGAAATCAGTATAAAAGACGAGAGAAAGGAAGGGCAGAATGTCAGACGGGCCTGTGTGCCCAATTCTCAACCCTTTGAAAATAAAGTTCGTTCGTTCGTTCGTTCACTGATCATCATCTATGTATTTATTACATTATTTAATTTACTTATGGCCATCTGTGTACTCTCAACTCATATATTTTCCTAATGATCATCTGTGTAATTGAACTGATATATGTTATTGACGGCATCCCCACCCCAATAAAAACACATATACACCTGTCTTACACAAACATTACATACTAAACAAATGCGATGACGAATCAAAACAGCCATTAATGTCTGCAGTGTGGAAGGTAATAAAAGGAGAACACACCAGTTTACCATAAGTTTATTCACTACTCATTGTTAAATAAACCACTCATACCTGTGTCCATCTTACCTTTTCACTTTTCTTGGCATGTTCTAAAAATATCACAAGCTCTTGGAAAAATAAACTCATGTCATATACTTAAAGTGCCCGATTGACTAAGCGGGTAGAGCGTTTTCCTGTTACCGAGTTCCTGGATCAAAACCTGGTAGCGACATGCTGCTATCTACTCAGCAGTAAATGGGTACTTGATTCTGCTCTTGAGTTAGGGAAGGCAAAGGAGCAAAGAATGGAATTGACCACCTCACCCCATGACAAAGCAGGACTTAGTACGGTTAGTCTATAATACATCATTCCCTTACGGCAGTTTCTGTTATGAGACTAATTTTACCTTTTTGTGTCAAATATTTATAGATTTATAAAAGACAAATCTGGTGAAAACAGTTCAGACCAAGGCGGAAAGTTTAGAAAAGTCATTTAGTATGATGTTATTGGGTCCATCTCTGCTTTACTCCGGCAATAATGGTACATTTGTTGTACTGACTTAATTACGTGCTTTTGAAGGGTTAGTACCTTTATCTTTCTCTGCTATGTTAGCAGATAGTTTGTATTTTCAAACATTCTTAGACTCCTCGCCGTATTAAGTCGTCATGTCTGTTTGTTACCAATTCATCGCTGCTTTGCAAGGAATGAATGAGATAATAATTAATCGACATCCCTTTTATTTAATCTCGGAAGTGGAAGACATCAGCTAGAGATTAAGACTAAAATCGCCCAACGCATTTGTTTAATCGCTGATAAGGCCTAGGTGTAGCATGTTACGCAGTTGCCTAGTTAAATGTATGAAAAAAAAATGGATAGGTATACAAGCCTGATAAAAATGAATGCAGTAGTATTTTCTTGTGTGCATCTAGGGCAGCTTGTCAGAAACGGGCTTTACCACGGACAGACAGGAAAAAGACTTCGACGGTTGTATAAAAAAAAAAAAAGACAAGGATGAGAATGGTCTCCATTTGACGGGGATATCTTCATTATGTATAAGTACAAGAAAATTTGGAGGGAGTAAGTAGTTGTGAGGATTTTAGCAATAAAAAGTGTCCGTGCATTGAAAAAGATCCTGTGTTTTTCCCATTCATAATTCAAGATAAAATGGTTAACACGACCGATATAAGAAAACAACAAATGGATGAAAAAATAAACTTACCGAGAATGGGAGAATGTTGTTCAGAAGGCTTTAACTAGAACATGTGCGATGCACGTGACCAAGGGTTGAACAACGTTTAGCACAAGTTGCCTCGGAAGTGGACATTTTATGAAAGTAAATCGGTGTTATAGATCTTGGCATCCGAGACGCCCGATCTAAGACAACGTAAGTAGAGCGCAAATGTTTTAAAATCATTTGTACAGCGAGAGACAGAAGGATGACGGCTGGAGAGAGACGCGTGTAAAGGCTAATATCTTGTTATTTGCAACCGGGCAGTTCTATTACTCCACAAAGCCAGACTTTTCTGATCTTAATTAGATCCTATGAGGGTATGTAAAGTTACTATGCGAATTAATGCAGTAATTATAACTTCTATTTCAGGATTTGTTTAATCTATATGTTATGAAAGTATTCGCCCCAGCATTTTCTGGATGGTTAGAAGCCCGACCTATCTAAAAAGCTGGTCCTGTCACATCAACACTTCGCAAAACAGAGAAGTTACGTATATTTAAATGACAATCGTGCATCCTGCTCTGAGAACAGTCAAAATTGTTTAGTGATGGAACGAGAACCATGATATTTTAACTGAGACTTTGTTACAGTGAATAAGACAGGAGGAATTCAAATATCTAAGCTGAACAGTCTACAAGTACATTTTTTAATATTAACTTGTTAACGATTAATTGATTTAAGTCTACAAGAGCATTTTTAATATTAACTTGTTAAATGTTAATTGATTACCCAAGTTGGTTTTGTAAATATAAATCTTCATTCTCAGTCACGCAAACTCATCACACATAGATAATTGTAAATAAAGAGGAATATAATTGTATTACAACAGTTTTATTCATTCCATTTTGTGGAATTTGAGGTTTGTTGAATTGCATTAATATCACAGATAGTTAGTTACACAGCGAAGGTGGCGCAGTAAGGTCTGATTGTTCTTGGAATACTTTTCAACTTCAGATACTTTCACAGCCATGACTATCTAGTGATACCAGTGTACCTCTCTGTCACTGGGACCTCACACATTCTGGAGATAATTCTGATTCTACTCTAGTACTATCATCACACTTATAAAACCTTTCGCCACACTAGGGTGCTTTCTTTGTCAAGACAGTGAAGAGACGGATTGTGTGTGCTCAAGCAACAGAACGAGCTTTCTCTTCTGTGCGACCCATTTTTGACAGACATACTTGACATCACCGTTTCCGGCACACCTTATTACAAAGACAATACTTTATATTAAAGTAAGAATACGTTATTTGTAAACATTGCCAAGAGAGGATCGGATGTTTTCATTCTATATGTAGGAGACGTGACCTTTTGCATCAAGCATTTATTCCCTGTTGGAAATATTTTGAAAGACCCCGCAAAACACGCATGTTTGAAATGATTGGAGCTTTCTTAGCATCGTACCAAAACAAATGTGGGGGAAGACAGGCAATATAATGTGACATGTGTACAGTTTTAAGAAACTGTAAAAAAATCACTGTGAGAAATCACTTGTCAAGACTACAACTAGACCTTGCCAGAAGTTAGAATTCAGAATTTCTTTTTACCAGTCCGGCCGGTTTATTTGAATATTTTGGAAGGACATACACAGCCCAGGAAAACTCTACCATTTTAGTAAGGACACCACGATCATAGGAAACTGAAATACACCTAGTCAAAGTGGGAACGTTCTGCTAAACTAACGGCCTCAAAGAACACGTGTAAGAGGCCTAATCAAGTGCCTTAAACCTACTTCTCTGAGCAAACAGTCTGCGAGCCAAGATTTATTTGTTGGTTGTTGTGGTGAAGTGGGATGTTATAAATATTTATAGGGGACTTAGTGTACTGACTGAGATCAGCTGTGAAGGTATCTATATCTATTAAGAGTAGTGTATTATAGATAACCTTACTTGCTTCCACATATCTATATATCTCAGTCAGAATTATTCTGGAATAGTGTGATGACTACGTTATATGTCTAGGGTATGTGTATGATGAAGTGTAAGTCACAACAACAGACAGATAAACAATTTAATTTAATCCACTACTCTTGACAACACTGTGACACTCACATACATATAACACTCTATGAGAATATCTTAAGGAGTCACTGATAACTTTTCAAATAACAATATGTATTCATTGTTATCATAAAGGTATATGTGTCCTGATTCAAATACAAAGGAACCAGGAATCACAATCAATTTTAATTACAAGTATATGTACAGACTTTATCAATATGAATATTGTAGTGACATATATTATTAAAATATCCTATGTGTGTCAGTTGTGTAGTGGTAATATGAGGTAATACTGGTTTTGTTTTGTTCAAGCTCTGTTGGTATTTGTCATCATGACTTCAATAGTTTGTCTTTTGGGACTAGTATTGGAGATGTTCTCAGTTCCTGATATTAAGCCAATTTAATTCCCCTCTGAATGTTATTTTTACAAAGTCATTTCAAGATGAGGGGGCATAATGTTGAGCTCAGCTGGCCAAATCAGCTTATCTTGCGTGATGGCGGCAGGAAAGGACTCCTCTGCTCGAATTCTCCCCTGGGCTCTGGAGACACCTCACTGATAGCTAAAAAGACCAAGGAGTATGCTGTCCGACTCTGGATTCAGCAAAGCTCTGACCAGGTGCTGCTCAGTACCATCAAGACCACGGTCCCTGTAAACAAGAAGGATGTACCTTCTACTTCATAACTAACTTATACTCTCTTTTTACACTGATCACAATACATCACAAACATTGAGTTCAGAGCGTTAGGCCAACTGTCAGCTTCATCTGAAATACTTTATACCAGTATTTACCTCCTTAATGGTTACCACGCCTCTGCACTTCCAGCATTATTTCTTTCTAGTCAATCATCCAGGTGTCAGTGTACTATTTGGCCATTCCATGCCGTTTTACTTCCCTCCGACACCCTCTGTTCAGGCTGGAGCATTATAGGCTTTATCTCCTGTTTGCCACTGAACTACACATATATATACAGGCATAAATTAACAATTTACATTCAATTTTCATTAAAAGATACTGAATGGTTCAAGCTTACCACAATTCATAGAATAAACACAGATACGTTGATTAGCAATGAATTCTGGCACATTTACTGGCACAAATTCCCATCTGCTTATGTTCCAGGCTTTTATTTAACACAAATATGAGCTGGCTTCAACGCACTGTTGCTTTATCAAGATTATTTGCACTAGTGGTCTCGAACTAACGCTCCTAAGTGAGTATATCAGCGAGTCTGGCCAATCGAGCCACGTTTCGACAAGTGTTTGAAAAAATGTTACCTTCCTACGTCTCCCTAACAACCAAGATAGTATTTATAGCCCGACCAATCGTGGTTAGTCTTTCATTTGTTGCGCTCCAATCAATTTGGAGTTTACATGGTAGGCTATTTCTGTAACGTAAGGTTTTTTCAAACACGTTAAAAAAAAATTTTATGAGCAGAAATGATTCCATGTTGTCAGGCATCCCCACTATTTTATTTTGGTTATAATTTATTAATTCCTGGACTATTTGCGTAACGTTTTACATATTCTTTGTCAGCAAGCCCTAAGGAACCCAAATATCCAAATTTAAAAGAGCTACGTGGCTGCGTTCAAAATATGCAATTCCTTCTACCTCCTGTTTCGAAGATGTGCTGTCTGGGTACTGTAATGTTTTCAAACGTAAACCCATATAATGTTATCTTTCCTAATAAGCGTTTTTTATGATTTTAAAACCTAACTCTGGGAAGGGTAGTGAATTTATCACTGTCCGTCCGAAAAAGTTAGTGCTTGTAGCCTAACACGCGTGATAGTAGTAATTGTGTATCGCGCGACGCGGGTTGGGGGTGGCATTAATAGCGAGACGCGTGTTTAGTGTTCGGCTTTCTGCCTCTCCCTTCTCGCTATCCTTTAGTCCATCTGTCTTTTGTTTTTGGTAACATAGTGTAGAAAAAGACATGAATGGAATTTAAAATTTAGGTCAACTTGCATATTTCAAGGTTTTTCTTAGAAAGGCAGCACATTTTATTGTGTGTTTGGGAAACGCGTGTATGTTGCAGAAGGCCTTTAATATCAACGTGAAAGCGTTACAATTTGCCGACGAAGTAGAAAACAAGGGGAATTTCGAGTACCTTCTTTGTGACAGCACTGTTATTTACCATTGCTCTTTTCTTTATTAATTTTATTTGTTAGGCTTCATATTTACCTAATAATTTATATATGTGGATTAGAATATTCCACGACACCTCCCCTCTTAAAACAGACATTATATGTCAGTCCTTTATTCTATATTCACATAGAGAAATTTATTATTATTTCTGGGGTTTACGGTGATTCTCATCACACGGATGGCGGCTTAAAAAATCCGCTCCCAAATTGGTTTTTCCAGATATATACTCAATGCTAAAATTATATGGAGCCAAAAGTAAAGACCATCGGAGTAACCTAGAGTTCTCATGCTTAGCCTGTGCTAGAAACGATAAAGGTTTGTGGTCTGTTTGCAACTTAAATGCCTTCCCATATAGATAAATATTGAATTTCTTTATCGCCCATATTACTGCAAGACATTCTTTTTCGCTAGTTGAGTAGTTGATTTCAGCTTTATTCAACTTTCTGCTAGCATATGCCACTGGGCTTAATTCCCCATCCAATGCATCTGATTTCTGTAGTAGAGTTGCACCTAACCCAATATTACTTGCATCCGTCCTTACTATGAATTCTTGACTTAAGTCAGGTAATTTCAAAATGGGTTTACTTGTGAGCTTTTCCTTCAATTCTTGGTAAGTCATTTCACATTGTGGTGTCCATGTAATGCGATCTGGATGTCCTTTACGTGTCAATTCAGTTAACGGTGCACATATGGAATTAAAGTTTTTGATATACTTCTGGTAGAAACCACATAATGAGACAAAGGATCTCACGTCCTTCTTGGTTTGTGGTCTCGGGGCTTTCTGTAGTTTCTCTAAATTCTTTGGGTCAGGGGTCATGTTTCCCTGATAAACTGTGTGTCCCAAAAATTCCAATTCTTTACATCCAACGCAACATTTGGTTGGTCGGGCTGTTAAATTTGCCTCCCTAAGTCGATCAAACAGCATGTTCAGAGAGTCAATGTGTTCCTCAAATGTTTCTGTTGCTATAAGGATATCATCCATAAAATTTGTTATACAGGGATTATTCAGAGGATCCAATAATTTTCTCATCATTCTAGAGAAGACACTAGGCGCATTCTTCAATCCAAATGGCAATCTATTAAACTCATAGTGTCCTTCTGAGGTACTAAAAGCTAGGTATGGTCTAACCTCAGGCTTTACTGGAATCTGATAGTATCCTTTACTCAGATCCACTTTTGAGAAATATTTAGCTTTATTTAGCCTGGCAAACAGCTGATTTGTATCCGGCAATGGATCCACCTGTCCTTCTGTAATAGCATTCAGTCTCCTGTAATCTATACAGAGTCTATGTTCTCCAGAGGGCTTCCTTAAGAGTACCACACCGGAACTATACGAAGACTCACTGTGCGAAATAATTCCTTCCTTCAATAGATAGTCTATCTCTTCCTTCAAAGCTTTCTCCTTAGCAAACGGAATCGAATATGGTTTCATACAGACAGGTGTGGGGTCTATCAGTTTCATATCATATTCCAATAGGTTTGTATGCCCTGGTCGGTCTGTTAACACCTCTGCATGATTATTTAGAACCTGTTGCACTCTCTCTTTCTGAGTTTTCGTTAAATGTGTACTGATTTTTACCTGGGCTGCTGTCTCACAGGGGTGTAATGGATATTCAAATGATGAAAGTGGTTCCTTTTTCATCTCCATGGCGATGGACAAGGTCAACAAGTGTGTCTCTTCCTGATGTTCTCTTTCCAAATATTTCTTCAGGAGATTCACATGATAGATTTTTTCTTTCCCCTTCTTATCTATCTTATAATTTGTTCTAGACACCTTCTCTAAAACTGTATATGGACCCTGCCATCCAATTTGTAACGTATTCTGACTCCCGGGCAAAAGAAGCAGTACTTTCTCTCCCACAGCCAAATTTCTGTCTTTCGCCTTCCTGTTATAATAGGCAGCATGTTTCTTCCTGGCTTGTTTCAAATTTTCATTGGCAAGTTTCCAACCAGTTTTTAACGAGTGGTCAGCTCATTCACATATTGGTATGAAGATGTAATGTTTTCCTCTGCCTTTTCATCAGTCCACGTTCTTAACAAAGCTACATATGGACCTTTAATTGTGTGGACCTATTTGTCCATGCACCGGTATGGTCTCTTCCACTCGAAGCTTTATAGTGATGATTTTTCCTCCCAGAATTATCATTCACAAAACGACCGCTACCAATTTTTCTTTTGGGGCTTTCTCCCCACTTAAAATTCTTGATGAGAGATTTCCTCCCTACATCCTCTTCCTCCAGTTTGTTTAAGTCCGATTGAGGGATTTTCGGCTTATCCTGGGGTAAGACATCTTTTTGCACTCTCCGCATAGTGGCCATTGTAAAACAGTTAAGTGAAGCTTGTCCGTGAAAAGGGGCTTCCCATTCCATTTGGTCCACTTTTTCAAATTTATATTTCTTTTTATTATCAGGCCTAATTTTGCCCCGTGGCGTGTCCAGGTCCTGATCCATGTTCCCACTTGTGGGTGTTCCCTCATGTGCTTTGCTACACCTTTCTACAAAATTCTCAATGTCCCATCTTGCTTTGGGCCAATAATAATTGTGAGCCACCTTTTGAATGATGGTACCTATCTTCTCATGGTCCCCATCTGGTTTCACATGTAGGCTCCTTATTAAGTCTGCCCTATATCTTTTAGGAAGTGCCAGCTGTCCTTGACCTTTGGATCTAGCTCCAGTCTTCCTATACATCAACTTGTTTTTCATGTAAAAATCTCCCTTGCCTGGAGTTGTATGACAAGTTGACACATTTCTGAAACAAGGCTTGAGTGTTTTATCCCCAGCCTGTGCCTTCCTCATCTCTTCTGGAGTGGTATCTAACAAAATATCCTCCTCCTGTCTTGAGGTCGACCTGACCTGAAGGGTTGCCATATACACAGGTTTCCTTCTGCAACGGTCAGTGTCATGATTGTCCATCTGACAATTCTTACACCACCTTTTTCCTTGGTTGAAAGATTTTCTTTCATTATATTTCCTTTCATCGAATTGTGGGAATTTATTTTTATTGTCATACCGTGGCCTATCAAATTGGTGCTTACCTTTATTTTGATCCCTAGGATCAAATTGATTAAAGTTCTGTGGTGCCCTAAAGTTATCCACTTGTTTCTTTTTATTTCCTGTTACCTCTGCTTGAGCTGCTTGATACCTTTCAGCAACATTTAGCAACTCACCCAGCCTCTCTGCACCTTGTTCCATGAGAAACTTTCTCAGGTCTGGAGCCATGGACTCTCTTAATTGCTCTATAAGGACCATTTCCTTAAGATCTTGGGTTTTCCCCAGAGAAGTCCATTTCTCCAAGTATGTCTCTATTCGTGCAGAGAACTGGTGATAGGTTTCACCTGACAGTAGTTTAGCATTCCTAAATTTTTTCCTATAAAATTCTGCATTCTTTTCATACCTTAACAAAAGAGCCTGCTTTAGCATGTCATAATTTTCCTGATCACCTCTGCTCATTTTTGCAAAAACTTCATAAGCTGCCCCACGAAGTCCCTGAGATAACTTTAAGCTCCACCTTTCTCTCTCTAACCCATACGTGGTAGCTAATAGTTCATACCTATTTAGGTAGCTCTCAATATCATCGTCTTTCTCAACAAAATGATCTAAATGAAAATTCATAGCTGAGGTTGAGGCTCCTTGGCTAGCAGTGGCATCAGAGGCAAAGGGACTGGCACCATTTTCAGGAGCATGGCCTGAAACTCAAACTCCCTTAGTCGTAACTCATGTTCCCTTTGTAATCTTTTATCTTCTGCTTCCCTTTCTGCAGCTAATTTCCTCTCTTCCCTTTCTGCAGCTAATTTCTTCTCTTCTCTTTCTGCAGCTAATTTCTTCTCTTCTCTTTCTGCAGCTAATTTCTTCTCTTCTCTTTCTGCAGCTAATTTCTTCTCTTCTCTTTCTGCAGCTAATCTTTTGTCTTCTCTTTCTGCTTCCAATTTCTTAGCCTCAGCCTCAATCTGCAACCTCTTAATTTCCCTTTCAGCCTCTAACCTTCTTTCGGCTTCAAACCTTCTTTCTTCGCGTTCAATAAATTTGTCACATTCCGTGGTGACATAGGCAACCATAACTTGCCCATCTAATCCTAACTCTTTTGCAGTCTGAACAGCAGCAGATCGAAATTTGGCAAGGTCCGCCATTGTCTATCAGGTAAAGTTATACAATGTCTAACCAACAATTTAATCTCTAAATATATCTAATGGACAACACAGGCACCGTGAGCTCAACCTTATTCAATTCCACCCAAGGATACCTTTTAATTCTTATATTCCCTGAAGTGAATTACCCCCAATATTTTTTAATAGGTAAAGATTCAAAATCCCAAGAGCGAGACCCCAATATATGTGGTGAAGTGGGATGTTATAAATATTTATAGGGGACTTAGTGTACTGACTGAGATCAGCTGTGAAGGTATCTATATCTATTAAGAGTAGTGTATTATAGATAACCTTACTTGCTACCACATATCTATATATCTCAGTCAGAATTATTCTGGAATAGTGTGATGACTACGTTATGTGTCTAGGGTATGTGTATGATGAAGTGTAAGTCACAACAACAGACAGATAAACAATTTAATTTAATCCACTACTCTTGACAACACTGTGACACTCACATACATATAACACTCTATGAGAATATCTTAAGGAGTCACTGATAACTTTTCAAATAACAATATGTATTCATTGTTATCATAAAGGTATATGTGTCCTGATTCAAATACAAAGGAACCAGGAATCACAATCAATTTTAATTACAAGTATATGTACAGACTTTATCAATATGAATATTGTAGTGACATATATTATTAAAAATATCCTATGTGTGTCAGTTGTGTAGTGGTAATATGAGGTAATACTGGTTTTGTTTTGTTCAAGCTCTGTTGGTATTTGTCATCATGACTTCAATAGTTTGTCTTTTGGGACTAGTATTGGAGATGTTCTCAGTTCCTGATATTAAGACAATTAAATTCCCCTCTGAATGTTATTTTTACAAAGTCATTTCAAGATGAGGGGGCATAATGTTGAGCTCAGCTGGCCAAATCAGCTTATCTTGCGTGATGGCGGCAGGAAAGGACTCCTCTGCTCGAATTCTCCCCTGGGCTCTGGAGACACCTCACTGATAGCTAAAAAGACCAAGGAGTATGCTGTCCGACTCTGGATTCAGCAAAGCTCTGACCAGGTGCTGCTCAGTACCATCAAGACCACGGTCCCTGTAAACAAGAAGGATGTACCTTCTACTTCATAACTAACTTATACTCTCTTTTTACACTGATCACAATACATCACAAACATTGAGTTCAGAGCGTTAGGCCAACTGTCAGCTTCATCTGAAATACTTTATACCAGTATTTACCTCCTTAATGGTTACCACGCCTCTGCACTTCCAGCATTATTTCTTTCTAGTCAATCATCCAGGTGTCAGTGTACTATTAGGCCATTCCATGCCGTTTTACTTCCCTCCGACACCCTCTGTTCAGGCTGGAGCATTATAGGCTTTATCTCCTGTTTGCCACTGAACTACACATATATATACAGGCATAAATTAACAATTTACATTCAATTTTCATTAAAAGATACTGAATGGTTCAAGCTTACCACAATTCATAGAATAAACACAGATACGTTGATTAGCAATGAATTCTGGCACATTTACTGGCACAAATTCCCATCTGCTTATGTTCCAGGCTTTTATTTAACACAAATATGAGCTGGCTTCAACGCACTGTTGCTTTATCAAGATTATTTGCACTAGTGGTCTCGAACTAACGCTCCTAAGTGAGTATATCAGCGAGTCTGGCCAATCGAGCCACGTTTCGACAAGTGTTTGAAAAAATGTTACCTTCCTACGTCTCCCTAACAACCAAGATAGTATTTATAGCCCGACCAATCGTGGTTAGTCTTTCATTTGTTGCGCTCCAATCAATTTGGAGTTTACATGGTAGGCTATTTCTGTAACGTAAGGTTTTTTCAAACACGTTATAAAAAAAATTTTATGAGCAGAAATGATTCCATGTTGTCAGGCATCCCCACTATTTTATTTTGGTTATAATTTATTAATTCCTGGACTATTTGCGTAACGTTTTACATATTCTTTGTCAGCAAGCCCTAAGGAACCCAAATATCCAAATTTAAAAGAGCTACGTGGCTGCGTTCAAAATATGCAATTCCTTCTACCTCCTGTTTCGAAGATGTGCTGTCTGGGTACTGTAATGTTTTCAAACGTAAACCCATATAATGTTATCTTTCCTAATAAGCGTTTTTTATGATTTTAAAACCTAACTCTGGGAAGGGTAGTGAATTTATCACTGTCCGTCCGAAAAAGTTAGTGCTTGTAGCCTAACACGCGTGATAGTAGTAATTGTGTATCGCGCGACGCGGGTTGGGGGTGGCATTAATAGCGAGACGCGTGTTTAGTGTTCGGCTTTCTGCCTCTCCCTTCTCGCTATCCTTTAGTCCATCTGTCTTTTGTTTTTGGTAACATAGTGTAGAAAAAGACATGAATGGAATTTAAAATTTAGGTCAACTTGCATATTTCAAGGTTTTTCTTAGAAAGGCAGCACATTTTATTGTGTGTTTGGGAAACGCGTGTATGTTGCAGAAGCCCTTTAATATCAACGTGAAAGCGTTACAATTTGCCGACGAAGTAGAAAACAAGGGGAATTTCGAGTACCTTCTTTGTGACAGCACTGTTATTTACCATTGCTCTTTTCTTTATTAATTTTATTTGTTAGGCTTCATATTTACCTAATAATTTATATATGTGGATTAGAATATTCCACGACAGTTGTACCAGTTGAATGTACTATCTCTGGAACAAGAAAGGAACAGTGGCCTAAGCTTAAAGACGAGAGACCAGCTTCGTAGACACTCCTGACATTTCTGGGAACGTGCTGCGCCCTACAACCTTGACCAGCGGCGAGCGTGATCAGTCTACCAAGAACCAAACCACCAGAAGGAGCATAACCGTCACTGACAGATATATAACAAATAAAAGCTGCCAAGTGACCTCCTTTAAACATTTCTATCCCATCACAACAATGATGATAAGCTTCTTTTTTTTAAATAAATAATAATTAATTTCTTTAAAGTCTTGTTAAAATTTAAACGACTTTTAAATCTTTTATTTGTAATATTTAAATTTAACGTCGATTTAATCATTTTGAATGTACAAGTACTGCATGTTTGCCTCAGTCAGTTTACTAAATACACTCTAAACAGAGCTATACCTTAATAATAAGAATTCCACTGTGTAAATCAGGGTGGGGGCTTGAATGAGCTAAAATTAATAATTGCTCAATTCTTCATAAAAGGCAACAGACCGATATAAGTTAACAATTGTCCTGCCAATGCAGCAATGTTCTTAACTTCAGAAATATCTAATGAATCTCCCTTGAGATACAAGCATCATTTTCCTTCAATCTACAACTCTGCCAAGAATAATCTTCTGCGAAGGTAGACACCTTTGAAGGCCCATATTATATACTCTTGAGATTTGGCCATTGTTGGACCACTACTGCAAAGCAAGGGAGGCAATTCCGTGACATATAGAAATGAAATTTTGAAAAGGAGTGTGCCGTTGGTACAACTTTGAGACCAAGATATTGCGGTTGTAACTTGCAACTTTCTTATCTATTAGGTTCATAAAATATTTACTACTGTGCTTATCTTACCGATAATAGAATGTGCACAGACTGAGCTCAAAGCACGTTGTAAGTTAAAAGACAATTTTATTTAAAAGTGAACTTGACATAAACAAATAAAAAGCCAGGGATTTGGTGCAATCCGTCATTGCTAGGGACTGCTCCAGCTCTGCTCCGTTCCTCGCTCTGACTTATATTATTGTTGTTTTTAATGTTATGTTTAAAAACATTGTAACTTTGTTACGCATTGTAACTTTGAAGAAAAAAAATACTTTATTTCTTCAAAATTTCTCAAAAAGTTTAAATCAATTAAACTAGAATTACTCCATCATTCTTAAATTCATAAATTTATTCTGAAAAACGTTATTACTGCAGTAAAATCGTCTTTGATAGCCTGTCATAGATCATTGAATATTAACATTAACGACGAAAAAAGTCGACAAAACTAGCTGAATGAATTGGCATGTTGGAAGCGACTCTACTTGTACAAGCCGCTTGAATGTGGTGTAGGTAGCTGTGAATGGCCTCAAGAACATTCTTAACGTTTAATCTATCATCAGTTTTCATCGCCTCACAGTCGTCCCTAAAAGTCTGTCGAATAATACTTCATTACAATTATGATTCACAGAAACCTGTCAGTGTCTTTCCTGTTTCATCCAAGTGGTTCACAAAGTTATCATCTTACTGAAGAATTCATCATCATTATTATTATCATCATTCCCTTTTCGTGTCACATGGAGCATGGTGCCTGACATTTCATAACACTTGCTTTATTCATCTTTGAGCTCGCAATTAATTTCTTTTCCCGCCTTGCACGTCTCCAATTCTTTTTTTTTCCCAAAAGCCCAACCTTTGCCTTTTAAACTTCAAATATAAAGCCATCATTGCGATCTATTACCATCAATTCGCCATCAGTCAAGGCAGCCTCATCACGTGCAATAAACTGACAGAGAAACCACTTCTGCAAGAGCATACGACAACTTGGTGCAGACGTCATGAAAGAGGACTAGCTACACTGGTGGCTCCATGTTCCTTGAGGAGAGCACACGAATTGATGATAGTGATGACAGTGATGACGACGACGACGGTAATGATGATGATGTTGCTCAAGAAACGTGACGGAAAGGAGCTGATTGGTTTTTATATAAATGTGACGTTACTTAACAAAATGACATTTCTAATTTTTAAAATTCAGCTTTTGCCAACATTTGTTGCTTAACATGTAAGTAATTCAAAATTGTTGTTATTTTGGACCTAAACCAAGCTTATGTGTCATCATACAGGTGTACATTTATGGTTTTATTTTTTCCGACTTAAATTAATCCTGAACAAGCCTTGGAACAATTAAACAATTAACTTGGTTTTTTAATTAAACAAACCATTACAAAGTTTGTTATTTCAATATATTTAGCATAATATCATTTATCTGGTTTGAAAATGAAGACGGAAACTGGAGCAGCGGAGCAATAAAAATTTTCTGGGCTCTGTAACTGTCTTTTTTTCTTTGTTGATGTGATCACTGGCCCAAGACAGTATACATGTTGTTAGATGTGTAGTGCGAGCGTATGATGAATTGAGTGTGGGTGCGAATGAAGGCGCGAATGTGTTTAGGCTCGTATAGATGTAGATCCTGCAACCCATACTCTCACATGCAGTAATCAAGGATGCTTTGACACTGCAGACATGTTTCAAGACATTTATTGACGGGAACACACATAGTATCAACAGGAACAGTCAGTGTAACAAGGTCATGCTGACCTGACATCGATAGGTATACATTTGGCATTCAAAAAGGTAAACATCAGAATAGACGTGCATGGTCAATAGCAAAGTTCTTCAATAATGACAGTTCGTAGCGTCGCCCTTGGCGTCTCTGACTAAACGCGTCAGATGCCTTAGTTACTATGACACATAGGTGCAACTTGGCACTCCCTGCCAATTGCACATATCAGGCTGTAGTATAATAGCCGAAAGCACAGGCCTCGTTCTGACGTCGGCCGTGTACTTCTGTTAAATAGGTTATCATCAACCCTGCAGTAATACTTATTGTAGATAGAGGTTCCGCCAATCTGCGGCTCCCACAATATATCTTCGTCACTGGATTTCTGGACAATATAAGACTAACAGTCTTGGATGGCTACCTCGAGCACAAATATATAAGTTCTGAAATGGCGGATCAGTGAGCTGCTGTTCACCCTAGGTAATCCTTTACATGTTCTGCCACCGAAAAGCGTAATAATGCATAAAGGTCGGTATTACCTGGCAAATGAATCCTCAGAACATCACAAGGAATTCTGTCGTCATCCCGACGCACAGAGATTCACTGGGGAAAACTGCCATAGCAGTTACTTCGAAGATTCTCCCCGAAAAACAATGGACTCTTGGTCCCTTCAGAAAAACAGGACCTCCCGGCTTCCCGGAAGTATATCTCACTCCCGCTTAAAAAACCTTCCCATAGGCCTACGCCGAACTGTCAACCTCTGACCCTACAGGTCAAACACAATGAATGAATAAACAAGGGAAGACAACCCCTAATCAACCTGACATCGCAGGTAAAGACACAATTATACTTATGATACAAACATAAGCAAATAACTTGACAGATGACTCCGTCGAAAATGACAGCAACATTACTGCCACCCCCCTGTAAAAAAAAAAATGCAATTTTTTTTTTTTTAATATGTTCATGAGCAAGATAGCACCAGTATCACTTCTGTGCTCATGCAAACAATGAACCTAATATCAGGTACAATAGAAGAGGGTACAAATCATCTCTCAACATAGGAGAAAATATTTCCTTTAAGCCAAACAAACTAAGGGATACCATTCAAGAAACCTAAGTTGCTGGCAATACCAATCATATATCAAACATTACTAAATAATATAATCATAGCAATATACAAATGTCAATGCTATTTTAGCAACATATCACTGATGGATGGACAAAATGAAATTTGTTAAATTATCTAAACATCATCCAAATACATTTGTATTACAACATATTATGATATTAAGGACAGACCTAAGTCTGAAAAATATATCAGGAAAAACTAGGACACAAGATTTAACTGGAATCATGTGGGCATCTAGACAATATGTCCGCCATCACATTATCCGAACCACGGATAGCTCGCACCGTGAAATGGAAAGGCTGAAGAGCAATAGCATAACGAGTAGATCTCGAGCTCTTCAAATCCTTACTTTGCATAGCCGTAAGAGCTTTTTGGTCGGTTTCCATAAAGAAATGCGCGCCCAGAAGGAACCTTTGTAGCTTAAGAATGGACCAAACCATAGCCAACAATTCACGGTCCAAAACCGAGTAATTCCTTTCTGCCGCATTCAGCTTCCTAGAAATATACATTACAGGATGCAGAGTTTCTGAATATTCCTGCATTAGTGCCGCTCCAATGCCAGTGGAAGAGGCATCACTACGAAGGACAAAAGTCTTATCAATCGTCGGTAGTCTTAAGATAGGATGAGATGAGAACAAATTCTTAACCTGATCCAATGAAGATTGGCATTCTTGGGACCAACGCACCATATTAGGAGAACCTTTTTTCAATAACGTTGAAAGTGGTGCCATAATGGAGGACAGATTCTCAATGAATCTTCCATAGAATTGTATCAATCCCAAGAGACTACGCACTTGCTTTTTTGTCTTCGGAACCGAGATATTTAATATCTTTGAAATGTTTTGGTCCTCTGTCTTCAACAGACCATGACCAACTCGACGACCTAGGAAGGAAATTTCACTAAACCCAACAAAAGCTTTAGAGGGTTTAGCAGTCAATCTATGCTCACGTAGAGTAGATAGCAATTCCTTTAGACCCACATAGCGTTCTTCCCAAGTATCGCTGAAAAGACAGATGTCGTCTAAATATGCAATGACATCTGCACGATCTGATAGAATTCGTCGCATCATGCGCACGAAAGTCGCTGGGGCGTTCATAAGCCCGAAAGGCATAAAATTCCATTGAAACAGACCCCTAGGTGTCGAAAAAGCAGTGAGAGGTTTGGCGTGTTCCGTCAGTGGGACTTGCCAATAACCTTTCGACAAGTCTAGTTTAGTAAAGAATTTAGCCTTAGAAAGTCTAATAAGTAGATCATCTAATAACGGCATAGGTTCAGCATCGAACTTCGTAACTTGATTTAATTTGCGATAATCAACGCAAAGACGTATGTTATTGTCTTTCTTTCGAACAATAACTATCGACGAAGAATAAGCTGAAGTGGATGGTTCAATTATTTGTAGTTGAATCATTTCATCCAATTCTTTCTCGACTTGTGCTTGAAAATGAATAGGTATCGGGTATGGTCTTACTCTGATCGGATTACGATCAGTAAGTATGATGTCATGTTCTATGACATCTGTGTGTCCAGGAATGTCGGTAAGGACATCCTGATATGATTGTAACGTAGAGGATACTTGACGCTGTTCCTCAAAAGACAAGTTGGAAGAGACTGTAACGTCTCTCCACGATTCCGTTGAAGTAAGTGGAATCGCAGGAAGAGGTAAGTTCACGTCAGAAAAAAATAGTTTCCTCATCCTGTATAACAGACAGGGATGAGATGTGACCATGTTGGACTGGAGAGTCGTCCGTCGCCTGGAAAATAGGCTGTAAATAGTCTGGACGTTCAATAAACTCTGTTAGCATATTTATATGGAAGGTTTTATGCCTTCCATCCACATCGACAATATAGTCGACATCAGAAATTTTCGAGACTATAGTGTATGGACCCTTCCAAGAAATGAGAAGTCTATTCTCTCTTGAGGGCAGTAAGACATATGCTTTGTCTCCAGGACAAAGTTGACGTAGGCGTCTTTTCTTATTAGCAAATCGCCTAGCTTTTTCTTTCGCAAATTCGGAAGATAAAGTTGCTAACCTGCACGATTCGATAATCTTTTCTCTAAGAGCTATAACATATTCATATGACGATTGTGTATCATCGTCAATATTATCGGAAGTTATCAAATCGTGTAACAAGGACATTGGCCCGCACGGTTGCGCGCCAAAGACAAGTTCGAAAGGAGAAAACCCTGTATGCTCGTTGGGAACCTCTCTATAGGCAAAGAGGACTGCAGGTAAAACCCTGTCCCAATCTTCAGGATGATCCTCCGTTATCTTGCCAAGTAAGTTCTTTAGTGTCCTGTTAAGACGTTCTACCAATCCATTGGACATTGGATGATAAATACTACTGAGAGACCTTTTAATGTCTAGCGTAGCCATTAACTGAGACATAACGTCCGAAATTAACTGAGTGCCGTGATCCGACAGTATTTCTCCGGGGAATCCCAGACGAGAAAATACGAGCCAAAGAGCATCAGCGATATCGACAGTTGATATGCTCTTCAGAGGAATAGCCTCTGGCCAACGCGTGCACATGTCCACGCAAGTGAGGATAAATTGGTGTCCTCTGGCTGACTTAATTTTGAACGGACCAATGATGTCTATAGCCATTTTCTGAAACGGCCGAATCGGAATATCTGCAGCCTGAATAGGAGCAGCATGTCTCGGACCTCTAGACTTGACCTCTTGACAAATTTTGCAAGATCGGCAATAAATTCGGATGTCTTTATTCACGAATGGCCAAAAGAATGACGCAAGGACTCTAGTTTTAGTTCTGGAAAAACCCATGTGTCCCGCACACTGAGAATCGTGTGCATGCCAAAGAATTAAGGCTCTCATACACTTAGGCACAAGAATTTGCGAATGCATAGACTTGTCCGAGTGTTGTACCATTCGTACCAATATACCATTCTTCATAGTAATATACGATTTGTGATTCGTATTTTGATTGGGATCCCCTTTCTTTGCAAGAAGGAAGTATTTCTTCAAAGAAGGATCCTCTTCTTGACGTTTAACAAACGAGTCATGGGAAATCACCAAGTGCTCGTCTTGGCTATCAACTTCATTACTATTATCAGATGAAGTTGGGGGATTAAGAGCTTGAGCTCTTGTCACCACTGCATTGACCGTTTGAATGTTTTTTTCTTCCCAACTAGAAATTTGTTGCGGGGTGCATTCTTTAACCCCATGAATACGACCGATTATAAGATCCGCAATAGGATTAGGAAGAAGACATGCATGGACATCTCCTGTGAAGAAAGGAGTGTCAATCCTAATAATAGCAGTAGGATAGCTTTCCATAGTACCACCAAATGTAACACATTTGATTGTTTTTCCAGTGGCACAGCAAGGATCTATCAGAGACTCCTTAACCCCGACGGTAGTACATCCCGAATCGAAAAGTACTGAGACTAGCCTATCATTTATTAGACCTTTATCTAAGATGAGAGATCCTCTCCCATCATGCGCAACTGTAGCAGGTAGAGCAGGAAGAGGGTGACCACAACTTAGCGTAGATACAGTCGATGAATCGAACAATGTTAAGCATTGGGGGCATTCAGTTGCTCTCCCAAAATCGAAAGCACAACCAGTGATAGCCCTAGAGTTACCATTATCATTTGCTGTATTACAGGCTCCATCAAACTCTTGTTGTGCAGAGTTTGCCTGTTGGTAAGGTCTTTTCTTGTTAAACCTAGGTCTACCTCGATTATCATTTCCCCTGTAATTATTTTGACTATCATTTCCCCTGTAATTATTTCGACTATCATTTCCCCTGTAATTGTGATCATATTGTCTATTGTACTCATCATTCCGGTTTGAATCCCGGTTTCTAAATTCACCATCGTCATAATCTTGACGTCGAGAATGATTACCTCGAAAATTTGAATAGTTATTATTTGGATAACCTTTGCGAAAGTGTCTCAAATTATTACCACTAAAATTACGAGAACTACCATCTTGTCTCCACTGCATAGACGAAGAACCATCATGTGTTGGATTACTCCGCTTCTGAGTGTAATTTTGATTACTTCCCCTATTCCAATTTTGTTGAGCACCCTGAAATTTTTTTCTGAAATTAGGGCCATATGGTGTTGCCGAAGCAGCTGGCAACCCTTCTTTCACTTTAGAATTGCTAACTGTAGCATGGGGATGTGCTGTGGCATACTGACAACAGTATTCCTCCATTTCTTTTAAGTTTTTAGGCTTACGCTCATGAAGGAATGCAAGAAAAGAATCATTAACAGATGACAAAACCTTATCTCGCAATAATAAGTCCATTAGACCTTCATATGTTTTCTCAATCTGAGACAACTCAACCCATCGTGTAAATGTACGA
This sequence comes from Oreohelix idahoensis, assembly GCA_024509875.1. Classification (NCBI taxonomy): domain Eukaryota; kingdom Metazoa; phylum Mollusca; class Gastropoda; order Stylommatophora; family Oreohelicidae; genus Oreohelix; species Oreohelix idahoensis. Next base: position 81,658 of record JAMPIV010003316.1, read on the forward strand.
CGTATCTTTGTAACAAAATCAGAGAAATCTACTCCATTTTCTGGCAACATTGTCCTAAAACGAAGACGATAGTCTTCTTGTTTTAGTTGATATTTTTTTTAGCAGTGCTGCCCTGACAACATCATAATTAGTCCTCTCATGTTCGTCTATTGTCATAAGAGTAGTCACTGTGTCACCTGTAAAAAATGGCATCAGTTGTTCAACATATTTTTCCTTTTTTTATGTTATGCGTATCGCACAAAAATTGGAATCTATCTAGATAATCTGCTACGTCATCCTTTAAAGGATTGAAATGAGGCAATTTAATCCTACTAACAAACTCCCTTGTCGTACTCGAAGTTGTTTGCTGAGCACCCGTACTCGCCAATTTCAATTTCTCTAACTCCAAAGTTGCGAGTTTTTCATCAAGTTCCATCTTCTGTTTTCTTTCCTCATGTTCCATTTTCCTGATTTCAGCCTCAGCTTGAGCTTTCCTCTCCTCTGCAGCAGCCTCTTTGTCTAATCTCTTTTGTTCCGCTTCTTTGTCTAATCTCTTTTGTTCAGCTTCTTTGTCTAATCTCTTTTGTTCAGCTTCAAATCTCCTTTCCTCCACCTGCATCTGCAATTTCTTTTGTTCAGCAGCAATATCAGCTTCTCTGTCTAGCCTTTTTTGTTCAGCAGCTGCTTCTCTTTCTAATCTCTTCTCTTCAGCCATAGTTTTTTTTTTCCTCTGCAGCAGCCCTTCTTTCTTCAGCAGCTAATGCTTTGTCATACTGAGCAACAGCCCACTGTTCTAACTGTTGACCAGTCTTATCAAGGATCAAGGGCTCTCCCTTGAGTAATAAAGTAGTCCAATGTAGACATCTTGTCTACTGAGATCAGTAACTTGCAGAAGCAAATATATTAAATTATCCCACTTTAATGGGAGACAAGTCTGAAATGATAGACTTGTATACTCACTTCACTTTCTTTCACACTCTTAGTCTTGTTTATAATGTACCCAAAAAATCACCTGAGTACCTGTGGAAAAAAAAATTCCCTTATATCCCACTCACTATGGGCACAAGTCTTTTTTATAAAGAACTTGAATATGTATTTCACCTTGTCTCAATCTTTGTAGATAACAAGTCTTTTATCAAAGAACTTGTATAAATATCTTATATAATATTTTATTAAGAAACTCTATATGAAGAGTCTATCTTATCAATAATATCAAAACATGACCAAGTATGTGTATGTAGACTGTGTATGACAGTAATGTAGTACAAAAAAAAAAAATACAAAGACAAAGATACAAAACAATACAAATGGCAACACTGTTTTAACCAAAAATGTGTAGAGAAATACACAAGAAAGGAGAGACCTACAGAATACAAACAAAACAAATCGACAATCAAAACTGAAAAACAGACAAAATATTACAAAAACAACGTTAAGTACAATTACATCACAGCTAACATCAATAGCGACCAATTGTCACTAGCAAATTTCCAAATTAAGAAAATTTGCACCTACAGAACGCTTACAGTAAGCCTCGATCAAGTGGCATATTTACCGTAAGACCCACCAACCGAAAAACCCGCAGAAAAATACACAAAAAACAGTAGAAGTAACATAAACATATAGCAATCAATTTCAATGTGTTGCAGAACAAGTTCAGTCACAGCTGAAACTAAAATAAATTCCTTGCTCCTTGCGAACACAGAAACGAAATGTCAAACGCGCACTGAACGTCAAATCCACTGTAACATAAAGTGGTATTCACGAACCAAAGTTACTATGACCTTCTCAAATTAGGGCTTGCACATTGAATGTTTACTATTTCCACGTACTGTTTACAGACACTTGACCTCCAACAATGTAGCTTGAATGCTCTGACCTAGAAAAGTCTGTTGTTGAATGAAACGTGTAACAACCAGCAGTACTGTTTACAATAGGAACCCGCCTTCTATGCAGTTATGGTCCACGTAGCAAATGCCTAGTAGTTAACTTCAGTACATGTCTTGTTATGCTTTATGTAGCATTATAATATAAATGCTCGTACTGTTTATTTGGGTCAACCGTTGATGACCTATATCTGTCCTGTTGTAGCCAAAACTTGCAAGTGTAGAATTAGCGCTGTGTGTTACGGCTGTCCCGTGTGTAGCTTAGACCCACAGATCAGAAGTGTAATGTGTACTTGTCCTTCTTGTAACTTTCTCGACAAAACTGGAGACATCATACATGTAACAGCCAACCAGGAATGTAAATTTCTGGATCCATAAATGTCAACAATAATGTCAAATGCTCGCTCTGTTCTTTTTAAACCCACAGATCTGGTCCATCAGAAATGTAAGTTTCTAGGCCACATTGGCGACAAGAAATGTATCATAAGAGCCCACGTAACTGGTCCACCAGAAATGTAACTGTCTTTTTTTTCTTGTTGATGTGATCACTGGCCCAAGACAGTATACATGTTGTTAGATGTGTAGTGCGAGCGTATGATGAATTGAGTGTGGGTGCGAATGAAGGCGCGAATGTGTTTAGGCTCGTATAGATGTAGATCCTGCAACCCATACTCTCACATGCAGTAATCAAGGATGCTTTGACACTGCAGGCATGTTTCAAGACATTTATTGACGGGAACACACATAGTATCAACAGGAACAGTCAGTGTAACAAGGTCATGCTGACCTGACATCGATAGGTATACATTTGGCATTCAAAAAGGTAAACATCAGAATAGACGTGCATGGTCAATAGCAAAGTTCTTCAATAATGACAGTTCGTAGCGTCGCCCTTGGCGTCTCTGACTAAACGCGTCAGATGCCTTAGTTACTATGACACATAGGTGCAACTTGGCACTCCCTGCCAATTGCACATATCAGGCTGTAGTATAATAGCCGAAAGCACAGGCCTCGTTCTGACGTCGGCCGTGTACTTCTGTTAAATAGGTTATCATCAACCCTGCAGTAATACTTATTGTAGATAGAGTTCCGCCAATCTGCGGCTCCCACAATATATCTTCGTCACTGGATTTCTGGACAATATAAGACTAACAGTCTTGGATGGCTACCTCGAGCACAAATATATAAGTTCTGAAATGGCGGATCAGTGAGCTGCTGTTCACCCTAGGTAATCCTTTACATGTTCTGCCACCGAAAAGCGTAATAATGCATAAAGGTCGGTATTACCTGGCAAATGAATCCTCAGAACATCACAAGGAATTCTGTCGTCATCCCGACGCACAGAGATTCACTGGGGAAAACTGCCATAGCAGTTACTTCGAAGATTCTCCCCGAAAAACAATGGACTCTTGGTCCCTTCAGAAAAACAGGACCTCCCATGATACAAACATAAGCAAATAACTTGACAGATGACTCCGTCGAAAATGACAGCAACAGGCTCCGACTCCGTTCTAGCTCCGGGCAAAAACCTGCTGCTCTACTGCTCCAAGTTCCAGCTCCGAGTTCCAGCTCCAGGCTCCGCTCCAAAGCCCTGTAAAAAATTGACAGCGGCTGAAAACATTAGGTTCAACATATCGTGGAACAAATCTATGCTGACTTCAAACAATGTCGTCGAAATCACGACCCAAAATTTTTAAAAATTATTTGGAAAGCGTATGAAGCATGCAGCTTATCTTATCTGATCATTTGAACACAACATGCTACGGTTTCCATATTCTTTACTCTCATTCACCTTTGACTCCGCAAGGAGCAACGGCCTTCAACAAAACTTATGCCAGATCTTCCTAGATCGCACTATCAGGTCAAGGTTTTTACATGTCCTTGTCATCCCCTTCCTGTCTGTCTCCAGATCTCTTGTCCATGTGTTCTTCGGTCTTCCATTACCTCTCTTATGCTGGGGATTTGTGACACATTGATTGGAAATGTCTGCCCCTTTACTCCGAGTGGTCGCCCTGTTTTTTTTTTATTCCTTGTCCACGCCCTCTCTTCTGACATTTTTGATCTATCAGTTCTAATTGTGTCGTAACCGTGTCAATCTTGAGAGAGCCAAGCTAGGTCCTCCTCCTTGCGCGTGCATAGCGGCATTTATCCAAAAAGGTCTTTTGTTTAGCGAGCGGCTAGTTTCAGTGTTATTTTGAGTTGCTGAGTCTCTCGTCTACACGGGGAATTCTCTGCCTTTTATTTTTGCAAGTCCTCGTCTTTCGTCACGAACAACATTCGCTCGTAGAACGGGCGAGTGTGCTCGTGTTACCTAGATTTCCCTTGGATCTCGAGGCGGTCGAAGACACTCTCGGTAGGTCTTACGTCTGGAGTTATTTCATCTCGAACACGTGCGGAGGCACGCCTCGAATACCTGACGATTTTTCTTACCATTTAAGAACTAGTCCCTCTCAATCTTGACTATCAGTCTCTAGAGGAATCTGTGCTGCCCTAAACACTCTGTTATACAGTTGACACCTTATGTACTAGTGTAGAGTGTAAATTCATTCATTGATCAAAATTGTCAAGCCTGTAATTTGTGCTTTCTGTCTCTGTCGCTGATTCTGTCGCTGACTCTGATTTTGGGGCACGGTACCTCGCAAAAGGGTCCACCTGGCATTTTCTGGATCTTTTGTGATTTATATATCTACTGCTAATAGATAGCCTAGTGCCTACAGCCAGTTGCCGTCACCATCCATTCTTCGTGGCAATTTCGCCCGACCCCTTGAAGCCCTGCTATAGTAAAGCATAAGCTCGAAGCTTTAGCACAATATACCCGTCAAGCCCGACGGGCTGCCACCTTTGCCATCGAGACGTGTCGGCATAACTGTCGAGTCTATTGACAGCCAGTAAACCCGAAGTAGATTGGAGTATTTGGTCGATTCTTTCCACCTCGCCAGTAATCATCACCTGTCTGAAGTTCAGGTCATCTTTACCCAACATAAATAGGTGCCTTCCTCGGAGCTCTTTTAATAACGCCGTTTTTTGCACCAGCAGTGCTCATTATTGTTCTGATCCATTGGATGTAGCAGTGGGTGCAGTTGATTGCACTAGTGTTGTCAATTTTCGCACGCGCCCTGGATAGTAGGGGTACGCTGGAATTATCTTAACGACTGTGTCCACGGGGAGCTTATTTATACATCATTTGGATATCAAAATTTCCCAGAGGAACTGTGTTAGGGTCTCCTTATTACGGGTTACTTACTTACTTACTCGTTCCCCTTCTACCGTGAGGTGCAGAGGTTTGGAAGAAAGAGCGCCAGACTATCCCATCGGCTGTCTTCCTCTTGGACTGGCTCCATTCTAGACCTCGGTCCTTCAAAGATTCTCTAATGTTGTCCTCCCAGCGGACTCTGGGTCGTCCTGGGGGTCTGGATCCTTGGCTCTTTGTTTCCCATGCTTGTCGTGGTAGCCGATCTTCTCCCATTCTGCAGACATGGCCAAACCATCTTAGTTGGGACTGTTCTAATTGGGTCTGCAGGGGGTGGGATTTAAGGCCTTGACGTATCTTCTGGTTGCGCACCATGTCTCTTCTTGTTACTTCTACCACCTTCCTCAGATACCTCATTTCTGAGGTTTGGGTCTGGCTTTTGTGGGTTGTAGTCATTGCCCATGATTCGCATCCATATGTCAAGACTGGGACATAGGTGGAGCGGTATACAGCCATCTTCGTTTTCTTACCAACCTCTCTCTTGCTGAGGAATCCTCGATTTATGGCCTGAAAAAGTCTCCCAGCTGCTGCTTTTCAAGTGGCCAACTCTTCTTTGATGCCTCCCTTTCGGTCTATAATAGCTCCGAGGTATTTAAAGTGGTCGACCTGCTCCAGGACCTATTCTCCCAGCTTAATCTGATGTCTTCTTTCTTCTCGTGATATCACCATGGATTTTGTTTTAGAGCTGCTTATGACCATCCCTCTCTTCTCCAGCTCTTCCTTCCAGACTTGCAGGTTGGATTGGAGATGTGCCTCTGATTTAGCAATCAGGGCAACATCATCAGCAAATGCCAGCTCCAAAATACAGACCTGTCTCATCTTCCAGTACATCACTGAATACTTTCTTGTTCTCTCCTTACATGCCTTGATGACATCGTCCATGAGGAGTAGGAAAATGTAAGGTGACAGGATATCACCTTGTCTTACACCAGTGGTGGTCCTGAACTCTTCTGACTTATGGTTTGCTGTCCTCACATAATTTCTGCAAGACTTGTAGAAGCTCTGTATAGCATGAATCAAAGGTGCTGGAATGTTCTTCCTTGCCAAACAGTCCCAAAGTTTGCTCCAGGGGACCCTGTCAAACGCCATTTCCAGATCTATGAAACAAAGATGGATCTCACTCTTATACTCAAGGGCCTTTTCACTCAGTCTTGAGTACTTCGGTTCGCTCGGAATCCGCACTGGACCACATCCAATTGTGGCTCAGCTAGGCGTCGGAGTCTCTGCTCTAGGATTCTAGAGTAGATTTTACCAGGGACACTGAGAAGGGATATGCGTCTATGGTTTCCACACTGTCGATTGCCACCCTTTTTGAAAATTGGTGTTATGATGGCATTCTCTCAATCCTTTGGTATAGTCTTGTTGTACCACGCTGCCTGTATAACCCTTAAGAGTAATAGGTCACCTGATGCTCCTATGTACTTAACCATTTCTGGTGTTATACCATCATGTCCTGCTGCTTTGCCCATCTTGATTTTCTCCAGTGCTGCCTTCAGTTTTTCCGTCTTTATGTCATCTTCACCATCATTGGTTTTCTCTTCTGTGCTAGTGGTTATTATTTCTGATGCTTCACCATGCTGACCATCCAGGAGTACTGAGAAATATTCTTTCCATCTTTCCATTACTTACTTCGGGGCAGTAAGCAATTTGCCTTGCTTGTCCTTTATAAATTTTAGAGGGCATTGTTTTTCCTTCCTCATGTTCTTTAGGGTCTTATAGAACAATTTCTGGTTTTCTTGTGCATCTTTTTCTAGCTTTTCTCCAAATTCTTCCCAGGACTTCTGTTTTGCTGCTAGCACTTTGTTCTTTGCTTCTGTTCTGAGTGTCACATATTCTCTATATTTTTCCATTTGTCCTATTGTGTTTTTAGCTCCTAAGTATAGTTTCCATGCCATTTTCTTCTCTCTTATTTTCTCTTTGACTTCCTCTGTCCACCAAGGTGTCCTCTGCCTCTTGTTCCCAAGTCGGACTTCACCGCATGCTTCTGCCGCAGCTGTCTTTATGATATTCTTGAATTTAATTCAGAGAGTTTCCAAGTCATCATGTCGTTCTTCTGTGTTGCTTACCGCTGCAGCAATAAGCCCCTGATATCTGGTCTTAATTTCTGGCTCTATCAGCTTGTAGGTCCTAATGCTCATTTCTCCCGCTCGTTTACTTGGTTTCTTGCGCGATGTTGATCAGTTCCTAGGCTGAGCAACTCTTTCAGTTGTTCTTTTGATTGTAAGCAAGTAGTGATCACTTCCACTCTATTTTTAACAGTCATAGACTGGGTCAAGCACCAGACAACAGAGGGCAGTCCAAGAGGAATAAGATGGACTACATTTTCTGCATTGGAAGATCTGGAATATGCAGATGACATTGCACTACTAGCACATTCACATCAACACATCCAGGAAAAAACGGATAGACTTAATAGGTTTAGCCAGCAGGTGGGCTTGAACATCAATTTAAAGAAGTCAGAGGTCATGACGCTCAATGTGAGCAACCCTGAGCCCATATCAGTAAGGAATCAGCAACTGGTACAGACAGACACCTTCACATACCTAGAATGCATAATAACACCAGACGGCGGGGCAGGCAAAAACATCAACATCAGATGAATAAGGCAAGAACAGTCTTTTTTTTTTAGCCTAAACAACATCTGGAAGTCCTCTCAATACAGCACAAGCACAAAATTAAGATTATATCAGAGCTGTGTGCTTTCTGTGCTTCTCTATGGTGCAGAATGCTGAAGAGTTACAGAGACGGAAATGTCGAAATTGTCCTCTTTTCACACAACATGCCTAAGAAAAATTCACCGAATCGTTTGGCCGAATACCATCGCCAACCAAGATCTGCTTACTCGGTGCAAGCAAGAGGACATGCACACCATCATAGCTGGCAGACGCTGGAGCTGGGTTGGCCATGTCCTCAGAAGAGACGCCGATGCCATCACAAGAACAGCTATGCTTTGGACCCCTGAAGGAAAACGAAAGAGAGGCCGACCAAAAACAACCTGACGAAGGACTGTGGAGGCTGAGATGCGGAGAATGAACCAGAGTTGGGGCACTGTACGAAGGATGGCCACCGACCGAGCAAAGTGGAATCACTTTGTTGTTGCCCTACAAGACGCCACTAGGCGGGATGGCCACTGACTGCTTTGACGGTCGGCGGTTAAGGATCAAAGAAGAAGAAGGCCGAGCAACTCTTTCAGTTGTTCTTTGGATTGTTAGCAGGTAGTGATCACTTCCAATCTCTGGCCAGACTCTAGCTTCCCGGACATATTTGAATGAGTGTTGCTGCTCAATTCTGGTCACCCTAAATGTTGCAGCGGGGTATCTATCTTGCTATCATAAATGTTGCACGATCTGTTGTAGTGGTGTGTAAACATACGCCACCATGAAAGATAAAGGGCTAGTGCTTACACTGTTGCAGATCACACTGACCTTCGTAATGTTGTGTGTGCTTCAGTAGTAGTGCGTGGGGGGAAGAATGGCCACCACTGATGCTGGTGTATACCTGTGTACAGAGTGACGCTGGTTTGCAGGTATGATGTAGGTGCCGCTGATAATGCAAAGTTCAGCTAAGGTCGGGCTTACACTGATGGCCGACTAAAGGTGTGTGCGTGAGTAGACATCAGAGAGTGTGAATGGGTATGAATAGGCTAGTAGAAACAGTCATCTACAGTACAAAAACACTCTCGTACTACAATTTAGGAAGACATGGAGCGTTGTATCATCTGCGACGTTTTTCTACACTTTATTACGACAACAGGTTACGCTGACAATGGATACACGGTCATTGGTTTACAAGACTCAGGACATCACAAGCATAATAATAGTGTACAATGCAGCTGGTATTAATGAATCATAAGCAGACTGTACATATCATAGTGCTGACATCAATCTATATCTCTTTGGCACAGCTGCACAAAAATTACCCCGCATGGAGAGCGGGTCTTCAAATACATGAGCTTAGTTCAACTCTATCCTGACACCAGTAAGTCAGGTTATTCTCTGGCCAAATTTCTAACATATAATGTTAATCTCTAGTTTCTTCTAGATATCTTCTGACTAACCCAGTCAGGTACATTTCTGGCATACAGCAGGCCGAAAAATGGCGGGCCCCAACAATACAATGGCCTCAGTAGTTTTCCTTCAGCAAACAAGGTATGTCAGTCCTTGTTCAAAACGACACCGCCGGAATAGCGGGTTTCAACGTATACAACGTTCTCCGGGCTTCCTCTAACTAACCCAATAAATACAATGTCAGAATAATGAGCGAGCTCCAATACTAATATCTTCAGTGAACTCTTTCCCGTACAGGAGGAAAAGTCACTATGATGTCAATCGACAACAGAGAGAAAAAAATGGTGTAAAGTTATTTTACTTTGCCAGCAATCCAACGAATAAACACCAAAACAATACTCGCCATCCTTGGTACTTAGAATAACCTCTTCTCTCTTCTTCTTTGATCCATAACCGCCAACCGTCAAAGCAGTCAGCGGCCATCACGCCTGGTGGCGTCTTGTAGGGCAGCTACAAATTGATTCCACTTTGCTCAGTCGGCGGCCATCCTTCGTACAGTGCCCCAACTGTGGTTCATTCTTTGCATCTCAGCTTCCACAGTTCTCCGCCAAGTTGTTTTCGGTCGGCCTCTCTTTCGCTTTCGCTCGGAGGTCCATAGCATAGCTGTTCTTGTGATGGTATCAGTATCCCTTCTGAGGACGTGGCCAACCCAACTCCAGCGTCTGCCAGCTATGATGGTGTGCATGTCCTCCTGGTTACTCCGAATAAGTAGTTCTTGGTTGCTGATGGTGTTTGGCCAAAAGATTCGGAGAATTTTCCTTAGGCAGGTTGTGTGGAAGGAGGACAGTTTCGACATTTCCTTCTCTGTTACTCTCCAACATTCCGCAACATAGAGAAGCACAGAAAGTACACAGCTCTCATACAGTCTTAATTTGGTGTTAGTGCTGTACTGGGAAGATTTCCAAATGTTGTTGAGAACAGCAAAGGCTGTTCTCGCTTTATTAATTCTGTTGTTAATGTCCTTGCTTGTTCCGCCGTCAGGTGTTACTATGCTTCCTAGGTAAGTAAATGTGTCTGTCTATTCTAACTTCTGGTTCCTTACTGTTATTGGCTCAGGATTGTCCACATTTAGTGTCATGACCTCTGTTTTCTTCAGATTGATGTTCAGGCCAACCTGCTGGCCATACTTATTCAGTCTATCGGTTTTGTCTTGAATGTGTTGGTGTGAATGCGCGAGTAATGCAATGTCATCTGCATATTCCAGGTCTTCCAGTATAGAAAACGTTGTCCATCTGATTCCTCTTGGACTGCCCTCTGTTGTCTGGCACATCACCCAATCTATGACTGTCAAAAATAATGTTGTTGATAAGGGGCATCCCTGTCGTACTCCTGTTTTTACTTCGAAAGTTACATTACTCAATCCAACACTGCACGTAAAGTTAGAATAGAGGTTTTTAATGATGGAAACAATGTGGCTGGGGATTCCATAAGCTCTTAGAATTTTCCATAGGCTGTCCCTGTGTATGCTGTCGAAAGCCTTTTCAAAATCAACAAAGTTAATGTACGGCTGTCTCTGCCATTCCGAGCACTGCTCTATAATGTTCCTGAGGGTAAATATATGATCTGCACATCTTCTGTTCTTTCTGAAGCCCGCTTGTTCTTTCCTCAGTTTATAGTCAACTGATTTTGAAATTCTCTGGATGATTATCCTGCCTAGTATTTTGCTGGGAACTGAAAGGAGGGTAATTCCTCTCCAGTTGTTGCAGTCTGCAAGGTCGCCCTTCTTGGGCAATTTGACAATTATTCCTTTACTCCACTCTGTTGGTGTTTTCTCAGTTTCCCAGACTTGTGCAAATAGTGGTTCTAATAGTTCTGCTGCTAGTACAGGGTCTGTCTTGAATAGCTCAGCATTTAGATTGTCGTGACCAGGCGCTTTTCCATTGTTTAGCCACTTAGAATAACACATGGGGATAAATCATAGACATCTTTTGTCAAACTGAGGCTTTCTTTCCATGAACACATCGCCAGATAGGAGACGCTGCGAGTCTTAACAGCTTGAAAATCTCAGCTCGACTCCCGAACAAAAATGTCCTCTTAACGCCCCCAAAAATCTTGCGCATGCGTCGTTAGACGCAAGTCCCCCTGAGTTAAGCTCAGGTGGGCGAACTGAAGCATTCCAGGAAAAGCTGACCACTCGAGCCATATATGGTCAGGTAATAAGACTTCGGTCCTAAAATTAAACTGCTTGGTTTAAAGACAAGTGGGATAACAACTACTTCTGACTTCAACCAAAGTATATAGTGAGTAATTCCCCTTTGATCAAGAATCTACAAAATAACCTCTCCCAAACTAGACAGCACATTTAACAGTCTATAATATAAGCGAAAACTGTCATGTAACAATGAGCTTCTCCTAACAATGGCATATTCGATCACTGACTTCTCATTCTTGGTTGGTGCACATCTAGTGTATGCATGTATGCGCTTATTAGGGAACTTTGTGTTTGTAATGATCAGATTCTCCTCACTGCAGAATGTAAGGAGTCGCTTTCCATTGTCATTGAGAGTATCTTCTCTATATCTTCCGATAACTCCACCCCATCTAGCATGGTCATTTCCAACTCTGGCATTAAAATCTCCGAGCATGATAAATTCATCTAGGCAGTCATTCACTGTCCTTTGAAGCAGCTCGAAGAATTCCCCCTTGACCTCTGCTCTCTCATCCTCATTTGGCCCATACACTATGACCAGGTTGACTATGGTTTCTTCTTCTTTTAGTTTTACAACCATATTGCGCTCCGAGACAAAGTTCCATCCCTTGATACTATCTTTTTGATTTTTGGCCACAATGCAACCCACGCCCCCTTTAGCTCTTTCAGATGTGGGTACACCACTGTAGAGCAGCGTGTTGCCATCGAGATCCATGACTCTTTGTCCTTTTTTCTTTGTTTCCGTTATAGCCAGGATTTCTAGTTTTGCTTTCCTCATCTCTTCCACCAGCTCCTCTTCTTTCCCATTTATACTTCTTGTGTTCCAAATTCCATAAGTCGTAGTCCGTAGTCCGTTCCAGTTCGTCGCCTTTAGAATCAGTCCGGTTTTCTCTCTTACGTTTCGTGTAATCAGGTTTTAAGACAAACAGGTGATTGGCCTGTTGTGCCTTTGCATGGTGGAGGGGCTGTCTCCTTACGGCTACCATGCAGGCCGCCCTCCTCCTTTTTAGCCGGGCTTGGGACCGGCCTAGGCGGAGTTGATTACTTACTTACCAGAAGTATTTGGCATGACTAGAAGCAGTTTTTCATCACGGACGATATGGGGCTAGATAATTTGATGTGTGAGAAAGTCACTGGGTGTTGGTGTGAAGTGGGGCGATCTGCTTGTGTTGGACTGAGTAAAGTCGTTTGTCGGTGTATTTTCTCTAGTGTGATTATTTTAGTCTTCAGAGATGGTGAAGACTTTGTTTCTCATATTCTTGATTCATGTTGTGGGTTGTGTTAATAAACACATTTATACGTATTTGTGGTCAGGATCTCTTCTCTTCTAATTGTCAGTTTATGTTGTGCCGTAATAAAATGTCTTATTTTTCTATTAAGCATCGGAGGACGGGTGAGAGATTGACATCATTAAAGTCAGTCCGAATGTAGGGGAGAAGTAGCCTGTCTACTCTCCAGAAGTCATATCTCTATCCATAATTTCATTAGTGACTCTATTTTCTCTATCTCACATTACTCATTCATATTCTGTCTAACTCAGTCATTCTCTATTTAACCATACTTGCGATAGAAGTGCAGAACTAGGACTGCCTGGTAATGGTATCAATAGGTTGATCTAAGTATTACATATACTTCTCTAGCGTCTTCTTCTCATTTCTTATTCTATTCCATTTCTTATTTGCGTTAGGCTAGTTCTTGTCATTAATTCCACATTAGTGATTTTGTCATACCACTCCAATCCCTCTATTCTATGCATGTATCCTGTTATGAAAGTCTATACATGTTTTGTGGTTATTTTTGTTATTCTCCATGTTTCAGAGCCACACACAAGGACTGGCTTAACATCTGAATTACAAATTCTGAATCTGGTTTCTCCATTAGAATGTTACAATCCGATCCGTTCAGCGCAAAATCTCATCATCGTCAGCTGCCATTTCTACATCAAAGGTTGGCTGCGATTGATCTCCAACATCTTCTATCTCTTGTCTTGGTGGTGCACTCTGATAGACTCTATCCTGTCCATCTCTTGAAGTTATCTTCCCACTTATAGCGCTGTATTTCTTTCGCACGATTGCCTTCAACACTGTCTTCTATTATTGTCTTCAGTAACGGGGTTTGTCTCTTTACTGGGCCACAACAATTTTGTTGTCTAATGTTGATCTCTGTGATGAAGTAATCCTATTCTTTTATCATCTTTTACCCTTTTCACCGTCGTACTAAATTTATTTCTCCACTTCTTTGCTTATCATTCTTCAAAGTAATCTTTCCTAGTCACACATTGTATATTTCCCATCTATGCACGCTGATGGAACGCTATCTTTTTAGAACATACCTGGTTTGTTAAACAGCAATAATCTAGTACGAGCCAGTGCAACATTGCCGATGTGAGAGTAATATGATAATGTAAATTCTCTGTTTAAACAAACCGAGTGTCACCAAATGTGTATACAATAATATGGTCAGGCGGGCGGTCGAAAGTAAAGGAACTGCTAGACTAAGCCATATGGAAGAGATACACAGAGAAATCATTGTTTCCAGATTGTATACTTCTGACGGTGGTAGAAACGTAGATGTTATCCACGTGGCGAATGAAAAATACACTGAGCACCTTGAAATCTAGAAAGGGGTTGCGAAGAATGAAAAAAAAATGTTGTCACAAGGAGTACCTAATTTCTCTTATCAAGCGACCCAATCACAAGTCACATTTTTTCTAATCACTTGACATCATGCGGACAGGGAAGATTCTTTTTGCGAAACCCACCCGCCTTTTAAAGACCGGCAGGATTGGCCTCGCTAACAAGCACTCGGACTGCAAGGTGGACGAAGGTCGGAGCTTTAGGACACAGCCTGAGAAATGCCACAAATTGGCAATCCGAAAATATAGATTTTTACTTGACAAAGTATTAATTTCTTTGTCTTTGACTTTTTATAATCTGACCTATGTGATGCAACAGAAAGGTTAAAGAAGTCATTGCGTCATTAATTAGGCTGTATCGCTCCTAGGTACATATACTACTCGTCAAAAGTCAAGGGCCACACTATTATTTTCAATACACTTTTATATAAGCGCATAGAATGATTAAATGAAGGAAGTTTTTAGTAAAAATGGGTGCAATATCTTCCTCTGACAGTTCTCTATGCACGTTAAGCATAAAAACAACTCACTGACAACCCTGGTGATCACGTGCAATTTGGTTTGCTGACCATAAATTCACATTTTTAATCTGTTTTTTCAAACTTCCGTACAACCAAACAGGTGAAGTAATCGTGCTGATTGACATTCCACGTGCAATGGCGACTTTTCGTGAACAGAGTTCACTCTTAATTTGTTTTACAATCAGCAGACTTAGGGTAGTTTCATCACTTGCAAAAACCATGCCACCGAGAAGAAGTCTTGACACCTTACAAAGAATGAGGGCTATAGCGTGGGTTGAAAGTGGTTTATCTGTCCGTGAGGTTGCTAGACGGCTTGCAGTGTCACACCCTCCTATCCAAAGAATTTTGGAGAGATTTCAGGCCACAGGAAGTGTGGAGGATCGCCACCGGCCAGGTCGCCCAAGATGCACCAATAGACATGATGACCGGTACCTCTTGTTGTCAGCCCTGCGCCATCGAACAGTGACTTGTTCCACTCTAAGATGTCAGCTGAGACAAACTGTAAACGTTAATGTCAGCCAAAGCACCATTCGCAGACTTTTACATGAATTTGGACTGGCTGCTCGACGTCATGCAGTCAGAATCCCTCTTACTCCTGCTCATCGCAGAGCACGTGTTGGTTGGAGTCGCGAGCACATCCGATGGACAAGGCAACAATAGAGTCAAGTTCTCCTCACTGATGAATCTCGCTTCACTGTGTCATTCAATGATGGCAGGATTCGAGTTTGGAGACGATCAGGAGAGCGATTTACTGATGACACAATTTGAGAGGTGGATCGTTATGGTAGGGGTTCTGTCATGATCTGGGGAGGCTTCTACAGACACTGCAGGACCCCACTCTACATCATCCAAGGCAACTTGACCGGCCCAAGATACCAGAACAAAATCTTGAGACCAATTGTTCAGCCTGCTCTGGAGGCCATAGGTGGTAATGCCATCCTCCTTGGTCGAAGATTGTCAACAAATCACCCTCTGCCAATGGATGTTGCACAGCTGACTGCATTTCTGCTTCAGAAATGGCAAGCTGTTCCCAAGGATACTCTTCTGACCCTTGTGGACTCGATGCGTCTTCGCTGTCTTGAATGCCTTGCTGCAAACGGTGGTCATACCCGATTTTGAAATGTCTATTTGTCCAATATCTATTGTGTGACTTTTGAAAAGGTGGGTGACACACTTCACAGCTTCATTGCGATTGAATGTGTGTTTCCATTTCTTTACGTGACATGTCAATTTGGTATTCAATAAATGCCGTTTTGACTGATACCAATTACGTTTATATCAGATTTGTTTTATGGTTTCAACCAAGGTTTTTCTAAGTGGCCCTTGACTTTTGACGAGTAGTATATACTGTACAGTGTTACATGTTGAAAATTGCGCTAATAAACCCTGTCTGCAAAAAATTACTTTTGTGGTGCCAGTAGGCAAAGAGAATAGTGCGATTCGCTTCCGTAGCCACGCAGTGTTACTGGTCACAAGGTCCTGGGTTCGAATCTCCGATAAGCCTCTCACTTCTGATGTTTTTCTGTTGTCTGTTTTCTACTTCTTTATTTTTTCACGAGTACCTAAAACATACATTTATGTGTATTATTTATTTAATGTTTACAGTCCTTGAGTTCCCATCGTTATCTATTTAAATGTTTATACAACACAAAACTTTCATTCTGTCCTATACTATTCTCATTCTTCTATCATTAATTGGACAAAGGCCTTGTGTAATCTGACCCAATTCTTTATCAAGGAGACCACAGAAGTTATTGCGTCATTAATTAAGCCAGGTACATATCCGGTGTTACGTTTAAAATTGTTGTAATGACTCATGTCTACGAAGCACTATTTGTGTGTGGTGAAAATAGGCAGGGAGGATAGTGCGATTTGCTTCCGTAGCTGAACGGTGTTACTGTGCAGAAGATCTTGGGTTTGATTCTCCGGTAAGTCTCTCGCTTCTGTTGTTTTTTTTTCTGTTGTCTAGTTTTCTACTTCTTTATTTCTCATGAGTGCGTGAAACATACCTTAATGTGTGTATTATTTATATCTCGAGAAATAACATGATATGCAGGCAAAGTCAATGCCTTTTACAACGGTGGCTGTGCCTACGTTTCCAGACCCTAGCCTGGTACATAATTTCATTCCAGTGAGGATTATAACTTCATTCCAGTGGAATTTTATTCTAAATATGCTTTGGAATGTGCGGAAAGGAAAACAAGGTTTGTTACTATAGATTTTTTATTTTTTCATTATTAGTGATTGCTTTTTGCACCTACCCTTTTTGCTAATTTGCGAGATACTGCTTTTCGTTACTTCCATTTATTCATAGTAAGTTGATTCATAGATTCTTCCCTTCGCACAATTTTACGATATTTAAAGTAAAGAGGTAATCTACAATTATATACGTCACCTTTATCTAGATTACTAGATCACCACCACAGACTTACACGGACACATACTTTCATGTCCACTATACTTAACACTTATCTTGTGCGCCTCATACCATATGTTTAGTTATTTTTGCGGGGGAGTTAAATGTTTGCGATCCTCACACGTGAGTCTAGTATAAACGCACATTTGAGAGCATCTAAGTTAATTGTATGTTTAATTATTCGCGTACCACTGTGCACCATGTTTGAACAGTATGGCGCGGTTTGTCGCGGCAATCTGTTGCCATCCAGCAAATATTCTGGAGGCAGATCCCAATATTTTCTGTCTGATATAGACGTGATTTTCTCGTGTACTTATCCTTGGTTCGGAAATACACCACTGTCAGAATAACGTTATACGTAGGTAATTCTACATGGCACACACACAGAGCACACCAGACTACTTGTGCTGTGTGTACAAACTCTACATGGCACACTCACACTGGACAGCTTGCACACACAGGACAGTACTGTGCTGACATGAGTGTACAAACTCTCTACGGTGTCTATGCTGTGACAACCACCATTTAAAAGGGGGCATATACACCCAGAAAAAGACAAAAAAGGTTATTTTTGATTTTTATATAATAATTGTGTTTTAAATATTTATAAGCCTTTTTACTTTGATATTCTTTTTGAATTATGTGTTTATCTGTAATAGTTTATGAGTTATCAATGTTCAAAGAGAATCAGATAAGTGTTTTAACATTTTAAAAACTAAACTTTAACGAAAACAGGGCTTGCGATTCACAGTTCCGGTGATATTTTCTACAATTTTAAAGCTATAGCCTTCAAATTTTGCACACTTATAGCCCATGTTATCTTTTATGGCATGAACCTCCACTTTTTTCTTACATGGTATAGAAACAGAGATATTGCTATACAAAGTTCTAAATTTGTGCTATTTAAAAGGGTCATATTGCAAGAGCCATATCTACAAAGCTCATTGGGGTAGACATTTTTGGGTGGTTCACGCCATAGGTAGGGATGTTATGCACATCATCTGCTGGTTTGGCATTCTTTGCACCTTTTATGTGAGTGAAATTCATTCCCAGGTGCACTAGGGGTTTTCCTTTCATTTTTTTTTCATCACTTCATGTTAATTAATTATTTTCACATAAAACATTAAAATTTATAAAGTAAACTTTGTTTATCATAAAATATAATATCTCTTGTAACGTGGCCAAATTTTATGTCAACAAGTTCGTTAGTTATTTTTCTGTTAATTTTTTAAAAAGATAACCCATTTCTGGGTGGGTGTGCCCCCTTTTAAATCATCAATAACATGAAGACGTCGTTCTTGAAGGAAACATGCCATGGCGCGCTTGAGTTGAACGTTTAACCAAAAACGGCTCATTTTTAGTATGTCACCTTCGATACTTTGTTCTTCAGGATTGTTTATTGTAGAGCTTTGACTTGACCAGTGGAGGCAAGTCACTAGTGCGTCAATACAATGCTTGGAGTCATTATTGGATCTTCATATGTATGCTCAACGCTTTTAACATGATTGATTTTATAAACCTATGCATCCTACAACTTCGTTGCTGTAGTATTTCCGTTAACCTTCATGGGGTAACGGCTGGTGAAGTCAACCATGGCCAAGTCGTATATGATGGGCTATGTAATTTATCTCTACGAATTATGAGTCAACTATGAATGTTCTTTTTAAATAATGATTGCCTCTATCGTCGTCGACATAGTCAACATAGTCTGTACTCATTAAATGATGTCTCACCACCGTGCACCCTACGAGTCCAGTGTCTACTTTTCCCGTTGAAAATAGTCACACAGTCTTGACTAACCATACAGTGTTACCTGGTCCCTATTGTCATTCAAAGAAACGGCCCAGAGTATTCGCGTAATCTGAAGTACGTCTGCCACATTGATAGGCCCGACAAACCAGACAACAGCAATGCTAGTATACAGACATAGACCGAGACAAAACCAACGGTAACACCATACCATAAAATATGAGAATTAAAGAAGAATATTCAGTTGTGAAGAAGCAATAATAGGAATAAGATAAAAAGTGAGTCAACTGTCGATATTAGATGTAAAACTTATTAACCTATTTTGTGTCTTCTCTCTTGCAGAAATTTGAGTATACACACAAAGTGTTTGGCGTTTAATTGGAAAAAAACTAGAAAACCCTACGTCCGGATAGCAGAATTCACAAGTTCTTTCTACTTTCAGAGTTTCAGGAATAAGTAATCTTCTTGGACATAACAGAAACTGGAACAAACATCTACATTGGATAGTTGGTGCATAGCTGTGTAAAGTCATACAGTGGAGAAATTTGGAAAAAACTTATGAACAGTGTAGATTTGTCATAGTTTTGACTCAACATTGACTTTGTGCAAAGCGAAGTTGTCATATAGACTTTTGTTTTATTGCCAGCTCTATAGGGAGTAAAAGTCTACACTAAGCGACATTCCTATTGTTAATCAAAACTTCTTGTCTGAGAAAAAAACTGAAAAAAAAAATGTTATTCACAGGGGTCCAATACGGATGGACAGACCTTTTTTTTTTTTTTTTGTAGATGCGGCAGCAGTTAGCAAATAAGCAGTTCCCAAAAAAAACGCGGTCGATGACTTTCTTGCTGAAAATTAAGACACGGAGATGTCAAAAAATTGCCTTCCCTGCTTTGCAGTAGTGGTCCAATAGTGGCCAAAACTCAAGAGTATCTAATATGGGTCTTCAAACATGTCTACCTTCGCATAATATGACTCTTGGCAGAGTTGTAGATAGAAGAATTAATGATGCTTCTATCTCAAGGGACTGTTCATAAGATATTTCAGAAGTCAAGAACAACGCTGCACTGGGCAGGGCAAATGTTAATTTTTATATCTGATCCGCCGCCTTTTATGAAGAACTAAGCAATTATTAATGTTAGCTCGTTCTACCCCCCACCCTAATTTACTCAGTGGAATTCTTCTTATTATATAGGTAAAGCTCTGTTTAGAGTGTATTTAGTAAATTGACTGAGACAAACATGCAGTCCATTCCAAATGATTAAATCGACGTTAAATTTGTATATTAACAAATACAAGATTTAATGGTCGTTTTGGTTTTAACAAGGTTTTAACGAAATGAATAATTATTTATAAAAAAGTTTATCATCACCGTTGTGATAGGATTTAAATGTGCAAAGGAGGTCACTTGGCAGCTTTTGTGGTTCACTTTCTGTCAGTGGCGGTTCTGCTCTTTCTGATGAGCTGGTTTTTGCTAGACTGATCACACTTGTCTCTGGTCAAGGTTGTAGAAGTTCCCAGAAGTGTCAGGCAGTGTCTATGAAGTTGGTCCCTTGTCTTAAACCTCAGGCCACTTTTCCCTTCTTGTTCTATAGATAGCACCCTCAAATGGTACCACCGACTAGTACGGTAAAAGTATAGTAACAAAACGCTCCAATGAGTGTTGCGTCTCGCGACACATACTTACGTTTTCCCATTGTCCTATTCCACCATCCCATCTACCTTAGAATTTACCCTCGATGAGAATTAAACTTAATCCCTCGAGAGAAACTTTCTTTGCATTTAAAGTTAATAGCTTTATATTTACTTTACATTCAGAAGAGAAGGTTAAAAGCATAGATATAATATGTTTACATTTAGATTTACACTGGTTGAAAATTGTTCACAATATAGTGTGAACATGTTTTCATTTACATCTACACTTGTTGAAAAGATTTGAAACTTTCATTCAAGAAAATGTTTACTCAGACATTTACACTGGTTTGAAAATGTAGATATTATAATTAGAATGTACATCATTTCTTTTAACTTTCCCTTCATACTCCATATGGAATTTGGGACTGCCAATGCCTTTAGTTCTCTGTAAGAAACTAACAATAAAACAGTGGTGGTTCATGAAATCCTCATTGTATATGCTGAGGTTGCCAGCTTCAAATGACATGGATATCCACTAGCAATTTTTACATATTAATATTCACATGGCAATATATACATATAAGTTCACATGTTAGTAATGAAAAATATAAAATATAACAAGTACAACTTACGTCAATCTTCTCTCACAGACTGTTTGCTCAGAGATGTAGGTTTAAGGCACTGGCAGATGTCTTTTTTCACGTGTTTGGTGTGTTGTTATTTTAACACTAGATTCGCTCTATGACTCTGTGTTTAAGTTTCCTCAGATTCTGGTTATTTATTAAAATGGATTCATGGGTTCTTTAATTCTTTCAAGATGTTCCTCAAAGTCCGGTCTGATAAAGAGAATTTTGAATTCTGACTTCTGGCAGTAAATTATTTCCATATATGGAAATAAAACATCCGATGCCTTGTCCGATGCCTTGTATGCAAACGCATAAACACATCTGTAAATGTTATTCGACAATATTGTCAAATGTAACATCTTACTTTCCCCGTAAAGTAATCTGTTCGTGAAATTCGGACAGGAAACGGTTATGTCATTCATGTCTGTCTATAAGGTGTCTCTCTGTCATGTCGTATTTCTAGTCTGTATTTCTATGTTCTTAGACGGTCGAAAACCGTCCTGATAGTCATGTGATTAGCAGATTCATGTGATCAGCGGAAGTAACGGAATGCGCTAGTCTGGCGCAATTTTAGTAATCGGAGATTTGACTGCCATCCATGGCGGATGCAGTTATTTTGGTATGCCAACTTCAGCTGTCTGTGATATCTAAGAGTAACGTGGTGCCCGCCATTTTAGCCCTATTCCAAACGTTAGCTATTTCTGCTATTAAGGATTCCAGTGAAGTGGTTATTTACTTAGCTTTGAGTTTGGTGCATGCTGAGTTACTGTCGCGCTTTTTCATAGCCAGTGTTACTATGTAGGTTTCTCTCGCGTGATGGCACGATGTCCATTTTAGAATTGTGGAAGCCAGATTACCCGTTTTTGTAGATTGATATTAGTACAAGCATTCCCTGTTGTGACCCGTATATAGTCGATATGTTGTATTTTCATCAGGCTATGCGTGATCATGTGTTGAATTGAATAAATGGGATATAAGCTGTTAATGAGCGTTAATCATATGTCACCAACTGTTGTCGTGTCATGACTCTGCCAATACGATCCCATGTGTAATTATTTGATACAAGCTATTTAGGACAACAGTGGCATAGCCCTAGTGGTGAAGGGGAAGGTAGCTATAACCTTACTCCTCCCTTCACCTTAGCTAGTATATAAAGGCTTGTGTGATATTCCCCGTAGTGGCTATCAAACTTTGAGTGTATTACCATCTTGGCGAAGAACGCAACCTGGCCTTATTACAGATTAAATAAATGCGCTGGGAGATTTTAGTTTTAATCTGTAGTCTGCTGTCGGCTACACCCAAGATTAACCAACATGGTGATCGATCAATATTATCTCATCTGTTCCTTCTCCAGCAGGTAACCAAACAGATATGATGACTTAACACTGAGAGGAGTGTAAGAATTGCCCTCTGATTAGCTAGCAAAACCATGTATCAATACCCGCCGTATCTTTCTGCAACGTACCATTTTGTCCCGCCTACTTTTCTTTAACACGAGTTAACGCAATGTTTAAATTCTGCGTGACCTGTCAGTCATAACAGGAAAGCAAATCATGCTGTGTTTAACTCGTCCCCTCACGCTAGCATCTGTCAATCATAATAGTTCTCAGACATGCTGGCACGCGAGAAAGACAACAATACAAACCCTTTGAAGTTTCGTACTCGGGGGAGTAAGAAACCACTGGGCTCTTTTATCTTCAGAAGCGGGCATTCTTACAGAGAAACCCGTTAGGGAATAGTTAGTCTTTTGATGACGGTCGAAAATCTCGACGAAGACTGACCGTAAAACCTTTATCTTGATACGCTTAGCTTCTGAATCCTGGGTAACACCGGAACGCGAAATTAACGCATTCAGAGATCAGAGAATCCTATTGATATATATGCTGTTGTTTTCTTAATCCCATTATCACATAGATTTTTCTTGCTAGTAAAACGAGTGAAATAAAGTAACGCGTAGCGATTTCATACCAGATATTCTATTAAAATATTAAATCACGCCACTCGTATAGACAGTAACATGATAGTGAAGGATAGAATACAACGTTATATTTTTTGTGTGCATATTGGTCATTATAGTGTCTATTATTTATAATACCATGCGACGATTTAACAGACGCCGACAAATGTAACAGCTATTTAATGGCAAGCGATCATTGTTTAGGTAGCGCGTATAGAGAGATTGAATAATAAGTAATATTGTACGGTGAATGCAGGCGCGAGCAGGGGCGGGCGAGTTAACATAACTCAAAACCGTCTGAACTCAGCCGCCAGCGGAATTTGTTGACGGGTAGGAGTAAGGAAACACCGTGTGCCTTTTTAATTTAATCAGGACTGACAAAGGGGAGACGAGATCGTCTTGTCCCCGTCTGTGTTTGTAGATATAGGATTAGCATATTGTTTATGTAAATGTTTCTTGTATTCTTCGCAGACCTGATCACAAAGGCGGCCAGCGGTCTTTTTCCTTTTTTTGCATTTGCTATTTTCTCCTTCTTCTTGGCTGTGCGTCACCAATTTCATTTGTAAACGGGTGTAACGTATAATGGAAATAGAGCCTCCTGTATCCAACAGCCTTTCGTGACTTTTTTGCATTTTGCGTAGTTTTAAGATTCGCTAACCAAGTCACGCATTTCTTTGCCTGGCTGACTCACCTTTTAATCTGCGCATCTTTTACTTGACCATCACAAACGAGCTTGTTTACCAACTTTTCAACCTGTCATTCATAGCAGGAGGCAAGCCACGTTCGTTTACGCAAGTTTCTCACGCGAGCTGATCTGTCAATATTACGATAACGTTCAGATTGCACGTGGAAAACACATTGAAGAGTAACTGCCTTAGAAGATTCTCAATAAGGGAGCAAATCCTTTGATGTTCGTACCTACGGGGAAAAATAACTTTGTGATCTCGAGAAACTGGAAAAATCTCGGACGGAAGCCGCTACACGGGTTAAGCATTTGTTGTCGATTAGCAACGGCCGACAGAAGCAACCGTAAAACTCTTTATCTGGGAAACATAGTTTCAGAATTTTCTGCTGGGAAACAGAGTGTGAGAATTCACATTTTCTCGAGATCATAATAACATGATCGTATATAAAGTGTGTCTTTTTCAAATCAGTTATCAGTGTAGCTCAGAATTTTTCGGAGAGTCTAAACACGTTATCTAGAACCATTGGGAATAGATGTGTTAATAGTTGTTGATGTTTTCTTTTAGATTTCTGGGCATGAACTGATCAACGGCGACCAGCGCTTTTTTTTATTTGGCTTTATCTTGGGCCTTGTCTCCATTATACTGATTGCATTAAAGTTGTCTTCTCTTGGCTTACGCGTCCCCAAATTCAGATGTGAACTGGACCGGCCGCAAAGACTAACGAACATTTTAATAGTACATTTTAACTGGACTTAAAATACCCAGATATATATATATATATATATATATATATATATATATATATATATATATATATATATATATATATATATATATATATTATATATATATATTATATATATATATATATATATATATATATATATATATATATATATATATATATATATATATATATATATATACGAGGGGCGTTCAGAAAGTAATGCACCACATCGTTTTTCTCAGGAGCTGTTTATTAAAAAAGCATGAAATTTATACACAATATACATGGATATGTCATGTAAACATCGGTATTATTCAACATAATCCCCATCAACTTGTACGGCTTTATGCTAGCGCGAAACAAGTGCATGTATTCCTAGCTCGTACCAGATTTTGTCTTGATCATGTAGCCATTTCTTCGCTGCATGAATCACTCCTTCATCATCTTCAAACCTTGTCCCACGGAGTGCATCTTTAAGTGGACCAAATAGATGAAAATCAGAGGGTGCCAAATCTGGACTATAGGGTAGATGGGGAAATACAGTCCAACCCAATTTGGTGATTGCTTCCCGTGTTGCCAGACTTGTGTGAGGTCGCGCATTGACGTGAAGGAGAAGCAGGTGTGCTGGATTCTTGTGCGGCCGAACTCTGCAAAAACGTTGATTGAGTTTTTTCAATGTCTTAATGTAAGCTTGCGAATTGATTGTCTCTCCTCTTGGCATAACGTCCACAAGAATCACACTTTCAATGTCCCAAAAGACAGTGATCGTGACCTTTCCAGCTGAAGGAATTGTCTTGAATTTCTTTCTTCGTGGGGATTGCCGATGATGCCATTCCATTGACTGTCTTTTTGTCTCAGGTTCAAAATGATGTGCCCAAGTTTCGTCGCCTGTAACGATCGTAGCCAAAACGTTCTCTCCATCAGCATTAAAACGCTCCAACAATTCAGAAGAAATTGCTTTCCTTTGCAATCGGTGGTTATTTGTGAGACTTCGAGGAACCCATCTTGCGCAAACCTTAGAAAATCCGAGTGTTGTTATAACTGCTTTTGCACTACCAATGCTGAGTGACAGCTGTAAGGCCAATTGTAGAGTAGTGATTCGCCTATCAGTAAGAATAACACCCTCAGCGCATTTCAACATTTCTGCGTTGGTGGCTGTTGCAGGACGTCCACAGCGCGGCCGATCAAGGAGCTCCGTATCTCCACATCCTGATTCTTTGATTCTCTAAACCCAGCGACTGACTGTACTCCTGTCGACTGCAAAACTTCCATGCACATCACATAGACGCTTGTGAATGTTCACAACAGTTTCCTTCTCTGCAACGAGAAATTCTATCACAATTCGCTGCTTATAACGCAAGTTGCTAACACGCTCCATTTCAACGGTTCAGGGCTGTCGTATTATTTGGCCGGTTTCGCTGCAATTTAATGCACACAACTGGCACATGCCATATTTGAAGTGTGCAAGATTTCATTCTTCTATCTTCATTATTAGCTGAGAAAAACGGTGTGGTGCATTACTTTCTGAACGCCCATCGTATATATATATATATATATATATATATATATATATATATATATATATATATATATATATATATATTATATATATATATATATATATATATATATATATATATATATATATATATATATATATATATATATATATATATATATATATATATATATATATATATATATATATGTATATTCCCAGTAGCAACATACGGCTGCGAGACTTGGACACTCAATAAAACAGTTGCAAAAAAGATTACATCATTCGAAATGAAATGCTACAGAAGGATGTTGAGAATACCCTGGACAGAAAAAAAAGACCAACAGAGAAGTACTGCACTCACTAAACGTACAGGAACATTGGCTCCTAAATACCATCGCAATAAGGAAGCTGAAATTTTTCGGTCATATAAAAAGACATAATAGTCTGGAAAAAAAGTGATGGAAGGCATGGTCCCTGGAAAAAAGGGGAAGGGGTCGACCTAGACGACGGTGGACCCAGGACATCACAGAGAGTCTGAACTTGTCTTTGGCTGATGCAGGTCGACTTGCCCAGAATCGTGATGCGTTCAGAGCAGCTGTAATGGAGACAACGTTCTGGAAAGAATATGTCACATGATGATGATATATATATATATATATATATTATATATATATATATATATATATATATATATATATATATATATATATATAATATATATATATATATATATATATATATATATATATATATATATATATATATATATATATTATATATAATATATATATATATATATATATATATATATATATATATATATATATATGCATTTTTTATCAGCCC
Organism: Oreohelix idahoensis; assembly: GCA_024509875.1. Classification (NCBI taxonomy): domain Eukaryota; kingdom Metazoa; phylum Mollusca; class Gastropoda; order Stylommatophora; family Oreohelicidae; genus Oreohelix; species Oreohelix idahoensis. The sequence continues at coordinate 108,288 of JAMPIV010003316.1, forward strand.
ACAGGGGTGTGCAAGATATAACAATTCTCCCGACATTTGATAGTCGTTTCCAAGTGGATATTTATCCAGTAGAGTTACGCTATTTCAGAATCAGCACTCACCAGAGCCAGCCGATAGGATTTACCATCATCATTTTGTAACAATGATTAACAGTTTTTGCAATCAGATGTTTTCCTACTGTTTACGGTGAACACTAGATCTCAGATAGTCTCGGTATTAACTATCCAAGGTGACATTGTGTATCCAGGAAATCAACCACCAAATTAGGCGTTCCCCTTATAAAATTTAATTATTGAAAGGAGGGACTGGGGCTCAATTCGAACGATAATTACTCTGGACCTTACAAATATTTTCATGGATGTTTACGTCCAACAGATTGTTTCACCAAGAACAGGGTAAGAAGCGAGATTGTGTGGCCACGTATGACAGATCCAGAGAGAGAGAGAGAGAGAGACAGAGAGAGAGAGAGAGAGAGAAATATTTTTCTTTAGTACAGGAAATACTGTATCATATGTACTCTGTTTGACTATTGTTTAATTTTAATGGATAATGTTTAGTGGGAACTGTGTTTTTTCTTTACCATCTATACTGTAACCTAGTGCTAACCTTTAACTCTTTGACTCCGGAACAGTGCTCAGAGTGTTGGTCAGATTTGACACCCGTGCCAAAACAACTCTCTGAGCGTTGTTTTAAGTCTATCACGAATTAAAATATTACGGCACAGGATGGAAAACAATTGCGGAGTCAAAGAGTTAACCTTTGGGATTATTAACTTGTTAGTTTCTCATCTTCTCAAGAAGGGGAGGGCATAGGTAATGTGTTATTTGTACTATGCATGTGATTTTGAAGTATTTGACCTTTCTCTTTTAGATATTCGATGTTGTAAAGATTTGTGATAATGAACAACAAAAGAACTAACTTTGTGTGTGTTGGTCAGACCCATACCCATTTAACCATAGATTTTTTCACATTTATGTGTCTTGTTGTCACATAGCTAAGTGTGTGTGTGTGTGTGTGTGTGAGTGTTTAGGTAACTTATATTTCTCAATATAAGAGGGTGCACGATTGTTTTATATTAAATTATAGTCGTATAGATAGGCTGGACTAGAGGAACTATTCAGTCCAGAGATAGATCTTTTCCTTAAACTGTTCACTCGTAAAAAATCTATTTCTTACATCTTTATTTCTCACGTGCTATTTTATAACTGGACTTACAAAACCCAGAGTGATATACATTTTTACCAGCCACAAGTTGACCGATAGAAGAACCATCATCAACCTATGAACAAAGTTCTAGCAACCAGATGTTTTCCCAATACTGGAAGAATTTTCCCGCTAAAGAGTGAACCTCAAGAACTCTCTCAGTTTTTTCACTATTTGTAATAACACTTATAGGAGACGCAACCATATTAGGCGTACACATCATGAACTAATTTCAGGGGATGGACTGGGGCCAGTTTGGATCTGCGACAACTGAGGTGACCGAATATTAAGTGAATTAAATAATATATTCACGGAGTAATTCTATTACTGAGGGATATTACAGACCTACCAAACCAGGCAATTCGGTAAGAATGTGAGAGTGGCCATTGTTTGCAAGAGTGTGAGTGTATTTTCTTGTTTGCGGGGATATATCCATGTATCTGATTTGTCTAAAAGTTTGTTTATTTTACTGGGTCTCATAGAGTACCACTACTGTTCATTCTGTAATATAGTGCTAACTTTCAACCTTTGGGTTAATAATTTTAGGGTTTTTTTTCTTCCATTTGGGGAGGGTGCACATTTGTTCTGCTTTATTTCACATGCATGTAAATGACTGATCTTTTCCTTTAGATATTTTGATGTTGTCGAGTTTTAATGATAATAAACTACAAAGAAACTTACCTTTGTGTGTTAGTCAGACCCATACCCATTTATCCTTAGTTGTCAAGTCTGTGTGTCTTGTTGTCACACAGCTGTGTTTGTACGTTAACTTATCTATTCCTGATAGGGAGATAAAAACTGTCTTGCAATAAAGTACAGTCGTACGGATAGGCTGGAAGAGATTACCTAATCACTCCAGAAACAGATCTTTTTATCTCAGTTCTACCACCTGTGAAAAAATCGATTTCTGTACCTTCTCGCGTATTTGTCGACATCCACTCTATATACTCAGACGGGCCAAATAAAACAATTAACCTTCCGTACGACAACCTGCCAATTTTGACGGGTTATTGCTAGTATTCTTATAATCACTATTACTTTTCCAAAAGAATTTTAATCTAATATTTAAGTGAGAACTAATTAGTGTTTAATATACGTATTTTCTTATACAATCACCCTTTCGCTTTTAAAAAAAAAATAATATATATTAAACACATAAAACTTGCATAATCATTTCTTGCTCTTTTAGTCAAATGATGTCTTTGCTAAGTGTTTACTATTAGGCCAAACCCTTTCTTTTTGGTTCTTGAGATCTTTTTTATATCGAGACGGGTCTAGACATTTAATGGTGATAGATTCAGAAAAAGTACTCAGTACTCACCATATGTCACTATCTAGTGCAGAGCTACTTCTTTCGCCTCTACGTCTTCATATCTCGAAAAACTGTTTTCTTTACGAGCCAGTTGAGAGAGTTATATACATATTACATATGTTATAACTAACTGTGCAACTGTCTCAGCTTGGCGCGACACAGATATAAAATAGGACAATTACAAACACAAAACAACTTAATGTTCATCACGTCTTAGTCGACGAATAGATGCACATAAATAGTACACAACAGAAAGAACTAATGTCACAATTATACCTCTTGAGTGTCCGAAGGAACATACGCCTTCAACAAAATTAAACTGTTTCTTCCCTCCTCCGTCAGCGCAAATGAATTCCATGTTTTCATCATTCCTTTCATGTATGTCTCCAATTCGCTTCTCCTTGTGTTCCATTTTCTTTAGCTGACCTGTCCATGTAGTTTATTGAAGTCTTCTTGGCTTAAAATGTCTAAATAAATATTAGACAAACATAAAGGTATGTTTTCACGCACTCGTAAGAAATAAAGAAGTAGAAAACTAGACATCAGAAAAACAACAGACGTGAGTGGCTTACCCAGGACTCGAACCCACGACCTTCCGTGCGACAACCCCGTCTAGCTATGCAAGCGAATCACACTAGCCTCCATGCCATTTAGGCATCACCAAAAAATGATGCTTCGATCCCGCAACACATAACACCGGAAAATTACCATGGGCAGTCCAGCCTATTAATGACGCAATCACTTCTGTTGTTCCCCTATTATACAGTAAAGGTCAGACCAAACAAGAAAAGACCTTAATACTGTGTCTAGTAAATGATAGAAGACTAAGAACAGTAAGTACAGGACAGAGGGTAGGTTTTGGTATTGTATAAACATTTATAACACTAAGGAAGGGAAACCCGAGGCCTGTAAACAGTAAACTTAGACAAACATAAAGGTATGTTTTCAGGCACTCGTAAGAAATAAAGAAGTATACTGTTCAAAATAAGAAACGCAACTTTTTTTATTTTACTTTTATAAAAGATATTCGCTGATTGGACATTAGTCAACCTATCGACTGTGTCCACCTGGTCATTAACTTCTCGTGGTTACCTGAATTGTACTAACCTCATGATTCGTGAGGTCATGAAAGAGGTCAAGGTCAAAACAACATTTTTGACAATAACTCGTGACAGGTTCATGAGATTCCCGTGAAACTTACTGAACACAAATTTCTCTGACCATATTATTGAATGCCTATGAAAGATTGACGCTCTTTGAATAAATTCAGTTGAAAATTCAATGCGCAAATATGGCTCATCTTACTACAGAACAACGACTCATCATCATTGGACGTTTACAGACTGGACAGTCACACAGTGTAGTGGCTAGACAATTTAATGTGGTTAGAAGCACCATTAGTCGCCTTTGGATGTGATTTCAAGAAACTGGCTCAGTGGCAGACCGGCCGCGCAGTGGAAGACCCAGAGTCACAACTCCTGCCGAAGACCGCTTCATACAGCTGCGTCACCTCAGGAATCGACTTGCATCTGCGTCCTCCACAGTTTAGTCAATGTCAGCAGCTCGTCGAATTTCAGATCAAACGGTCAGGAACCGGCTGCATGACTCTGGTCTTTGGGCTAGAAGACCCTACAGAGGTCCTATTCTTACGGACCGGCATCGCCAGAACCGACTGCAGTGGGCGAACCAGCATTGTCAATGGACCGTTGGGAATGACTGGAGACGGGTTTGGTTTAGTGTCGTAGATTTGTGATAGGTGAAATAAGACTTAGATTGGTCCCTTCTGAATAGCAATAGAACAGGTGATATCTCAGTGGGGAGATGATAAAATAGAAATAGATTTCACAAGTGAGATGGAGGAAATATATTAGAGTCTGTCTCTGACGCTCGAGATCAGCCTATCATCTACAACAGATTTAGATTAGTCAGACAGTCTAGTATAATTTATATTAATATATATATATCCCTCACATACACACACACACATAAGTGACGACAATAGACGCACACACATGAAACTATGACAATGAAAATATAGATATTTTGGAACGAGCTGATTGACACACTGATTAAGTTTAAGTGAATTTTAATTATCATAAGAAAATTCCATCACAACACATAAAAATTACATCAAACATATACAAATAGTCATAAAGTCAATGAATTGCTACAAGAATGATAGGCCTATTGGTATGATCTTTTCCCTCGATGTATAGCCCACAGCCTTGTTAGAAGAAAAGTGATAGCCCCAAAGAGTCACGGATACATATGCTATAGTTTAAGATTTCCCTTTAAAGGTATGAACAGACTTTGATACTCTAATCTATCCTAAGGAAAAGATTGTTAGCAAAAAAAAAAAAAAAAACTTCCATAAAAAAATTTAAGACAGCAAAATGGGTGCCAAAATACAACAATAAAGGAATTACTCAGTCCTGCATTCACTCTATTCAGTCAGCCGTGAGTAGTAGGGAATGCGCAAAACGGTTAGCATTCTGCAGGAGCGCTGCAGGAGCGCCTGCAGGAGCATGACTTTTATATAGCAAAAATTCTGCAGGAGCGCTGCAGGGGCAAGATGGCGGACTTGAGCTAACAAGGGGAGGTTATATGGGGCAAGATGGCGGACTTGAGCTAACAAGGGGAGATTATTTTTAGAGGTATTTTTAGATAACAAGAAGAGGCGGGGCAAGATGGCGGACAAGGGGAGGTTATATGGGGGAAGATGGCGGACTTGAGATAACAAGAAGAGGGGTATATTTAGAGTTTTTTTATATAAGGAAAATGTGGCAAGATGGCGGATTTGAGATAACAAGGGGAGATAAGTATGTTGTTGTATTGCATGACTTTTTATATATAAGGAAATGTACCGGTGGAGCATCAGGCGGTTGGTGATGACTTTTTATATAAGGAAATACTCAGTGTACAGGTGGAGCATCAGGCGGAGGGTGATGACTTTTTATATAGTAATATATTAGTATTTTTTAGATAACAAGAAGAGGATATTTTTACAAGATGGCGGGGTGACTTTTTATATAAGAAAATACTCATTGCGCAGGTGGAGCAGCAGGTGTTGGTACATGACTTTTTATATAAGAAAATACTCAGTGTGCAGGTGGAGCATCAGGCGGAGGGTGATGACTTTTTATATAAGGAAATACTCATTGTGCAGGTGGAGCATCAGGCGGCTGGTGATGACTTTTTATATAGTAATATATTAGTGTTTATTTTTAGATAACAAGAAGAGACTATATTTAGACTTGAGACATGCCTTTTATATAAGGAATTGAGGAGGAGGGTAGGCGGAGCAAGATGGCGGGGTGACTTTTTATATAAGGGATTGAGGAGGAGGGCAGGTGGAGCATCAGGCGGAGAGTGATGACATTTTATATAAGGAAATACTCAGTGTACAGGTGGAGCATCACGCGTAGGGTGATGACTTTTATATAAGGGAAATGTGGTGGAGCAAGATGGCGGACTTGAGATAACAAGGGGGGAGATAAGTAGGTTGTTGTATTGCATGACTTTTTATATATGAAAATGTACCGGTGGAGCATCAGGCGGAGGGTGATGACTTTTTATATAAGGAAATACTCATTGTGCAGGTGGAGCATCAGGCGGAGGGTGATGACATTTTATATAAGGAAATACTCAGTGGGCAGGTGGAGCATCAGGCGTTGGTGCATGACTTTTATATAAGGGAAATGTGGTGGAGCACGATGCCGGACTTGCGATAACAAGGGGGAGATAAGTAGGTTGTTGTATTGCATGACTTTTTATATAAGGTAAATGTGTAGGTGGAGCCGATCGATTTCAGGCATTAGATTTCAGGCGGAGGCACAGGTGGATGCGCGTGACTTTTTATATAAGGAAAAGGGGCAGGTGCAAGATGGGGGACTTGAGATAACAAGAAGAGGTTATATGGCGCAAGATGGCGGGATGACTTTTTATATAAGGAATTGAGGAGGAGGATAGGAGGAGGCAGATGACTTTTTATATAGTAATATATTAGTGTTTTTTTTTAGATAACAAGAAGGCGTTATTTATAGACATATATTAATTCTGCAGGATTGATGCAGGGGCAAGATGGCGGGATGACTTTTTATATAAGAAATTGAGGAGGAGGGTAGGAGGAGGCAGATGACTTTTTATATAGTAATATATTAGTGTTTTTTTAGATAACAAGAAGGCGTTATTTATAGACATATATTAATTCTGCAGGATTGATGCAGGGGGAAGATGGCGGGATGACTTTTTATATAAGGAATTGAGGAGGAGGGTAGGAGGAGGCGGATGACTTTTTATATAGTAATATATTAGTGTTTATTTTTAGATAACAAGAAGACGTTCTTTATAGATATATATTTAGATAACAAGAAGGAAAATGTAGAGTGGGTGTGGCAGGCGTAAGATGGCGGGATGACTTTTTATATAAGGAAGTGAGGAGGAGGGTAGGAGGAGCAAGAGCGCGGGGTGACTTTTTATATAAGGAATTGAGGAGGAGGGTAGGTGGAGCAAGATGGCGGGGTGACTTTTTACATAAGGGATTGAGGAGGAGGGCAGGCGGAGCAAGATGGCGGGATGACTTTTTATATAAGGAATTGAGGAGGAGGGTAGGAGGAGGCGGATGACTTTTTATATAATAATATATTAGTGTTTATTTTTAGATATCAAGAAGACGTTATTTATAGACATATATTAACGTACATATTACAGATTGGTAGCCAATATTACAACAGTTAGACGCTATTTAGTTATACATATATAGAAATATAAAAGAGAAAACACTAGATACATTTTATATATTTATTGACAAAGTTAGTTGAACTATGGGTGACGTATAACCGCACTTCTTTTTCGTATACCACTAGGAGTCCTCAGAACACAGGCGGTTCGGATTACTTGGTGAGTCTGTCACGTCTTTTTCGTGTAACCATCTTCAACAAGGTGAGTGTCTGTCGTTAGCACGCCATTGTCTATGAAGAAAAAAAACAGGCTTGGGGTGGGTTAGCCAGGATCTGACTAAGCGCGTAATTAATCGCGAGAGTTGTGTTGTATTATGTGTTGTATGGTTTCTTGGTTGTTGTACAGAGTGGAAGATCTTGTCGGCCAGGTAGTTTATGTGTTGGTGCATATACCTGTAGGTATCTGTGTATGTGTCTGTAGGTAGCTGTATACAGAGAGTTTAGATGTTGAGCATCACCATATGTCACTTTAGCTTTCTTGGTTAACATAGATTGTACAGGGTTAAATATTTTAGAAAAGTTGTGCCCCGACTGATCGTGTACAGAATACTTTATTATATAACAACGTGTCTCAAACGGTTTAGTATAAGAACCCCATGATATCTTACAAATTATTGAGGTCCCAGAGATCTTTTGTAGATAAGAGTTGTACCGCGAAGATATGACAATATCAAAGAAGGTGTTCGATTATAACGAACATATTGTTCACCTCGCTGACCCCCAAATTGGCTTTCCGCGCACCATATTTTGAGAATCACCGTTCGTATGTCTTTCTTTATTCAGTCATCCCCTTCCACGCGAACTCAATTTAGAACACATGGATAATCGATAAGAAATTTCATTACAGGCCATGTTTAATCAGTAAGAGATGTGTTTGCTTAAGCGATCCCTTGTCGAAAATATGACTTATTTTAAACAGCTGTTACCCGCATGTCTTTGTTACAAGGGTCGCTTTTCGAGAAGAGGAAGAATATTTCTCACTGTCATATAGAAGTAAACTGGTGATGGAAATAGAGCTGACTCTTGATGTAAAAGTAAGACAGGGCGTTGCGTGTTGTTCGTATTTGTAGATGGAGGATTTTGTATCTCCCTATCCATTAGTTCGACTTGTTATTACTCTCTCTTCTAGTTTTCACTGTGACACAGCTTATCCAAGGAAAGTTAGATATCTGGTTTTAATCTCAAAGGTTCTTATCTTTAACATACTTTATGATGTCTTCGGAGTGCTTTCATTTGCGGTCAGTGTATTTTTTTTTCCCGGAGTATTTTCAGTTGTCTTCAACGTACTTTTAATTGTTTTCATTGTAATTTCAGTTGTCTTCCTTGTACTTTTAATTGGCTTCATCGTACTTTCAGTTGTCGCTTACGTACCTTAATTTGTCTTCAGTCCCTTTTCTGCTGTCTCGAACGCACTTATGTCTTGAACATATTTGCAGTTGTTTTCATCGTACTTTCAGATGTCTGCCGTACTTTCTATTCCAAACTGGAGTCTAAATAATCTTTTTACTCAATTTTTAGTTTTAGTTATTGATTTGTAATGAAAACACACTCACAGATAATACACTTGTGGGGCTGTCGAAGCGTGGGGTGTGTTGGGGTATGGGTTTTTGTGGGCCGGTATTTTAATTGTTGTATATACAATACGTATATATGGGAGTGACGTGTTAGAGACCTGTACTAGTTCTACCATCCAACTTGCGTCCTGGTAGTGTGTGTGTTGTTTATTTTACATATAGACAGGTATACATATACACGATGTTACAGCAGTTATACGCTAAATAGCCAGTCTGTGGACACTCGCGTGTGTATGTGTGTGTCTGTGTGTACGTGGGTGTCTGTCTGTGTGTGGGTATGGGTGGGTGTGTGTGTGTGTGTGTTTTGGGTTGTAGCAGGCGGGTGTTTAGACAGATATTAATATGTATTCACACGATATTTATACATACCATATTTTAGGTAGCATAGATAACAAAGATTCTTTAAGTGTAATAAATATATATAATTCTTTTAAAAGAAGACAAAATGTCAAACTAAAACACTAGTCTAAAGCACCTTATAGGTCGCTTGATACGTAGGAGGCCTTATTTGCTCACTAACAGCAACTTGCTTAATTGAAAAAGCTAATCGCTGGTGTACGATCGGCTTTAAGCTAGGTTGTTAAACGGTTTGAGCCACGAGTCGTGGTAACAGTTGGTTGATTACCCAGAAGCCTAATCGATACTCAACGAACTGTTGAACAAATATTCAGTGTTAGCTTTCTTGATTTGCGAGAGTCTGTCACTATGAATTATCTGTAAAGTTTTACATAGTTTTGTTAAGGTGTTTATTTTCTAAAATATTGTGTGTGTTCGTAAGCAATAACACGGGCTTTACAAACTGATTGTTCCAAAACCTTCAGGCAACTATGTTACTACAAGACTTGAGAAAAAAAACTTTTTATAAACACTCTTGAGTAAATTCCCATTTTTTTTTCCCTACCAGCTATAGAATAAAGAGGGAAATATATTTTTAAAACTAATACCTGTTATAGAGGCAGATGAGTAAGGGTTGGTATGATCGGGATGTTTTTGTGTTGTGTTGTATGTGTAGCTAGTGATAATATGATAGGGAATTCCGTTGTTGGGTGAATGTAACTACATATTAACACAGGCGCTGGGTCACGGGGTAGTTTTCTTTATTATTTATATTATATCATGAGTAATAAAATCTACTTACCCCAATGTTCAGTTAATGTTATATAAAGCCAGCTCGCATGTGGTGGATATGTTCAACACATCATATACTTCCCTGTCTCACCCGGTTATACAGACTTTGAAATCCAACACGTGACAACACCTCAACACTTGGTGGTTTATCTTTCGACGAAATACCGAAGAGGTACCGCAGACACGATAGATGGAAGGTAGTGAGACTTCTTTCTTGCTTAGTTGTATTGTCCTGCAATTTTCAAACTTTAGTGAAAGGTTTTCTTCCAAACACCAAAGACGATCCCAAAATTTTCTCCCAGGCCTCCACAAAGTGGCCAACCTATAAGTAAATAGATCAACCGTTAAATACTTCTTTAAAAAAATTCTCACCACTTGTCAAAAAAATACCGCCCCTTGGTAAAAAATAACGCCACTTCTCATAAAAATACTGCCCCTTGTCAAAAAAAAATGTCGCCCTCTTCGTAATCAAATTTCTTCCTATTGTCAAAAAAATGTCACCCCTTTGTTAAAAAATAATCCCCCTTACCAAAAAATACTACACCTTGGCAAAAAAAAAAAAAATGTCGCCCTCTTCGTAATCAAAGTTCTTCCTATTGTCAAAAAAAGTGTCACCCCTTTGTTAAAAAATAATCCCCCTTACCAAAAAATACTACACCTTGTCAAAAAAAAAAATGTCGCCCTCTTCGTAATCAAACTTCTTCCTATTGTCAAAAAATACTCCCCCATGGTAAATACTTACAGTTCTGGTCTTCAACCCGCTCCCCAACGGTTTAAACACTTCATCACTTCTTGTCGTGTGATAAATTATTCTATCTAGAGACTGTCCTTTCTCTCACACGATCACCTTGTGATAAAACTATTTCTTACCCCTTACTTTCACATTGTCATCACTATCATCTCGGCTCAGACAGGCCTATAAACATCTATTACCTACCTGATAAAAGCTACGACAAACGTTATCTACCAGTTGTATAGCAACACCCTTTTGTGTTACAGGTTACAATCGAGACAATGTCGATGCCAGTTTCAATCATTTTAAGAAAAACCAACACGCACATGCTTTTTTACCACGCGCTGTTAAACTCGATCGATGGTCTGCGCTCGCGATTTTAGTTAACAAGAAGACGATATATTTAGACATATATTTAGATAACAAGAAGCGGATAACAAGAAGACGATAATAGGAAGACGATAATAGGAAGACGATATATACATATAATAGGAAGATATATTTAGACAATAAGAAGACTTTGAGACAATAGGAAGACGAGAATAGGAAGAGGTTAATAGGAAGACGATATATTTAGACAATAGGAAGACGATATATTTATAGATAACAAGAAGACGATATATTTAGACATATATTTATATACATATTTTACAACTGTTAGACGAATAGTTATACGATATATATATAGACAAACAATTAGACGATATTGTAATAAAAGATGATATACACAAGGTATGTGTGATGCACATGGTGTTAAGTCAGCCGAACCGATGCTGTAATCAGCATCGGGTTGGCCTCCTTAACCGTTCCAGAGTTCCTCTGGTGCCCAGTTAAAACTGGGTCTGCCCTCCCGGGTTGTGTGCGGTGCATCACACATACCTTGTGTATATCATCTTTTATTACCAATATCGTCTCATTGTTTGTCTATATATATATATCGTATAACTATTCGTCTAACAGTTGTAAAATATGTATATAAATATATGTCTAAATATATCGTCTTCTTGTTATCTATAAATATATCGTCTTCCTATTGTCTAAATATATCGTCTTCCTATTAACCTCTTCCTATTCTCGTCTTCCTATTGTCTCAAAGTCTTCTTATTGTCTAAATATATCTTCCTATTATATGTATATATCGTCTTCCTATTATCGTCTTCCTATTATCGTCTTCTTGTTATCCTCTTCTTGTTATCTAAATATATGTCTAAATATATCGTCTTCTTGTTAACTAAAATCGCGAGCGCAGACCATCGATCGAGTTTAACAGCGCGTGGTAAAAAAGCATGTGCGTGTTGGTTTTTCTTAAAATGATTGAAACTGGCATCGACATTGTCTCGATTGTAACCTGTAACACAAAAGGGTGTTGCTATACAACTGGTAGATAACGTTTGTCGCAGCTTTTATCAGGTAGGTAATAGATGTTTATAGGCCTGTCTGAGCCGAGATGATAGTGATGACAATGTGAAAGTAAGGGGTAAGAAATAGTTTTATCACAAGGTGATCGTGTGAGAGAAAGGACAGTCTCTAGATAGAATAATTTATCACACGACAAGAAGTGATGAAGTGTTTAAACCGTTGGGGAGCGGGTTGAAGACCAGAACTGTAAGTATTTACCAAGGGGGAGTATTTTTTGACAATAGGAAGAAGTTTGATTACGAAGAGGGCGACATTTTTTTTTTGACAAGGTGTAGTATTTTTTGGTAAGGGGGATTATTTTCTAACAAAGGGGTGACATTTTTTTTGACAATAGGAAGAACTTTTATTACGAAGAGGGCGACATTTTTTTTTTTTGCCAAGGTGTAGTATTTTTTGGTAAGGGGAATTATTTTTTAACAAAGGGGTGACATTTTTTTGACAATAGGAAGAAATTTGATTACGAAGAGGGCGACATTTTTTTTTGACAAGGGGCAGTATTTTTATGAGAAGTGGCGTAATTTTTTACCAAGGGGCGGTATTTTTTTGACAAGTGGTGAGAATTTTTTTAAAGAAGTATTTAACGGTTGATCTATTTACCTATAGGTTGGCCACTTTGTGGAGGCGTGGGAAAAAATTTTGGGATCGTCTTTGGTGTTTGGAAGAAAACCTTTCACTAAAGTTTGAAAATTGCAGGACAATACAACTAAGCAAGAAAGAAGTCTCACTACCTTCCATCTGTCGTGTCTGCGGTACCTCTTCGGTATTTCGTCGAAAGATAAACCACCAAGTGTTGGGGTGTTGTCACGTGTTGGATTTCAAAGTCTGTATAACCTGGTGAGACAGGGAAGTCTATGATGTGTTGAACATATCCACCACATGCGAGCTGGCTTTATATAACATTAACTGAACATTGGGGTAAGTAGATTTTATTACTCATGATATAATATAAATAATAAAGAAAACTACCCCGTGACCCAGCGCCTGTGTTAATATGTAGTTACATTCACCCAACAACGGAATTCTCTATCATATTATCACTAGCTACACATACAACACAACACAAAAACATCCCGATCATACCAACCCTTACTCATCTGCCTCTATAACAGGTATTAGTTTTAAAAATATATTTCCCTCTTTATTCTATAGCTGGTAGGAAAAAAAATGGGAATTTACTCAAGAGTGTTTATAAAAAGTTCTTTTTCTCAAGTCAAGTAGTAACATAGTTGCCTGAAGGTTTTGGAACAATCAATTTGTAAAGCCCGTGTTATTGCTTACGAACACACACAATATTTTAGAAAATAAACACCTTAACAAAACTATGTAAAATATTACAGATAATTCATAGTGACAGACTCTCGCAAATCAAGAAAGCTAACACTGAATATTTGTTCAACAGTTCGTTGAGTATCGATTAGGCTTCTGGGTAATCAACCAACTGTTACCACGACTCGTGGCTCAAACCGTTTAACAACCTAGCTTAAAGCCGATCGTACACAAGCGATTAGCTTTTTCAATTAAGCAAGTTGCTGTTAGTGAGCAAATAAGGCCTCCTACGTATCAAGCGACCTATAAGGTGCTTTAGACTAGTGTTTTAGTTTGACATTTTGTCTTCTTTTAAAAGAATTATATATATTTATTACACTTAAAGAATCTTTGTTATCTATGCTACCTAAAATATGGTATGTATAAATATCGTGTGAATACATATTAATATCTGTCTAAACACCCGCCTGCTACAACCCAACACACACACACACACCCACCCATACCCACACACAGACAGACACCCACGTACACACAGACACACACATACACACGCGAGTGTCCACAGACTGGCTATTTAGCGTATAACTGCTGTAACATCGTGTATATGTATACCTGTCTATATGTAAAATAAACAACACACACACTACCAGGACGCAAGTTGGATGGTAGAACTAGTACAGGTCTCTAACACGTCACTCCCATATATACGTATTGTATATACAACAATTAAAATACCGGCCCACAAAAACCCATACCCCAACACACCCCACGCTTCGACAGCCCCACAAGTGTATTATCTGCGAGTGTGTTTTCATTACAAATCAATAACTAAAACTAAAAATTGAGTAAAAAGATTATTTAGACTCCAGTTTGGAATAGAAAGTACGGCAGACATCTGAAAGTACGATGAAAACAACTGCAAATATGTTCAAGACATAAGTGCGTTCGAGACAGCAGAAAAGGGACTGAAGACAAATTAAGGTACGTAAGCGACAACTGAAAGTACGATGAAGCCAATTAAAAGTACAAGGAAGACAACTGAAATTACAATGAAAACAATTAAAAGTACGTTGAAGACAACTGAAAATACTCCGGAAAAAAAAAATACACTGACCGCAAATGAAAGCACTCCGAAGACATCATAAAGTATGTTAAAGATAAGAACCTTTGAGATTAAAACCAGATATCTAACTTTCCTTGGATAAGCTGTGTCACCGTGAAAACTAGAAGAGAGAGTAATAACAAGTCGAACTAATGGATAGGGAAATACAAAATCCTCCATCTACAAATACGAACAACACGCAACGCCTTGTCTTACTTTTACATCAAGAGTCAGCTCTATTTCCATCACCAGTTTACTTCTATATGACAGTGAGAAATATTCTTCCTCTTCTCGAAAAGCGACCCTTGTAACAAAGACATGCGGGTAACAGCTGTTTAAAATAAGTCATATTTTCGACAAGGGATCGCTTAAGCAAACACATCTCTTACTGATTAAACATGGCCTGTAATGAAATTTCTTATCGATTATCCATGTGTTCTAAGTTGAGTTCGCGTGGAAGGGGGTGACTGAATAAAGAAAGACATACGAACGGTGATTCTCAAAATATGGTGCGCGGAAAGCCTATTTGGGGGTCAGCGAGGTGAACACTATGTTCCTTATAATCGAACACCTTCTTTGATATTGTCATATCTTCGCGGTACAACTCTTATCTACAAAAGATCTCTGGGACCTCAATAATTTGTAAGACATCATGGGGTTCTTATACTAAACCGTTTGAGAGACGTTGTTCTATAATAAAGTATTCTGTACACGATCAGTCGGGGCACAACTTTTCTAAAATATTTAACCCTGTACAATCTATGTTAACCAAGAAAGCTAAAGTGACATATGGTGATGCTCAACATCTAAACTCTCTGTATACAGCCACCTACAGACACATACACAGATACCTACAGGTATATGCACCAACACATAAACTACCTGGCCGACAAGATCTTCCACTATGTACAACAACCAAGAAACCATACAACACATAATACAACACCCCTCTCGCGATTAATTACGCGCTTAGTCAGATCCTGGCTAACCCACCCCAAGCCTGTTTTTTTTTCTTCATAGACAATGGCGTGCTAACGACAGACACTCACCTTGTTGAAGATGGTTACACGAAAAAGACGTGACAGACTCACCAAGTAATCCGAACCGCCTGTGTTCTGAGGACTCCTAGTGGTATACGAAAAAGAAGTGCGGTTATACGTCACTCATAGATCAACTAACCTTGTCAATAAATATATAAAATGTATCTAGTGTTTTCTCTTTTATATTTCTATATATGTATAACTAAATAGCGTCTAACTGTTGTAATATTGGCTACCTATCTGTAATATGTACGTTAATATATGTCTATAAATAACGTCTTCTTGATATCTAAAAATAAACACTAATATATTACTATATAAAAAGTCAACCGCCCCCTCCTACCCTCCTCCTCAATTCCTTATATAAAAAGTCATCCCGCCATCTTGCTCTGCCTGCCCTCCTCCTCAATCCCTTATGTAAAAAGTCACCCCGCCATCTTGCTCCACCTACCCTCCTCCACAATTCCTTATATAAAAAGTCACCCCGTGCTCTTGCTCCTCCTACCCTCCTACTCAATTCCTTATATAAAAAGTCATCCCGCCATCTTACGCCTGCCACACCCATTCTACATTTTCCTTCTTGTTATCTAAATATATATCTATAAAGAACGTCTTCTTGTTATCTAAAAATAAACACTAATATATTACTATATAAAAAGTCATCCACCTCCTCCTACCCTCCTCCTCAATTCCTTATATAAAAAGTCATCCCGCCATCTTCCCCCTGCATCAATCCTACAGAATTAATATATGTCTATAAATAACGCCTTCTTGTTATCTAAAAAAACACTAATATATTACTATATAAAAAGTCATCTGCCTCCTCCTACCCTCCTCCTCAATTCCTTATATAAAAAGTCATCCCGCCATCTTCCCCCTGCATCAATCCTACAGAATTAATATATGTCTATAAATAACGCCTTCTTGTTATCTAAAAAAAACACTAATATATTACTATATAAAAAGTCATCTGCCTCCTCCTATCCTCCTCCTCAATTCCTTATATAAAAAGTCATCCCGCCATCTTGCGCCATATAACCTCTTCTTGTTATCTCAAGTCCCCCATCTTGCACCTGCCCCTTTTCCTTATATAAAAAGTCACGCGCATCCACCTGCGCCTCCGCCTGAAATCTAACGCCTGAAATCGATCGGCTCTACCTACACATTTACCTTATATAAAAAGTCATGCAATACAACAACCTACTTATCTCCCCTTGTTATCGCAAGTCCGGCATCTTGCTCCACCACATTTCCCTTATATAAAAGTCATGTACCAACGCCTGATGCTCCACCTGCACACTGAGTATTTCCTTATATAAAATGTCATCACCCTCCGCCTGATGCTCCACCTGCACACTGAGTATTTCCTTATATAAAAAGTCATGTACCAACGCCTGCTGCTCCACCTGCACAATGAGTATTTCCTTATATAAAAAGTCATCACCCTCCGCCTGATGCTCCACCGGTACATTTTCTTATATAAAAAGTCATGCAATACAACAACCTACTTATGTCCCCCCTTGTTATCTCAAGTCCGCCATCTTACTCCACCACATTTCCCTTATATAAAAGTCATCACCCTACGCGTGATGCTCCACCTGTACACTGAGTATTTCCTTATATAAAATGTCATCACCCTCCGCCTGATGCTCCACCTGCCCTCCTCCTCAATCCCTTATATAAAAAGTCACCCCGCCATCTTGCTCCGCCTACCCTCCTCCTCAATTCCTTATATAAAAGGCATGTCTCAAGTCTAAATATAGTCTCTTCTTGTTATCTAAAAATAAACACTAATATATTACTATATAAAAAGTCATCACCAGCCGCCCGATGCTCCACCTGCACAATGAGTATTTCCTTATATAAAAAGTCATCACCCTCCGCCTGATGCTCCACCTGCACACTGAGTATTTTCTTATATAAAAAGTCATGTACCAACACCTGCTGCTCCACCTGCGCAATGAGTATTTTCTTATATAAAAAGTCACCCCGCCATCTTGTAAAAATATCCTCTTCTTGTTATCTAAAAAATACTAATATATTACTATATAAAAAGTCATCACCCTCCGCCTGATGCTCCACCTGCACACTGAGTATTTCCTTATATAAAAAGTCATCACCAACCGCCTGATGCTCCACCGGTACATTTCCTTATATATAAAAAGTCATGCAATACAACAACATACTTATCTCCCCTTGTTATCTCAAATCCGCCATCTTGCCACATTTTCCTTATATAAAAAAACTCTAAATATACCCCTCTTCTTGTTATCTCAAGTCCGCCATCTTCCCCCATATAACCTCCCCTTGTCCGCCATCTTGCCCCGCCTCTTCTTGTTATCTAAAAATACCTCTAAAAATAATCTCCCCTTGTTAGCTCAAGTCCGTCATCTTGCCCCATATAACCTCCCCTTGTTAGCTCAAGTCCGCCATCTTGCCCCTGCAGCGCTCCTGCAGAATTTTTGCTATATAAAAGTCATGCTCCTGCAGGCGCTCCTGCAGCGCTCCTGCAGAATGCTAACCGTTTTGCGCATTGTATGCTACTGCCGTGATCACTAGCTTGCATTCGTATTTACAGCTTTGGTAGCAACGTCTGGAAAAACAATTTTTAGGACATGCACATACAGAATCTCTAGGGTTAGTCTTGGCCAAGGGAACCCCAGCTCCACAAAGATCGGTTGAATTCACTACTTCAGGGAACGTTTCCTTGGTTATTCTTATTTTAGGATATCTGTTTATGTCACATGAAAATTGACCAGGCACGAACGTTAACAACGAGCAAAGTGTCAATAGTTTAGATTTCTAGTAACTAGGAATGACAGGTCGGTGCCTTCTCGCAGTATAGGACTTTATTTGGTCACACCACAATTAGTCAAAACTCCGTCGGAATGTTACTGATAGTAATATTTTACTTGCCACAAGGGCTGAACTGTACTTGAGGTTTTTCTCAGGAAGAATTAAATCTGGCTCGATAGGCCCGTTACTTTATTTAATCTTAAAGTTCATGTAATGGGTACTCTGTCGTTCTGGATGCCAACGCAATGCCAGACAGGTATTACTTTATACACCCAAGTCTTAAAGAAAAAAAAATGTTTTTGTTCTTCACAGATATATCTCAGTATTAAAACCGTTGGTAAAGATGGGCTACCCCAGTTTCACTGAATAAAGAGAAAACCACATATAAAAAAATTATACATACTATTCACTTCGGTTACAACTTACATTATAAACTGCAAGCGGAGAGCTTGACTTATCGTTTAAAACTCCCGTGAAATAAGTTGTATTCACAAAAATCAGTCATCATTAATTAGAAATACATACGTATTTCGTCAATACCCAATGATGAATCAGTGCAGTTATAAGTTAGTTTAAAATATTCTCGACTGATTATTAGAAATTTAACTAAATTCATTTACAGCTGCCTGAGTTTAAGCTAGAAATTATAGTTTATTCTGCTTTCCACTGTAACAAGGCCACCTAGAGAATATGACAGACTTATAATTTTATTTCTTCTGCACCGAAATCTAACTAGTAAAAGGAAATAAGCGGTTTATCACTGAATCACTCAACACTACTAAATATATAATATATTTACCTCCAGACAGAACTACAGGCGATCGCACGAACTTAGAATTATACGCTTATATTTATTGGTAGTCTAGAAGCTCGGCAAAATTGTAAGGAACAAACTTAAGACTTCGCTATACAGCTTATTCTCTTAGCACGAAACGACCTGTCTATTGCACATTTTGGAGAACTGAATGAAATCAAGTTTAAACTACGGGGTAGATATATGAAAAAGACAAAGGATCCCACGGTATTACAAAAACCCGAAATAGCGGCGGTCTCTCTCCCCCCATCCTCTATTTCTTTTAACACTTCACTTTAACTTAGACGCTGGCCATAACTACCAAAACGCGTCTGCACACCTACTACGACATGTCTCACTTCTGAGAGATGCAGATTTGCGCCTTCCACACCTCACGCCGAGAAACTAGCCAAAGAAACACTCGTGTCAGATGAAAATGTAGACAAATGTCTGCTCTCTATGTCTGACGAGAACGAATTCTCACACTATTTCGTTTTCATCCAGGGACTGACATCTTACGCAATAAAATGCGATACTAGTATGAGAAAAGAAACGGCAAAAGTCAGAATGGGAAAGTTATATTTTGTCGCAAACGAACGAATGCGAAAGACAGAAAAAGGATAAAAGCGCGATAATAAAGTAGAGGACATGGGTAGAAAAAGAAAAGAACATAGAAAATTTATTGATCATAAATCTCTATGCGACATTTAGTGATGAATCATTGTTTATGCTCCAGCGACACGATAGACGGAGAAGAGTTTACCGCAGAGTCCATTAGCGCTATGCCCAGAACAGCGTTGATGAGGCTCCTCCACATAGTGGTGGAGGTGTACTGATGTGGGAGACGATCAACTTCATGGGAAGAAGTGACCTGGTGCAAATTGAAGGACGCCTGAATGCCCAAAGATACGTCGCCGAAATTCTTCGTCCTCACGTCCTTCCACTTCTGGCTGCACGAGGGTCGATTTTTCAGCAGGATAACGCTCGACCTCATGCGGCACAACTCACCACCCAGTTCCTCGCTGACAACAACGTCCAGACCATTCCGTAGCCAGCCATGTCATCAGACATGAACCCCATAGAACACTCATGGGATGAACTCGACAGATGACTCCGCCAGCGAGACGTGGCTCCAGCCAATCTCCGACAGTTGTCTCTTGCACTGCAGGAAGAGTGGGCAGCCATCCCACAACAACAGATCCAACGGCTAATCGGATCCATGTCAAGAAGATGTATAGAGGCCAGAGGAGGCCATATACCTTACTGAAACGGAGGCCTCAGTCGCAAAAAATAAAAATCCAAACCAATTTTAATGAACATCATTTCATTGCTAAAGTATGAAAGTTTCTTCATGCCAAGATTGAAACATTAATTCCGTAAAATAAAATTTTGGTACAAGTTTGAAATTTGGTGTCCATTAATAATAATAATAATAATAAATTCTTTAAGCGCCAAACACGGCGCATAAGGCAGAAACCAGTGCTCTCCAGGTTGTTCGTTGTGACGCCACTCCTCTTAGCTCTTGCACATTATTTAGGTCCCAACGTTCTTCCTTCTCTTATTATTGTTCTTCTGAGTGTTTCTTTTGGTCTTCCTTTTTTCCTCTTACCCTCAGGAACCCAAGTGAGCGCCTGTAGTGGTATTCTGTTGTTTTGCATTCGTAGGACATGACCGATATATGACCATCGTCTTTTCCTTATATAGTCGGAGACATATTTCTGCCTAGAGTCTTCTCTTATTTGTCGATTAGTCTTGAATTCTTTCCAACTGATGTTCATGAGTTTTCTAAGACATTTGTTCTCGAATGTATTCAGCTTGTTCTCCAATGATTTTGTTATTTTCCAACTCTCACAGCCGTATGTTAACACTGAGATAACATTTGAATTAAACAGACGAAGCTTGGTATGTATATTCAATGATCGTAATTTCCAAATGTTAGATAATCTATTGAAGGCGCTAGCTGCCAAAGCAATTCTAGTATGGATTTCTCTTGTTGTGTCACCATCCTGAGTCATTTTACTGCCTAAATAATTGAAACTTTCAACTTTCTGTAGTTTTTCCCCGTTCAAGATGATATCAAAGGTCTCGTTAGAAAAGTTCATAGCTTTAGTTTTAGAGGCATTTATTTGGAGACCTATTTTAACCGAGAGATGACACAAATTATTTATTGCTTCTTGGGATTGTCTTGGTGTTGAACTTAAGAATGCTACATCATCTGCGAAATCCACGTCCCCCAGGAATTTTCCATTTGTCCATTTTATACCCAATTGTTCATTGTGGGTATAGTTTCTCATAACCCAATCAATAGCTATTCCAAAAAGTAGTGGTGACATAATACAGCCTTGTTTCACCCCTGTTTCTACTGTAAACCATTCTGTATTTCCTTTATTTGTTCTAACACAACATCTTGCATTGTCATATAGCGCTTTGATTATATTCACATATTTTGTTGGAAAACCATAGATTGTAAGTATCTTCCACAATGATGGGCGGTGTAGACTATCAAAGGCTTTTTGAAAATCGACGAAGGTGATAATAAGTGGCGATTGCCTTTCCACTGATTCTTCTATAATTGTTCTTAGTGTGAATATTTGATCAAATACATGATCGTTTCGGCCTGAAACCCGCTTGTTCTTCTCTGATCTTTTCGTCAGCATGCAATTTAAGTCTTTCTAACATCATGCAACATAATAATTTTCCAGGTACTGATAATAGAGATATACCACGCCAGTTATTACAGTCTGATAGATCACCTTTCTTCGGTAACTTTACAATAATACTGTCTTTCCATTGTTGTGGTGGTTGTTCTTCTCTCCATACTTCATTTATAATATCTAAAATTCTCAAGAGGTTGTTGTCATTAACTGCTTTAATCATTTCCCATGAAATTTCGTCAACTCCAGCAGCTTTAAAATTTTTTAATCTTTTAACGGCTTGTTTGATCTCGTCCAGCGTGAATTCATCGCAAGTTATTGGCAAAGTGGTTGTGGATGTTTCATTATTAAAATCAGGTGTTACTGTTGGTGGTGGTCTGTTTAGCATTAGTTTGTCCATTACCACTGCAATAAGGTTGCGTTTCTTTTTTTTGAACAGTATAGAAAACTAGACAACAGGAAAACAACAGACGTGAGTGGCTTACCCAGGACTCGAACCCAGGACCTTCCGTGCGACAACCCCGAGTAAATGTTTACATACCCAGCTAAAACCCCATTCTCCTTAGCCATATTTTTCGACATGCATGAAGGGTTTAATTATTACTATTCTTTGATCTACTTTGGTTTCACCAGTTGCGGCCATTTCTATCTTTTGAACCGTAGTCTGATTAGTAGATTTTGCTATTCGAGTATGTTGTCAAACCATTAAGTTTAATTTTTCTTCTTTTGCATGTACTATGCCTTCAGCAGAATCTTTGGTGGCATATCTGACCATCATATGCGATCAGACAAAAGCACCTTCCGTCTCTATCGTTATGTGAAAGTCCTCATATCGTTCTACAGCGCTTCCAACAGTGGGTCATATTTGTTTATTTGTTTTACGGCAATTGCATGATGTTTCAAGAAATAACAATATTTTAAACCACTTCAATACATTTTGACTATATCAATGAATACATATCGGTAATTTACAGGCACTCTTAGACAGAAAGGTGGACACTAGACAACAGAAAAGAATAATAAGTGAAATGCTTACCTGGATCATCATAATGGCGTCATAGTCTTGCTGTGAAAATAGATTGTGAAAGGTTGAACAACCATTTAGAACCCAAAAAAGAGCTTCACTCGCATAGGTCATTCTCACGATACTTACCCAACTACAGCATATAGGACCTGTGAACAACCTAGACATTTAAAGACTCAGTCACTAATATAACTTTCCTATCGGCAAGTATAAACCAAATAACGGCCGAAATACTTGTGTCTAGTAATGTGTAGAGGAAGATAAACAATGTATGATAGACTGGTAGATTACAGTCACAGACGGGTGAACTCTTAGACAAAATAATGAAGGAAACCTGAGACCTCAGAGTAGCAAATAAGAAAATGTAGGTTGTTGTTTAACTAGGCCGGCTAAGTTTTCGCTCTTTTGCAGCCACTACCAAATTGAAGAGTCCTTGGTATTATTTACACTTTAGATCTAGGCTTTTCTTGTGGCTTTTCTGCCATTCAGAAACTTGCTGAGTTGAAGTCCCGCACTCCAATTTCTCCAGTTTGGCATTAATTTAAAGGATCATCACATCTGGTCCCAAGCTAAGAGGAAAAAAATGTATCATACTGTTCATTCCCGCTCTCCAGGGGGTCTCTCCAAATAAACAAAGTTAAATACTCTGGTTCTAGGTTCTCCCAACGAATTGTCACGTGCTACACAATGACGCTTCTCACCTCCCCCTGTCCATCATAGGTCCATAGTGAGATCCTCCTGCATTCAGCCAACAAGGTAAAAGATAGTTACATCTCGGGCTCACGTGACTCCTCCAAGCTTAGTGTGAAATGCTGGGTTCTCAAAAGGTTTCACAACAGAGAGAATCCCTGGAAGTGTGTGGAAGATTTCAAGTATCAATAAGAGTGTAATTGGCCTCACAGACAGGTTTACATCCACATCTATGTACTATAACATTGTGCATAGCTAGTAGTCATATAAGGATGACTCTAAATATGCCTCCATTCACATATGTTTAGGCAATTACCAGATACTCGTTGGACAAAAAAACAGATCACCAGACATCAGAAACAAATATAAGTGAAAGGTTTCTCCGGAATAAACCAAAAACCACCCAAACAGTCCCATCGCTTTACCGTGGAAGTAAATCGTGAAAGAATGCACACTGTTGCTGTCATTTTCGACGGAGTCATATGTCAAGTTATTTGTCGTATATTTTTCACCCTAGTCAAAGGTGAATAATTGTGTCTTTACCTTGCGATGTCAGGTTGATTAGGGGTTGTCTTCCCGGTTAATTCATCCTTTGGGGTTTGACCTGCATGAAGATAGGGTCAAAGGTAAACAGTTCGGGCGTGTGCCCATGCGCAGGTTTTAAGCGGGAAGTTGAGAGACTTCCGTCCGGCCGGTGATGTGTCCTGGCTTCTGAGGGACGAATGTCCATTGTTTTTTGGGGAAGGAATCTTCGAAGTGACTGCGTTGTCAGTTATCCTCAGTGATTCTCTGTGCGTCGGAATGACGACAGAGTTCCTTATTGTGTTCTGAGGATTCGTTTCCAGGTAACACCGACTTTTTCATTAATACGCATTCGGTTGCAGAACATGTTAAAGGCTTACCCAGTCTGTGATAACAGCTCAGGTCCTAAATTACAGAACTTATATGTTGTGCTCAAGGTAGCCATCCAAGACTATTAGTCTTCATATTATCCAGAAGTCCAGTGACGAAGTTATATTGTGGGAACCGCAGATTGGCGGTATATATATCTACATAAGTATTACTGCAGGGTTAATGTTAACCTGCTTATAAGAAGTACACACATGACGCCATTTTGAGGCCCGTGTTACGGCTAATATACTACAGCCTGATATGTGAAATTGGCGGGGGATGCCAAGTTGTACCTGTATGTCAAAGTGATTAAGGTATCTGACGCGTTTAGTCAGAGATACTAAAGCGGCATTATGAACTGTCATCGAAGAACCTTACTATTGACCATGTACGAATATTGGAATGTTTACCAGCCTTTTTTGAACGCCTGATGTATACCTAACGATTTCCGGTCAGCATGACCTTGTTTACACTGACTGTTCTTGTTGATGCTATGTGTGCTACCGTCAATAAATGTTTTGAAACGTGCCAGCAGTGTTCAAGCATCCTTGGCGCCTTCATTCGCACCCACACTCAGTTCATCATACGCCAGAACTACACCTCTAACAACATGATGTTTACTGTCTTATGCAAGTGATCACCTCAACAAGAGAAAAAGACAGTTACATTTCTGATGGACCAGTTCCGTGGGCTCTTCTGCTACATTTATGATGTCTCCAGTGTGGTCCAGAAATTTACATTTCTGGTAGGCCAGCTGATGGGGCTATTTTCATGAGAAGGACAAGTGCACATTACATTTTTGATCTGTGGGTCTAAGCTACACACTGGACAGAGCGATCTAGTTCTGCGGACTTTGTGCTACATGTTCTGATAAACAAGGTGGACAGCTGAGAATAACACACATACACTACACTTCCAAGTTTTGGCTACACAGGACAGTTTAAACAGTGTTAGAATTTATGTTATGATGCTACATAAGCCACAACATGACAAGTACTGGAGTTAGCATCGAGGCATTTGCTACGTGGACCACAACTGCAAGTCGAGTCCTTTTTGTAAACGGTACAGCTAGTCGTTTGCACGCTTCAGTCAACAGACTTTTCAACGTACGAGCGTTCAGGTTACATGTTTTGAGGTCAAGTTCCTGTTTGTAAACAATACGTGAAATTGTCAACATTCGATGTGCAAGACTCAATTTTCGAGAAGGTCATAGTAACTTTACGTTCGTGAAAAACACTTCATGCTACAGTGGATCTGTCAATCAGTGCGCGCTTGACATTTTGTTTCTGTGTTCGCAAGGAGCAAGGAAGTTACGACATTATCACTTGTGATTGAACTTGTTCTGCAACACATTGAATTGATTATTATATATATATTTATGTTACTCGTGATATTGTTGTGTATTTTTCTTGTGTTCTTCAGCGGGTTTAAGGTTGGGCGGTGTCTATTATAGGAGATACCACGGTCTGTAAGATATAGTGGTCTTATAATAGCGTTCTGTAGGAGCAATTTTCTTAATTGAAAATCTGCTAGCGACAATTTGTGGCTATTTGTGTTAGCTGTGACGTAACTGTACTTATCGTTGTTTTTGTAATATTTTTTATGTTTTTCAGTTTTGATTTCATTTGTTTGTATCTGTAGATCTCTCTTTTCTTTCGTTTATATCTTTACACCTTTTTGTTTATAACAGTGTTGCCATTTGTCTTGTTTACTTTTCGCTGTCATCATTACACATTTGTGTAACATTTTCTTTACTTTTTGCTGTATTGTTTATTTGACTTCCGCGAACGTTTTCGGTCATTGTTCTGTATCTTTGTCTTTGTATTTATGATTGTACTACATTATTGTCATACACAGTCTACATACATATACTTGGTCATGTATTAGTATTATTATTAATATGGTACACTCTTCATATAGAGATTGTTGATGGAGTATTATTATATAAGATATTTATACAAGTTCTTTGCTAAAAGACTTGTTATCCACAAATATTGAGACAAGGTAAAATATATATGCAAGTTCTTTTTTTAAAAAAAAAGACTTGTGCTCACAGTGATTGGGATATAAAGGTATTATTTTCCACAGGTACTCAAGTGATTTTTCGTTACATTATAAACAAGATAACCATACAAGGTCTTTGACTAAGACTAAGAGAGTGAAATAAAGTCAAGTGAGTATACAAGTCTAGCATTTCAGACTTGTCTCCCATTTAAGTGGGATAAGGTAATTTATTTAATTTTTCAGGTTTCTGATCTCATTAGACAGAATGTCTACATTGGATTTCTTCATCCAGCAAGGGTTAACCCTTGGTAAGTCTGGTGATATATTGGAAGAATATGCAAATGCTCAATATACCAAGGCATTGAAATCAGATGAGAAGAAACAGAAAATAGAAGCTGAGAATAGAAGATTAGAACTTGAAGAGAAAAGGTATCAAAGAGAAGCTGCTGCTGATGAAAGAAAATTCCAGATGGAAATGGAAGAGAAAAAACTCCAAGTGGAGGAGAGAAAACTTCAGGCTGAGGCTGAAAATAGAAAAATGGAACATGAGGAAAGACTCGCAACTTTGGAGTTAGAGAAATTAAAATTGGCAAGTACGGGTGCTCATCAAGCAACTTCGAGTACGACAAAGGAGTTTGTCAGTAGGATCAAACTACCTCATTTCAATCCTTTAAAGGATGACGTAGCGGATTATCTAGATAGATTCCAATTTTTATGCGATGCGCATAAGGTATAAAAAGAAAAATATGTCGAACAACTGATGGAATTTGTTACAGGTGACACAGTGACTACTCTTATGACAATAGACGAACATGACAGGACTAATTATGATGTTGTCAGAGCAGCATTGCTAAAAAAATATCAACTAAAAGAAGAAGATTATCGTCTTCGTTTTAGGACAATGTTGCCAGAAAATGGAGTAGATTTCTAAATTTTTTTCAAAAATACGTCGTACATTTACGCGACGGGTTGAGTTGTCTCAGACTGAGAAAACATATGAAGGCCTAATGGACTTATTACTTCGAGATAAGGTTTCGTCATCTGTTAATGATTCTTTCCTTGCATTTCTTCATGAGCGTAAACCCAAAAACTTAAAAGACATGGAGGAATACTGTTGCTAGTACGCCACCGCGCATCCCCATGCTACAGTTAGCAATTCTAAAGTGAAAGAAGGGTTGCCAGTTGCTTCGGCAGCACCATATGGCCCTAATTTCAATAAAAAATTTCAGGGTGCTCAACAAAACTGGAATAGGAGAAGTAATCAGAATTACACTCAGAATCCGAGTAATCCAACATATAATGGTTCTTCATTCTAAGAACTGGAGACGAGATGGTAGTTCTCGTAATTTTGGTGGTAAAAATCTTAGACACTTTCGCAAAGGTTATAACAATAATAACTATCTGAGCTCTCGAGATAATCATTCTCGACGTCAAGAATATGACGATGGTGAATTTAGAAACCGGGATTCAAACCGGAGTGATAATTACAATAGGCAATATGATAACAATTACAGGGGAAATGATAATCGCGGCAGACCTAGACATAACAAAAGAAGACCTTTCCAACAGGCAAACACTGCACAGCAAGAGTTTGATGGAGCCTGTAATCAAGTAAATGATAATGGTAACTCTAAGGCTATCACTGGTTGTGCTTTCGATTTTGGGAGAGCAACTGAATGCCCCCAATGCTTAACATTGTTCGACTCATCGACTGTATCTACCCTAATTTGTGGTCACCCTCTTCTTGCTCTACCTGCTACAGTTGCGCATGATGGGAGAGGATCTCTCATCTTGCATAACGGTTTAGTGAATGATAGGCTGGTCTCAGTACTTTTCGATTCGGGATGTACTACCATCGGGGTTAGGGAGTCTCTGATAGATCCTTGCTATGCCACTGGAAAAGCGATCAAATGTGTTACATTTGGTGGTACCATTGAAAGTTATCCTACTGCTATCGTTAGGAGTGACACTCCCTTCTTTACATGAGATGTCCACGCGTGTCTTCTTCCTAATCCTATTGCGGATCTTATAATCGGTCGTATTCATGGGGTTAAGGAATGCACCCCGCAACAAATTTCTATTTGAGAAGAACAAAACATTCAAACCGTCAATGCAGTGGTGACAAGAGCCTAAGCTCTTAATCCCCCAACTTCATTTGATGATAGTAATGGAGTTGATAGCCAAGACGAGCATTTGGTGATTTCCCATGACTCGTTTGCTAAACGTCAAGAAGAGGAACCTTCTTTGAAGAAATTCTTCCTTCTCGCAAAGAAAGGGGATCCCAATCAGAATACGAATCACAAATCGTATATCACTATGAGGAATGGTATATTGGTACGAATGGTACAACACTCGGACAAGTCTATGCACTCGCAAATTCTTGTGCCTAAGTGTATGATAGCCTTAATTCTTCAGCATGCACACGATTCTCAGTGTGCTGGACACATGGGTTTTTCCAGAACTAAAACTAGAGTCCTTGCGTCTTTCTTTTGGCCATTTGTTAATAAAGACATACGAATTTATTGCCGATCTTGCAAAATTTATCAAGAGGTCAAGTCTAGAGGTCCAAGACATGCTGCACCTATTCAGGCTGCAGATATTCCTATTCGCCCGTTTCAGGAAATGGCTATAGACATTATTGGCCCGTTTAAGATTAAGTCAGCCAGACGACACCAATTTATCCTCACTTGCGTTGACATGTGCACGCGTTGGCCAGAGGCTATTCCTCTGAAGAGCATATCAACTGTCGATATCGCTGACGCTCTTTGGCTCATATTTTCTCGTCTGGGATTCCCCGGAGAAATATTGTCAGACCACGGCACTCAATTAATTTCGGACAATATGTCTCAGGTAATGGCTACGCTAGACATTAAAAGGTCTCTCAGTAGTATTTATCATCCAATGTCCAATGGATTGGTTGAACGTCTTAATAGGACACTAAAGAACTTACTTGGCAAGATAACGGAGGATCATCCTGATGATTGGGACAGGGTCCTACCTGCAGCTCTCTTTGCCTATAGAGAGGTTCCCAACGAGCATACAGGGTTTTCTCCTTTCGAACTTTTCTTTGGCGCGCAACCGCGCGGTCCGATGTCCTTGTTACACGATTTGATAACTTCCGATAATATTGACGATGATACACAATCGTCATATGAATATGTCATTGCTCTTAGGGAAAAAATTATCGAATCGTGCAGATTAGCAACTTCATCTTCCGAATTTGCGAAAGAAAAGGCTAGACGATTTGCTAACAAGAAAAGACGCCTACGTCAACTTTGTCCTGGAGACAAAGCGTTTGTCTTACTTCCCTCAAGAGAGAACAGACTTCTCATTTCATGAAAAGGCCCATACACTATAGTGTCCAAAATTTCCGATGTCGACTATATTGTCGATGTGGATGGAAATCATAAAACCTTTCATATAAATATGCTTACAGAGTATATTGAACGACCAGACTATTTGCAGCCTATTTTCCAGGCGACGGACGATTCTCCAGTCCAACATGGTCACATCTCATCCCTGTCCATTATACAGGATGAGGAAACTATTTTTTCTGACGTTAACTTACCTCTTCCTGCGATTCCACTTAATTCTACGGAATCATGGAAAAACGTTACCGTTTCTTCGAATTTGTCTTTTGAGGAACAGCGTCAAGTATCTTCTACGCTACAATCATTTCAGGATGTCCTTACCGACATTCCTGGACACACACGTGTCATTGAACATGACATCATACTTACTGATCGTAATCCGATCAGAGTAAGACCATACCCTATACCTATTCATTTTCAAGCACAAGTCGAGAAAGAATTGGATGAAATTATTCAACTGCAAATAATTGAACCATCCACTTCAGCTTATTCTTCGTCGATAGTTATTGTTCGAAAGAAAGACAATAACATACGTCTTTGCGTTGACTATCGCAAATTAAATCAAGTTACGAAGTTCGATGCTGAACCTATGCCTTTATTAGATGATCTACTTATTAGACTTTCTAAAGCTAGATTCTTTACTAAACTAGACTTGTCGAAAGGTTATTGGCAAGTCCCTTTGACGGAACACGCCAAACCTCTCACTGCTTTTTCAACACCTAGGGGTCTATTTCAGTGGAATTTTATGCCTTTCGGGCTTATGAATGCCCCAGCGACTTTCGTGCGCATGATGCGACGAATTCTATCAGATCGTGCAGATGTCATCGCATATTTAGACGACATCTGTCTTTTCAGCGATACTTATGAAGAACACTATTTGGGTCTAAAGGAATTGCTATCTACTTTACGTGAGCGTAGTTTGACTGCAAAACCCTCTAAAGCTTTTGTTGGGTTTAGTGAAATTTCTTTCCTAGGTCATCGGGTTGGCCATGGTCTGTTGAAGACAGAGGACCAAAACATTTCGAAGATATTGAATATCTCGGTTTCGAAGACAAAAAAGCAGGTGCGTAGTCTCTTGGGATTGATACAATTCTATGGAAGATTCATATAGAATCTGTCCTCCATTATGGCACCACTTTCAACGTTATTGAAAAAAGGTTCTCCTAATATGGTGCGTTGGTCCCAAGATTGCCAATCTTCATTGGATCAGGTTAAGAATTTGTTCTCATCTCATCCTATCTTAAGACTACCAACGATTGATAAGACTTTTGTTCTTCGTAGTGATGCCTCTTCCACTGGGATTGGAGCGGCACTAATGCAGGAGTATTCAGGAACTCTGCATCCTGTAATGTATATCTCTAGGAAGCTGAATGCCCCAGAAAGGAATTACTCGATTTTAGACCGTTAATTGTTGGCTATGGTTTGGTCCATTCTTAAGCTACAAAGGTTCCTTCTGGGCGCGCATTTCTTTATGGAAACCGACCAAAAAGCTCTTACGGCTATGCAAAGTAAGGATTTGAAGAGCTCGAGATCTACTCGTTATGCTATTGCTCTTCAGCCTTTCCATTTCACGGTGCGAGATATCCTTGGTTCGGATAATGTGATGGCGGACATATTGTCTAGATGCCCACATGATTCCAATTAAATCTTGCGTCCTAGTTTTCCTGATACACTTTCAGACTTAGGTCTGTCCTTAATATCCTAATATATTGTAATACAAATGTTTTACTATTTGGATGACGTATAAAGAATTTAACAAATTTGATTTTGTCCATCCATTAGTGATATGTTGCTAATATAGCATTGTAATTTACGATATTTGTATATTGCTATAATTATAGTATTTAATAATGTATGATATGTGTCTTGGTATTGCCAGCAACTCAGGTTCTTTAATGATACCTCCTGAATTTGTTTTGCTTTGAGAAATATTTTCTCTTATGTTGGGAGATGAATTGTATCCTCTTCAGACGCTTTATTTGTGCGTCCATTGTACCTGATATTAGGTTCATTCTTTCATGAGCGCATAATTGATGCTTGTGCTGTCTTGCTCATAGATATAGTTTTAAAAAAATGTAACATTTTTTTTTTACAGGCGGGGGTGTAGTAATATGTTGTTATCATTTTCGACGGAGTCATATGTCAAGTTATTAGTCGTATATTTTTCACCCTAGTCAAAGGTGAATAATTGTGTCTTTACCTTGCGATGTCAGGTTGATTAGGGGTTGTCTTCCCGGTTGGTTCATCCTTTGGGGTTTGACCTGTATGAAGATAGGGTCAAAGGTAAACAGTTCGGGCGTGTGCCCATGCGCAGGTTTTAAGCGGGAAGTTGAGAGACTTCCGTCCGGCCGGTGATGTGTCCTGGCTTCTGAGGGACGAATGTCCATTGTTTTTTGGGGAAGGAATCTTCGAAGTGACTGCGTTGTCAGTTATCCCCAGTGATTCTCTGTGCGTCGGAATGACGACAGAGTTCCTTATTGTGTTCTGAGGATTCGTTTCCAGGTAACACCGACTTTTTCATTAATACGCATTCGGTTGCAGAACATGTTAAAGGCTTACCCAGTCTGTGATAACAGCTCAGGTCCTAAATTACAGAACTTATATGTTGTGCTCAAGGTAGCCATCCAAGACTATTAGTCTTCATATTATCCAGAAGTCCAGTGACGAAGTTATATTGTGGGAACCGCAGATTGGCGGTATATATATCTACATAAGTATTACTGCAGGGTTAATGTTAACCTGCTTATAAGAAGTACACACATGACGCAATTTTGAGGCCCGTGTTACGGCTAATATACTACAGCCTGATATGTGAAATTGGCGGGGGATGCCAAGTTGTACCTGTATGTCAAAGTGATTAAGGTATCTGACGCGTTTAGTCAGAGATACCAAAGCGGCATTATGAACTGTCATCGAAGAACCTTACTATTGACCATGTACGAATATTGGAATGTTTATCAGCCTTTTTTGAACGCCTGATGTATACCTAACGATTTCCGGTCAGCATGACCTTGTTTACACTGACTGTTCTTGTTGATGCTATGTGTGTTACCGTCAATAAATATTTTGAAACGTGCCAGCAGTGTTCAAGCATCCTTGACTACTGCATGTGAGTGTATGGGTTGCATTACACAACATATACGAGCCTAAACACATTCGCGCCTTCATTCACACCCACACTCAGTTCATCATACGCCAGCACTACACCTCTTACAACATGATGTTTACTGTCTTGTGCAAGTGATCACCTCAACAAGAGAAAAAGACAGTTACACACACCCAGTTTAGCACCGTGAATAAATCAACACATTACATATAAAATAACAAAAGATGTAAATAATTAAAATGCAAGGAAAATTTTAAATCATTAATTAAAATAAGTATTTGTGCATAATGATCAAGATAACAGAATCAAACAGCATTAACAGTTTAATTATTAAAGCAGACACATAGGAAAATTCAAACTGTGGTGTCTCCAGTTTATGTTGATCCATAAATTGCTATGGTCACTGCTTGTATATGAAATACGTATCAGTACAGTGGAAGCTATAGAGTGGAAAGTCAACAAATTCAAAAGGAAATGCTAGAAATACCACCTGGTCTGTCAGACGTAACACTGTACTGCCAGAAGGCAAAGCTTGTGTTTCCTTTTGTCAGTTGCGGGAGAATACAAAGCATGAAAAGCGAAGCTAGGAATGATGCAGTGCGAGTCAGCAGATGACGTAAAGTCCATTCAGTCCACAGTGAAAATTGGAAGGAAGTGGAAAGTGGATGAAGCTGTTGGTGATGCCCAAGTGATCGGATACGCAAAGACTATTAGATCAGGATTCGGCCATGGTGAATCCGCTTGTAGTCCAAGGCTTCAAACGTGGAACGCAGAGATATGATAATTCAGGAAAGTCTAGAATCTGAGAATGACAAGAGAATGAAAAATGCAGTACAGCCAGCAAAACAAGGCCAGTGGACTACATGGGAGGGCGCACTGCAAAATATAGCACCGAATAATATGTCAGAATGACCTTGATTTTCAGAAAAATGTATGATCTGTTGCAATGTTCTGTAAACTTGTGAGATGTGGAAATTCTGATGATGCTCTGTGCAACCTGTGACATGAGAAGCATGCACCTGAACATGTACCGTCTGTTTGCAAGGTGTCATTAGGGCAAAGGCGATATACGCTCGTACTTGGCGCCACAACAGAGTACTAAATGAGCTGGCTGCTACAACAGATATGGCAAGGGTGAGGGCTAATAGCAAAGTCAGATAAAGTAACGCAAATACATACTTTCTGAGAGTATGAATGTCAGCGCAACGTAAACCAAGTAACCCAAGTAGAAGTTAATTCTCTTTTCTTGAACGTGCAAATGACTGGGATATGGCAGTAGATCTAAATGGGCGGGAGCACATCCACAAAATATCAGAAGATCTTGAAGACGGCCAGATCTCAGGGGCGGCTCGCTGGTAGGCACTGCGGAACTGCAGCACCCCCCCCCCCCAGTTTTTAAATCTAAATACATTCTCAATTGAATTGTATGACATTTCATGAAGAACAATGCAACACAATGGATATTTTATTAACAGATCCCGCATATAGTATACTCATTATCTATTTCCAATAATCATTTCAATAATGAATGAATAGAAACACGAAATCGTTTATAACTTTGACGTTTAACCGTATGCGGAACTGTGCGTTAGACAGTACAACATTTTACTCTCAGTAGCTGAGTCATTGTCGAGTCGATGCGTGGCCAAATTGGCAATGCCAGTGTGACGTGCAATTTATTTTTATCTCGTTCTCTCATTTCTCATTTTCAACCTATTTTTTAACCGTATAAATGTGTGTTCATTAAATCTACCTTGCTGTCATCAGAAAATTGAATGAAAGTATCATTTTCACTTACTAGCGCAAATCGTTTGCTCAGAACAGTTTGCGGTGCCTTGTCGTCAATATGTAATAGATTTGTGACTTTCTTCGCGGTAGTAGAGAAGACTGAAATGAGTTTTCACACTTCACGGTAAAGTAACGTATCTTCCTGAGTTAGAATTCAGATGACATGAGTTCCCACGAGTTAATTAGTTTTAAATGGGAAATGGCCTAAAAAATGGGTGTGTGGTCAAATAAATATGTCTCTTGTAAAATGGGATTTCTCTATTTCTTTGTATTTAGCCTTAGAATTAACAATTCTCCTGCACTGCAAACCAAAAACTTTAGTCACGAAAGAACCTACTTCGCAGCAAAAGCAGCCATAGGCATAAGCCTTTTTTTGACAAAAGCATCATTTTTTGCAAAAGTACAGCCGAGTGGTCCTTTAGGGTAGTTTACACCAGGAGCTTATGTCTTCATCGATGACGAGAAACCTAGATCAGGAAAAGGTAAAAGGTAAAGGATCTTGTGTCGTGTATTTTTGGATAGGTTAGAAAATATTTTTGGTCCCGTCTGAGCAGAAGTGATAGTGGTAAATAGGTGAGAATAAAGGTGTAGAAATAGATTTTACGAGTGAATAGTAAAGGAGATAAAGTTGTCTCTGGACTTAATAGTTTCTCTTGTCCAGCCTATCTATGCGACTATATTGTAGTGTAAGACACTCTTCCAACCCCTTATCTCTATACAGATAAGTTTAACTATGTAACCGGACGGCCCACACTAACGCAAGTGATTACGTTAGCATTATAAATAAGTCTAAAAGACCAAAGTACTTGAGCAAGACCAGCAAGTAATATAAACACTAGTCAAGATAACTCATAGAGGTTAATAGTTAGCTCCCCTTAAAGTGAAGACCTGGGCAAACATTGTTGTGACACATTAGAGATAGTGTGCAAAAAAGCTATCGCACGAGCTTGAATACTATTATAAGGACAGTTCAGAGCTAGATTCCTAGCGAGATACATCACAGTCTTGCATATCGGTGAGTTTCGTTTTAGAAGTTGTAAACTATCCCTTTATGCAAGTGAAACTGTTTCTACGACCGAGTCAAGATATATTATGTTAGGCGATTTGTTTTACGACTACTGTTATTACGGTATGTACCTCCCTAGATGTTTTGTGGACATTATGTTAACCTTTAACTATGAAGTTTATAGTTGAAGTCTCGGTAGAAGCATACCAGTAATTGCAATCGATTTTTGGACAGCGTTTCATTGATGCCGGTCGTATTTTATAAAGGAATAATGCTCTATTTGGAATATGAGCGTTCTGGCCGTCTATAGTCAGATTATTGAGTTGTGTAAATCGAATGGACTTTGGAGATGTCCAGTTGGACTCATAAAAAAGACGGTTTTCTAAAACCAAGAGAGTTACCTGATATGTTCGTTGGAGTTGGAAGTATCGGGAGAAATATGTAACGTGACAGCCTGCTGTGAATACTAAAGAACTTGGGTTGCAATAAAACTTTCCTTCGAGTAATAACACCTCTGGTAGTCACCAGTTACAACTCGAGAGATTCTTCATAAATATCACCAAAACAGTACCATATATCCTTAGACCTAAGGGTCTTTTATATTTGGACATGCGCCATAATATAACCGACTAGGTTGAACAGGACGCTCCTCGCCAAAACGAGGCAAAAGTTTTACATTTAAAAAAAATTTCCACCGGTGACAACCAGACACATCCACACACAATTATGTGACAACAAGACACTCAAAACGTGACAAACTATGGTTAATTGTGTATGGGTCTGACCAATACACACATGTAAGTTTCTTTTTGTTGTTTATTATCATTAAACTTTTTGCAACATCAAAAATATAGAGAAATCAAATAAATCAAGTTTACAGATATATGAAAATAACCGAATAAATGCCCTCCCCTTGTTGAGAAAGGATCCTAAAAGAAGTTAATAATCCAAAGGTCAAAGATAATCACTATCTTACAGAATAAACTATGAAGAACAAGTCCCCCACTAAATTTCTACCCAGTAAAGTACTCAGTTTAGCGAAATAAACAAAATTATTAGTACAATGATTGTAACAAAGGAAAATAATCACTCTCTCTATTTCTCATTTTGTCATATGTGGCAACAAACACTCTTGCTTATCTAATCGGGTGTTGGTATCCCTTGGAAAATTACAAAATTTTGAACCTATACTGTCAGGTGGGTTGCCCAAATATGGTCCCAGTCCAGCCTTTATATCGAATAATAATTACAAGGTGGACGCTAAATTTGGTGGTTTAATTTTTCTGGATAAATCCTGTGACACTGCAAATAGTTACCAAAGCAAGACGTTCTTGGAACGTTCACAGTTGCAAAAGGAGAAAATTAATTCTTGTATTGTCAAGCATCTGGTTGCTAGGACAAATGTTACAATATGTAAAAACTGATAATAATGGAAAATCCTATCGGCTTGCTCTTATGGTGAGTGCCGATTTTGAAACAGCGTAGTTTTCTGGATTACTCCGTCGCTACGGCTGTCAAACATCAGGAATATACGAGGGGCATTCAGAAAGTAATGCACCATATCGTTTTTCTCAGGAGCTGTTTATTCAAAAAGAATGACATTTATACACAATATACATGGATATGTCATGTAAACATCGGTATTATTCAACATAATCCCCATCAACTTGTACGGCTTTATGCCAGCACGAAATAAGTGCATGTATTCCTAGCCCGTACCAGATTTTGTCTTGATCATGTAGCCATTTCTTCGCTGCATGAATCACTCCTTCATCATCTTCAAACCTTTGTCCCACGGAGGGCATCTTTAAGTGGACCAAATAGATGAAAATCAGAGGCTGCCAAATCGGGACTATAGGGTGGATGGGGTAGTACGGTCCAACCCAATTTGGTGATTGCTTCCCGTGTTGCCAAACTTGTTTCAGGTCGCGCATTGTCGTGAAGGAGAAGCAGGTCTGTTGGATTCTTGTGCGGCCGAACTCTGCGAAAACGTTGATTGAGTTTTTTCAATGTCTTAATGTAAGCTTGTGAATTGATTGTCTCTCCTCTTGGCATAACGTCCACAAGAATCACACCTTCAATGTCCCAAAAGACAGTGATCATGACCTTTCCAGCTGAAGGAACTGCCTTGAAATTCTTTCTTCGTGGTGATTGCGGATGATGCCACTCCATCGACTGTCTTTTTGTCTCATGTTCAAAATGATGTGCCCAGGTTTCGTCACCTGTAACGATCTTAGCCAAAACGTTCTCTCCATCAGCATTGAAACGCTCCAACAATTCAGAAGAAATTGCTTTCCTTTGCAATCGGTGGCCATTTGTGAGACTTCGAGGAACCCATCTTGCGCAAACCTTAGAAAATCCAAGAATTTTTATAATTGCATTTGCACTACCAATGCTGACTGACAGCTGTAAGGCCAATTGTTGAGTAGTGATTCGCCTATCAGTAAGAATAATGCCCTAAGCGCATTTCAACATTTCTGCGTTGGTGGCTGTGGCAGGACGTCCACAGCGCGGCCGATCAAGCAGCTCCGTATCTCCACTTCCTGATTCTTTGATTCTCTGAACCCAGCAACTGACTGTACTCTTGTCAACTGCAAAACTTCCATACACATCACATAGACGCTTGTGAATGTTCACAACAGTTTCCTTCTCTGCAACGAGAAATTCTATCACAATTCGCTGCTTATAACGCAAGTTGCTAACACGCTCCATTTCAACGGTTTAGGGCAGCCGTATTATTTGGCCGGTTGCGGTGCAATTTGGTGCACACAATTGGCACATGCCATATTTGAAGTGTGCTAAAAATTGCATGCTTCTATCTTCATTATTAGCTGAGAAAAACGATGTGGTGCATTACTTTCTGAATGCCCCTCGTATGTTCTTTTGTATGCACAGCGGGCTGGAAAAATGGGATAAATAATTCTAGGTAATGTACCGTCCAGTTACGATTAATATTACTGTTTCTGTTTCTCACTCTGAATGAAGAAAGAAGACCGAACAGGTCCAAAAATCGAAGACTCAAAATAATAATAATGTTACTGGTAATGTTAGAACGCTGGCCGCTAGTTTTGATCAGGTGCTAGATAAGGATGAAAAGAACATTTTAAAAACTGCTACTGTCCTAGCCACCTATAAGATTTCCGCTATGGCATGTCGGGAAAATGGGTATGTGCCCTCCCCCGTTATTGCCCGCGAGAAAATGCACAGCGCACAAAGTCAATTATTATTTACTTAATCCATACGCTCACTTTAACAAAAATCGCCTGTCACTACTAGCTATTTGTCGGCGTCTATTGTTTAGTCACATAACATTAACTCTAGTAACTTATTTAATTTCACACAATGAAATATAATGCGAATTCCATTCGGTCACTCATCCGTCACACTTAATAATCTCCGTCAACTAGCCGTATCTTGTGGTGTAAGAAAAATGGAGTGTTTGAAATTACATTACTCTGAACAACTGGCAAGAAATATCTATGCGTTAGATTATTTCACTTGTTTTAAACGCTAAGGAATTATAGTGAATAAAAATGGTAAACCTAACACATTTTAACACTTAAGCACAATTTCTATTACAACAAATCAGAAAATGAAATACCCATGTGTGGTGAAGTGGGATGTTATAAATATTTATAGGGGACTTAGTGTACTGACTGAGATCAGCTGTGAGGTATCTATATCTATTAAGAGTAGTGTATTATAGATAACCTTACTTGCTACCACATATCTATATATCTCAGTCAGAATTATTCTGCAATAGTGTGATGACTACGTTATGTGTCTAGGGTATGTGTAGGATGAAGTGTAAGTCAAAACAACAACAGACAGATAAACAATTAAATTTAATCCACTACTCTTGACAACACTGTGACACTCACATACATATAACACTCTATAAGGATATCTTAAAAGAATCACTGATAACTTTTCAAATAA
Source organism: Oreohelix idahoensis (assembly GCA_024509875.1). Classification (NCBI taxonomy): domain Eukaryota; kingdom Metazoa; phylum Mollusca; class Gastropoda; order Stylommatophora; family Oreohelicidae; genus Oreohelix; species Oreohelix idahoensis. The sequence goes on from JAMPIV010003316.1 coordinate 147,869, forward strand.
CAATATGTATTCATTACTGGCATGAATGAATATGTGTCCTGATTCAACTACAAAGGGAACCAGGAATCACAATCAATTTTAATTACAAGTATATGTACAGACTTTATCAATATGAATATTGTAGTGACATATATTATTAAAATATCCTATGTGTGTCAGTTGTGTAGTGGTAATATGAGGTAATACTGGTTTTGTTTTGTTCAAGCTCTGTTGGTATTTGTCATCATGACTTCAATAGTTTGTCTTTAGGGACTAGTATTGGAGATGTTCTCAGTTCCTGATATTAAGACAAGTAAATTCCCCTCTTAAGGTTATTTTTACAAAGTCATTTCAAGATGAGGGGACATAATGTTGAGCTCAGCTGGCCAAATCCGCTTATCTTGCGTGATGGCGGCAGGAAGGACTCCTCTGCTCGAATTCTCCCCTGGGCTCTGGAGACACCTCACTGATAGCTAAAAAGACCAAGGAGTATGCTGTTCGACTCTGGATTCAGCAAAGCTCTGACCAGGTGCTGCTCAGTACCATCAAGACCACGGTCCCTGAAATCAAGAAGGATGTACCTTCTACTTCATAACTAATTTATACTCTCTTTTTACTCTGAGCACAATACAGCACAAACATTGAGTTCAGAGCGTTAGGCCAACTGTCAGCTTCATGTGAAATACTTTATTCCAGTATTTACCTCCTTAATGGTTACCACGCCTCTGCCATTCCAGCATTATTTCTTTCTAGTCAATCATCCAGGTGTCAGTGTACTATTTGGCCATTCCATGCCGTTTTACTTCCCTCCGACACCCTCTGTTCAGGCTGGAGCATTATAGGCTTTATCTCCTGTTTGCCACTGAACTACACATATATATACAGGCATAAATTAACAATTTACATTCAATTTTCATTAAAAGATACTGAATGGTTCAAGCTTACCACAATTTCATGGAAATAAACACAGATACGTTGATTAGCAATGAATTCTGGCACAATTACTGGCACAAATTCCCATCTGCTTATGTTCCAGGCTTTTATTTATCAAAAATATGAGCTGGCTTCAACGCACTGATGCTTTATCAAGCTTATTTAAACAAGTGGTTTCGAACTAACGCTCCTAAGTGATTATATCAGCGAGTCTGGCCAATGAGGCCCCGTTTCGACAAGTGTTTGAAAAAATGTTACCTTTCCCCGTCTCCCCTAACAACCAAGATAGTATTTATAGCCCGACCAATCGTGGTTAGTCTTTCATTTGTTGCGCTCCAATCAATTTGGAGTTTACATGGTAGGCTATTTCTGTAACGTAAGTTTTTTTCAAACACGTTATAAAAAAATTTTATGAGCAGAAATGATTTCATGCTGTCAGGCATCCCCAATATTTTATTTTGGGTATAATTTATTAATTCCTGGACTATTTGCGTAACGTTTTACATATTCTTTGTCAGCAAACCCTAAGGAACCCAAATATCCAAATTTAAAAGAGCTACGTGGCTGCGTTCAAAATATGTATTTTCTACCTCCTGTTTCGAAGATGTGCTGTCTGGGTACTGTTATGTTTTCAACCGTAAACCCATCTATTGTTATCTTTTCTAATAAGAGTTTTTTATGATTTATAAACCTAACTCTGGGATGGGTAATGTATTTTATCACTGTCCGTCTGAAAAAAAATTAGTGCATGTAGTCTTACACGCGTGATGGCAGCATTTGTGTATCGCGCGAAGCGTGTTTAGTGTTCGGCGTTCTGCCTCTCCCTTCTCGCTTTATCCTTTAGTCCATCTGTTCGTTTGATCTTGGTAACATAGTGTAGAAAAAGACATGAATGGAATTTAAAATTTAGGTCAACTTGCATATTTCAAGGTTTTTCTTAGAAAGGCAGCACATTTTATTGTGTGTTTGGGAAACGCGTGTATGTTGCAGAAGGCCTTTAATATCAACGTGAAACGTTACAATTTGCATACGCAGTAGAAAACAAGGGGATTTCGAGTACAGTCATTGTGACAGCACTGTTCTTTACCATTCTTCTTCCTTTATTTATTAATTTTATTTGTTAGGCTTCATATTTACCTAATAATTTATATATGTGGATTAGAATATTCCACGACACCTCCCCTCTTAAAACAGACATTATATGTCAGTCCTTTATTCTATATACACATAGAGAAATTTATTATTATTTCTGGGGTTTACGGTGATTCTCATCACACGGATGGCGGCTTAAAAAATCCGCTCCCAAATTGGTTTTTCCAGATATATACTCAATGCTAAAATTATATGGAGCCAAAAGTAAAGACCATCGGAGTAACCTGGAGTTCTCATGCCTAGCCTGTGCTAGAAACGATAAAGGTTTGTGATCTGTTTGCAACTTAAATGCCTTCCCATATAGATAAATATTGAATTTCTTTATCGCCCATATTACTGCAAGACATTCTTTTTCGCTAGTTGAGTAGTTGATTTCAGCTTTATTCAACTTTCTGCTAGCATATGCCACTGGGCTTAATTCCCCATCCAATGCATCAGATCTCTGTAGTAGAGTTGCACCCAGCCCAATATTACTTGCATCCGTCCTTACTATGAATTCTTGACTTAAGTCAGGTAATTTCAAAATGGGTTTACTTGTGAGCTTTTCCTTCAATTCTTGGTAAGTCATTTCACATTGTGGTGTCCATGTAATGCGATCTGGATGTCCTTTACGTGTCAATTCAGTTAACGGTGCACATATGGAATTAAAGTTTTTGATATACTTCTGGTAGAAACCACATAATGAGACAAAGGATCTCACGTCCTTCTTGGTTTGTGGTCTCGGGGCTTTCTGTAGTTTCTCTAAATTCTTTGGGTCAGGGGTCATGTTTCCCTGATAAACTGTGTGTCCCAAAAATTCCAATTCTTTACATCCAACGCAACATTTGGTTGGTCGGGCTGTTAAATTTGCCTCCCTAAGTCGATTAAACAGCATGTTCAGAGAGTCAATGTGTTCCTCAAATGTTTCTGTTGCTATAAGGATATCATCCATAAAATTTGTTATACATGGATTATTCAGAGGGTCCAATAATTTTCTCATCATTCTAGAGAAGACACTAGGCGCATTCTTCAATCCAAATGGCAATCTATTAAACTCATAGTGTCCTTCTGAGGTACTAAAGGCTAGGTATGGTCTAACCTCAGGCTTTACTGGAATCTGATAGTATCCTTTACTCAGATCCACTTTTGAGAAATATTTAGCTTTATTTAGTCTGGCAAACAGCTGATTTGTATCCGGCAATGGATCCACCTGTCCTTCTGTAATAGCATTCAGTCTCCTGTAATCTATACAGAGTCTATGTTCTCCAGAGGGCTTCCTTAAGAGTACAACACCCGGAACTATACGAAGACTCACTGTGCGAAATAATTCCTTCCTTCAATAGATAGTCTATCTCTTCCTTCAAAGCTTTCTCCTTAGCAAACGGAATCGAATATGGTTTCATACAGACAGGTGTGGAGTCTATTAGTTTCATATCATATTCCAATAGGTTTGTATGCCCTGGTCGGTCTGTTAACACCTCTGCATGATTATTTAGAACCTGTTGCACTCTCTCTTTCTGAGTTTTCGTTAAATGTGTACTGATTTTCACCTGTGCTGCTGTCTCACAGGGGTGTAATGGATATTCAAATGATGAAAGTGGTTCCTTTTTCATCTCCATGGCGATGGACAAGGTCAACAAGTGTGTCTCTTCCTGATGTTCTCTTTCCAAATATTTCTTCAGGAGATTCACATGATAGATTTTTTCTTTCCCCTTCTTATCTATCTTATAATTTGTTCTAGATACCTTCTCTAAAACTGTATATGGACCCTGCCATCCAATTTGTAACTTATTCTGACTCCCGGGCAAAAGAAGCAGTACCTTCTCTCCCACAGCCAAATCTCTGTCTTTCGCCTTCCTGTTATAATAGGCAGCATGTTTCTTCCTGGCTTGTTTCAAATTTTCATTGGCAAGTTTCCAGCCAGTTTTCAACCGAGTGGTCAGCTCATTCACATATTGGTATGAAGATGTAATGTTTTCCTCTGCCTTTTCATCAGTCCACGTTCTTAACAAAGCTTCATATGGACCTTTAATTGTGTGGACCTATTTGTCCATGCACCGGTATGGTCTCTTCCACTCGAAGCTTTATAGTGATGATTTTTCCTCCCAGAATTATCATTCACAAAACGACCGCTACCAATTTTTCTCTTGGGGCTTTCTCCCCTCTTAAAATTCTTGATGAGAGATTTCCTCTCTACATCCTCTTCCTCCAGTTTGTTTAAGTCCGATTGAGGGATTGTCGGCTTATCCTGGGGTAAGACATCCTTTTGCACTCTCCGCATAGTGGCCATTGTAAAACAGTTAAGTGAAGCTTGTCCGTGAAAAGGGGCTTCCCATTCCATTTGGTCCACTTTATCAAATCTATATCTCTTTTTATTATCAGGCCTAATTTTGCCCCGTGGCGTGTCCAGGTCCTGATCCATGTTCCCACTTGTGGGTGTTCCCTCATGTGCTATGCTACACCTTTCTACAAAATTCTCAATGTCCCATCTTGCTTTGGGCCAATAATAATTGTGAGCCACCTTTTGAATGATGGTACCTATCTTCTCATGGTCCCCATCTGGTTTCACATGTAGGCTCCTTATTAATTCTGTCCTGTATCTTTTTGGAAGAACCAGCTGTCCGTGACCATGGGATCTAGTTCCGGCCTTCCTATACATCAACTTGTTTTTCATGTAAAAATCTCCCTTGCCTGGAGTTGTATGACAAGTTGACAATTTTCTGAAACAAGGCTTGAGTGTTTTATCCCCAGCCTGTGCCTTCCTCATCTCTTCTGGAGTGGTATCTAACATAATATCCTCCTCCTGTCTTGAGGTCGACCTGACCTGAAGGGTTGCCATATACACAGGTTTCCTTCTGCAACGGTCAGTGTCATGATTGTCCATCTGACAATTCTTACACCACCTTTTTCCTTGGTTGAAAGATTTTCTTTCATCATATTTCCTTTCATCGAATTGTGGGAATTTATTTTTATTTTCATACCGTGGCCTATCAAATTGGTGCTTACCTTTATTTTGATCCCTAGGATCAAATTTATTAAAGTTCTGTGGTGCCCTAAAGTTATCCACTTGTTTCTTTTTATTACCTGTTACCTCTGCTTGAGCTGCTTGATACCTTTCAGCAACATTTAGCAACTCACCCAGCCTCTCTGCACCTTGTTCCATGAGAAACTTTCTCAGGTCTGGAGCCATGGACTCTCTTAATTGCTCTATAAGGACCATTTCCTTAAGATCTTGGGTTTTCCCCAGAGAAGTCCATTTCTCCAAGTATGTCTCTATTCGTGCAGAGAACTGGTGATAGGTTTCACCTGACAGTAGTTTAGCATTCCTAAATTTTTTCCTATAAAATTCTGCATTCTTTTCATACCTTAACAAAAGAGCCTGCTTTAGCATGTCATAATTTTCCTGATCACCTCTGCTCATTTTTGCAAAAACTTCATAAGCTGCCCCACGAAGTCCCTGAGATAACTTTAAGCTCCACCTTTCTCTCTCTAACCCATATGTGGTAGCTAATAGTTCATATCTATTTATATAGCTCTCAATATCATCGTCTTTCTCAACAAAATGATCTAAATGAAAGTTCATAGCTGAGGTTGAGGCTCCCTGAGTAACCGTAGCATCAGAGGCAAAGGGACTGGCACCATTTTCAGGAGCATGGCCTTGAAACTCAAACTCCCTTAGTCGTAACTCATGTTCCCTTTGTAATCTTTTATCTTCTGCTTCCCTTTCTGCAGCTAATTTTCTTGCTTCTCTTTCTGCTGCTAATTTCTTCTCTTCTCTTTCTGCAGCTCATTTTTTGTCTTCTCTTTCTGCTTCCAATTTCTTAGCCTCAGCCTCAATCTGCAACCTCTTAGTCTCAGCCTCAGCTTCAAATTGTAACTTCTTAATTTCCCTGTCAGCCTCTAACTTTCTTTCGGCTTCAAACCTTCTTTCTTCGCGTTCAATAAATTTGTCACATTCCGTAGTAACATAGGCAACCATAACTTGCCCATCTAATCCTAACTCTTTTGCAGTCTGTACAGCAGCAGATCGAAACTTGGCCAGGTCCGCCATTGTCTATCAGGTAAATTTCTACAATGTCTAACCAACAATTCAAATTCTAAAATATATCTAATGGACAACACAGGCACCGTGAGCTCAACCTTATTTAATTCCACCCAAGGATACCTTTTAATTCTTATATTCCCTGAAGTGAATTACCCCCAATATTTTTTAATAGGGAAAGATTCAAAATCCCAAGAGCGAGCCCCCAATATATGTGGTGAAGTGGGATGTTATAAATATTTATAGGGGACTTAGTGTACTGACTGAGATCAGCTGTGAAGGTATCTATATCTATTAAGAGTAGTGTATTATAGATAACCTTACTTGCTACCACATATCTATATATCTCAGTCAGAATTATTCTGCAATAGTGTGATGACTACGTTATGTGTCTAGGGTATGTGTAGGATGAAGTGTAAGTCAAAACAACAACAGACAGATAAACAATTAAATTTAATCCACTACTCTTGACAACACTGTGACACTCACATACATATAACACTCTATAAGGATATCTTAAAAGAATCACTGATAACTTTTCAAATAACAATATGTATTCATTACTGGCATGAATGAATATGTGTCCTGATTCAACTACAAAGGGAACCAGGAATCACAAGCAATTTAAATTACAAGTATATGTACAGAATTTATCAATATGAATATTGTAGTGACATATATTATTAAAATATCCTATGTGTGTCAGTTGTGTAGTGGTAATATGAGGTAATACTGGTTTTGTTTTGTTCAAGCTCTGTTGGTATTTGTCATCATGACTTCAATAGTTTGTCTTTAGGGACTAGTATTGGAGATGTTCTCAGTTCCTGATATTAAGACAAGTAAATTCCCCTCTTAAGGTTATTTTTACAAAGTCATTTCAAGATGAGGGGACATAATGTTGAGCTCAGCTGGCCAAATCCGCTTATCTTGCGTGATGGCGGCAGGAAAAGACTCCTCTGCTCGATCTCTCCCCTGTGCTGTGGAGACACCTCACTGATAGCTAAAAAGACCAAGGAGTATGCTGTTCGACTCTGGATTCAGCAAAGCTCTGACCAGGTGCTGCTCAGTACCATCAAGACCACGGTCCCTGAAATCAAGAAGGATGTACCTTCTACTTCATAACTAATTTATACTCTCTTTTTACTCTGAGCACAATACAGCACAAACATTGAGTTCAGAGCGTTAGGCCAACTGTCAGCTTCATGTGAAATACTTTATTCCAGTATTTACCTCCTTAATGGTTACCACGCCTCTGCCATTCCAGCATTATTTCTGTCTAATCAATCATCCAGGTGTCAGTGTACTATTTGGCCATTCCATGCCGTTTTACTTCCCTCCGACACCCTCTGTTCAGGCTGGAGCATTATAGGCTTTATCTCCTGTTTGCCACTGAACTACACACATATATACAGACATAAATTAACAATTCACATTCAATTTTCATTAAAAGATACTGAATGGTTCAAGCTTACCACAATTTCATGGAAATAAACACAGATACGTTGATTAGCAATGAATTCTGGCACAATTACTGGCACAAATTCCCATCTGCTTATGTTCCAGGCTTTTATTTATCAAAAATATGAGCTGGCTTCAACGCACTGATGCTTTATCAAGCTTATTTAAACAAGTGGTTTCGAACTAACGCTCCTAAGTGATTATATCAGCGAGTCTGGCCAATGAGGCCCCGTTTCGACAAGTGTTTGAAAAAATGTTACCTTTCCCCGTCTCCCCTAACAACCAAGATAGTATTTATAGCCCGACCAATCGTGGTTCGTCTTTCATTTGTTGCGCTCCAATCAATTTGGAGTTTACATGGTAGGCTAATTCTGTAACGTAAGATTTTTTTCAAACACGTTATAAAAAAATTTTATGAGCAGAAATGATTCCATGCTGTCAGGCATCCCCAATATTTTATTTTGGTTATAATTTATTAATTCCTGGACTATTTGCGTAACGTTTTACATATTCTTTGTCAGCAAACCCTAAGGAACCCAAATATCCAAATTTAAAAGAGCTACGTGGCTGCGTTCAAAATATGTATTTTCTACCTCCTGTTTCGAAGATGTGCTGTCTGGGTACTGTTATGTTTTCAACCGTAAACCCATCTAATGTTATCTTTTCTAATAAGAGTTTTTTATGATTTATAAACCTAACTCTGGGATGGGTAATGTATTTTATCACTGTCCGTCTGAAAAAAAAGTTAGTGCATGTAGTCTTACACGCGTGATGGCAGCATTTGTGTATCGCGCGAAGCGTGTTTAGTGTTCGGCGTTCTGCCTCTCCCTTCTCGCTTTATCCTTTAGTCCATCTGTCTTTTGATCTTGGTAACATAGTGTAGAAAAAGACATGAATGGAATTTAAAATTTAGGTCAACTTGCATATTTCAAGGTTTTTCTTAGAAAGGCAGCACATTTTATTGTGTGTTTGGGAAACGCGTGTATGTTGCAGAAGGCCTTTAATATCAACGTGAAACGTTACAATTTGCATACGCAGTAGAAAACAAGGGGATTTCGAGTACAGTCATTGTGACAGCACTGTTCTTTACCATTCTTCTTCCTTTATTTATTATATTTGTTAGGCTTCATATTTACCTAATAATTTATATATGTGGATTAGAATATTCCACGACACCATGAGACAATTTAGCACATTTAGAGAAGAAAGGTTCTAGTCTGGCGTGATTAGATATCCAAGAATTTATGAGCGACTATAATAACTGAATTTGAGAGAGCGCGGTATATATATACAGATCATGGTGTTATCATCACCAGAAGACATTACAAATCATACCTTCTGTATAGTAGGGGAATCAGGAACTGCGTTTCCTGGATCAAAGGTTTCTTCGTTCATTCTACTCAGCGATGCTGACCGACATCAGATGATTTTGCCGTGCACGGGCCTCTCTTAGATAACGTCCCCTTGCGCAGATCAAACATTACCTCCCCCTGACACGTGTGTACATCAAAGGTGGTCGGGAAAAATATTATCGCCCCTATTCTCTCTTCAAACAATCCGTTATTTATATGCGCATCCGTCTAATGACCGATAATTGGCAAATCAGCTCGCTTGCAAAACTCATGTAAACAAACGCAATTCGCTCCCTTGTTAAACTGGTAGGTTTGCGTAAGTTGGTTAACAACTCTGTTGTTATGTTCCAGAAAAAAGGCGTGGATTCAAAAGTGAGTCATTCAAACAGAAAATTGCGTGGTTTGGCTAAGCCAATGGTAGATACTAAATGGGAAAGAAAAGGCTGTCAGATTACTGTATCAATGTTTCCGTTGCACGTCACATCCCGTTACACGCCTATTGAGGCATTTTGGGAATACGGTGTTAGGCCCGTATTTTCTTGACCATCAGCGTACTAAGGGATCAGGGAAAGAGAACTTAAAACTCATGAGATAGATCTGCACCTAACACACAACCCGTTTCTTACAACTGGAGAAATCAGGTGATTACGATTCTTGTTAGGAATCTAGAGAAGTCAAACGACCAATAACCAACCATTAAACTGAACTCAATTCAAAGAAACTTAATAAAAGTTCGTATGATGAATTATGAATAGTTATTAGGTACCAAACTCAAGTGAATTTCCATAAGACTGTGGCGAATTGTCAATAAATTTATAGAAATGATTGCATGTATTGGCACTTTTGATTATCTTAAATTTTATACATATTTGATTGATACATATTCAATATATATGACATTTATTTTCATCAGTAAAGTGTAAAGTAATTTTCTAAAATCAAGATTAGTTGTTCGACTTTTCTTTGGTGTTACAGTGGTGTCTAATACTGAAAGATTATGTCAAATTTATATTTAACCAATGGGGCTCTTTCTAATAATTCAGTACCTTACGGAACAGTGGAATCCTGGATACCTACTGATCAGAGGTTTCTCAACCTGCTAACAGACAGTTAATTTCCAGTACCCCTATAAATAGATCTGCTGGTGATTCTCATTCTATTTTCTTCCTGCGGAACTTATATTTACATTTTGTGCAGATTTTTATCGAGCCAAATTTCAGTGAGATTATCTAGGGCAGTATTGGTACTTATTCATACTTTTACTTTCTCCATTTATGCACCTCTCATCCATTTAATCATCCTCAGCAAGTATTCATATTTACAGGTAACAAAACGGGTCAAAGGAACTGCGGAGCGAGCAGTGCTGATTTATTGTTGACCATGTGTCGCCCACTATATCGGAGCCTTTTTGTTATTCGCAAGATTCGCCCAAATTCTTATTTATGAAATATCATCAGTGAACATTAAGTCAGTACTGAACATTCAACGTTGTATTTATATGATTACAGCTTACTTGCAAATTGAGATTAAACATGTTAAGTTGAAGTTATGTTATGACGAGATGTGCAAATAACACATAATTTTTACACAACAGTTCTGTGAAATGTGATACGATCTTGGCCTCCATTTTTCCCCATGAAGTAATTCTCGTGACAGTGGGAAAAACATCAGCAACTTAGTTATTCACAATTATCTCTCCAAGAAACACCAATGAGATTAAAATAGAAGGCTGCACCACACTAGAGATTTAAATTTCTCAGCCGAGACATTTATTCACAGTCTTAATACTGAACAAGGGGAAGTAAAAGGCTCAGTGAAGCTGCTGAAAGAGCATCGAGCTGGATATAGAACAATCGCAACGGGCTATGGCATTCAGTAAAGTCATTAATGTTCAACATCTTCTTTGTTCCTTAGCCGCCGACCGTCAAAGCAGTCAGCGGCCATCACGCCTGGTGGCGTCTTGTAGGGCAACAACAAACTGTTTCCACTTTGCTCGGTCGGTGGCCATCCTTCGTACAGTGCCCCAACTCTGGTTCATTCTTTGCATCTCAGCCTCCACAGTCCTTCACCAGGGTGTTTTTGGTCTGCCTCTCTTTCGTTTTCCTTTGTTTTCAACATAGGGGTTACTTTAATATATGCATCCAGCTGGCATCAGGGAAAACACTAAGAGTGAAGTTGAAAGCTGCATCCAAGGTGGAGGGGGTTCAAATCTCTGCATATGACAGCAGGAGGCTGATGCTTGGGAGTCATAATTCAAGTGGGCCTGGTTTCGCCATCCTCCCCCCCCCCCCATGCCCCCGAGGGTAAAGGGGATATATTAGTGGCAGAAAGTTTTGATCGAAGAGGGTACCGGTTCGCATGATCAGATAGTCTCCTGTTGTATCGCGCATTATAAAGTCTCATACCTTATGTTTTGAATGAGAGTACTGTAATACATTTATTCTGAGTATACATTAAAAGAAAAGAAAAATGTACATACGCTAAATAATAATAATGTAGAGCATTAAATAGAATGAAAAATAATTATTATAAAATAAACATAATAAAACGTATAAAATATTTAACGCGATATACTTAATAATTGAAGCACATACGCTATACATTTTAATTTAAACAATATCCACAAATTAAAGAAAACAATTCAATAATTACTACAACAGTGCAACAAAAAATGGAAAAAAGTAATTGAACATGTAATGAATTAAAATTAACGACAACTAAATGAAATGAAATAAACTGAACAATTATTTTAAAGGAAATTTTGAAAAGAATTAAAACAAAAATCACTTTAGAAAGCCATCACACGATAACAGGAAATTCAGTTAAAACTGTACTGTTTTCATCAGTCTGGGATCGACAAATTAAACACTGAAGAAATATGTTTCTTATTTCAATTCACATTGAATTATTTCCGTAGCGCACTTTGTATTTAATTAAATGTTGCTGTTATTTGGGCTACTTAGCACTTAGCCTTTGAGATCCATGATCTATCTGATTCTGTGAAAATGTCCACTTGTATCAAGACACGTAAGTATCTTCTCTTGATTGTGTTGCCCTCGCTGTAATGGAACTCATCTTTGGTCACCATTTCTAAATTGGCTATTTACTCCATGATTAATCGATTCTGCAAGCCGGAGATGTTTGTAATAGAAACAGTTTACTTTAATATTAATTTGCCGCCCTAAATTTCATACATTTGCCGTTGTTATACAACTTACATGTCGAATAACAGTAAATTTCAACGAAACAAAAAAAAACCCTTATCAACAACAATATTCAGGCAGACTGTATGAAATCAGATTGAAAATATAGTAAATGTGACGGACTAACAGTGACGCACTAATTTATTAGGTCATTCTGTTTTTGGGCGAAAAAAAAAACCTAGACAAAACAGGGAACATAGAAGTAAAACTAACAATAACAACATCATTAGTGTAAACTAATTCTGCTAAAAGGCAAATACGGGTAAATCCGATATATTTTGTAATTGAACAATGTCTGCTTTATATTTCTCTCAAAGCTTGCTGGAGAGTACGTCATCCACAACAAAAAGATCTGCTCAAATTGTATGTTTAACTAACTAAAGGACATTCTATACGTGACGCTGGTGCACTGGAAGCGGACCTGTAACATTGATTACATCTCATTTTTTCATATCACGTTTATCAACACGACATGGGGCCGAGAAACGGTAGACTTAAAGGTAGGTTGACCGTGTATAAATGTTATTCTCGAAACTTGTTACTGAACTATCACAGGGAAATACTTTTTTAAGTTAGACACTGTCTATGTTTTTATGCAGTTCTTGGGGGGGGGGGGGGGGGGGGGGGGAGAGAGAAGGGGGGGGGGGGGAGAATGTCTCTGAAAATACAACGAAAAATATGATTACTGCTTCTTCTGGCAAGAAAAACACAAGAAAGTAATGATAAATGTCTATGTGTGCGTGAATGTGCATTATTATTATCATTAGTATAGAACTATTTTAGAGGAATATTTAAGTTAGGCGCTGTAGTACGGAGAGTCACAAATGGGCGATTCATGAGTGGAACAAGTCAAATGCCAGTGGGAAAAAGAGATGAGAAGATGACGCCGTAGGTAGATAGATCAGACATTGTGGAAAACCGTTGTGATCATTGCTAGGCAGTTCTTGTTTCTGGTATAAATAAATAAACAAACAACACACAAAGGTATTTTAGCAGGCACTCAGTGAGAAATAAAGAAGTAGAAGACCAGACACCAGAAAAACAACAGAAGTGATAGGCTTACCGGGAATCGAACCAGGACCTTCCGAACGGCACCCAGCGCCTAGCCATGGGAGCGATTCGCCACTATCCACTATGCCAGCTGAGCATTAGTTTTTCTGGTATCCCCAGGTTAAGAGAGGCAGAGGAAGACACACACACACAAAAAAACAGGAAAAAACATTTCGGAGACAAGAACGGGAGAGGTGATAATGATGAGAACAATGTGGAAAGTGCTTGAAATGATGGTACGTGATAGGAGACATGGTATGTGTTTGTTGCCTAAGAGAGCTAAAGAGTATTGATTGGTCGAGACTACCGCATAACAGTATCACACTCACTAAGATCACTTATGTAAAAACTACAGTGAAGCGTATTTCGAAAGATTTGGATATTTGCAGATGTTAGTGACTAGTTATAAATGTACCTAAAGTTTTATATCGAAACAATCAGATAGTGGCTGATATAAAATACTGAAGAAGATGGTCAAAATACAGGTAGTTTTGGATGTATTAAAGCCAGTAACATTCTTGAGAAAGTGCTTTTACGGAATTAAGCTTCCTCGTATTGGTAAGAAAGAGGTTCATTGATATGGTTTAGAACTGATAATGTTAAGCATAAAGATGATGAGAATTATTAAAAACATATTTAATGACAATAAATTATTTATGTTCAGAACCTCAGATCCAGAGAGACAATAGAGCATTGGAGCTGAAGAGCCAGAAAAACACAGGTTTGTTGTTTCTCATTTTCTTCTCGTCACTGTCGTGATTTGGGAAATAATTAATTAATCTCCTAGCAGAGTCAAATATAATAAAAATAACCATTATTCAAGGGAGGATCTGGAAAGGTAGCACATAGACAATCAGGACCCAACACTATCATTATACCTGAAGGTTTATATAGCTCGATCCTACCTTTGATTGTCGATACACCCTTACTCTTTTCAGAGAAGGGGGTATTTCTTGTAAGACCAGACTCTTATCTGGCACTATCCTAGTATCATCTGATACATCTTTTTTCCAGGATATCTTACATCTTAATAACATCTGAACCTCTCGCGACACTGATCCCGGACGAGCCCTCAGTGTGACGTGAGGTTCAGATGCTAGGGGATTAATTACTCAATTAAATCTGTACCTATATATATCAACCAGAACTTTAACTCAATTTAAATAATTAAGCAAGACTGATTGTACATATTTACAATTTATTGATCCTATACCGTTTTTCTTTTCGGTTAGGTAACTTATAAAGAATTCAAATGTTTTTACAAAATAAAATAAATAAACATGGAATGTCAATTTCCAAAAGAAGTTCACTATGATAAATTTATCTTTCAAATATCAATTATATTTTTCACATATATGTATCACTTTCGCTGGACTGTGAAGTTAGGAATCAGTTTAGTAATGTCCATCATGAGTCATAACTCACTAGGTTTGTGTTATTTGTATTTTATTTATTATATACATAGTCTCTGGATAGGCTGGCCAGTGGAATTGCGTTTCCACTTATCTGTTACGTTGAGATGCATCCGACTCTAGACATGATCACACAATGTTCTGGATCTCCAGGCCGGGAAAACAGTATTGCTAATTCTATGAAGCTCAAGAACTTTCGCACCACAGAGTCCCACAGAACTGGATGTCTCGTAAAATCTTGGTAGTTGTAGGATAAAACCTGGAATATAAATAATCACAACCCCTGTATGGTCCAGCACTATTCTGTCCTTACACACAATGGACGTAACAAACAGTGTCAGACATTGTGCTAACATATGCACGTGACAATTTACCTCAGTACCACTCACAGCCAGTTTAATGTGACTACACTTTCCTTATAAATCCTAAGTTAGATCCATTTGTCCATGATCCGCTTCCATACAATAATCTGGTCTAGTATAAACTACTAAGTAACACCTTGATCAATACATTGTCGCAAATCCTGTCATCCTTTCTTATGGTCCTGATAAGTGTGTCGTTCCTTTAACAAATACTCCCTTAAATACGTTATCAAACTTACAGGCTTTCTTTTGCCCTCATTCTCAATTATTCTGCACATTTTACAATGCTGGCTTTCGTCTCTAAAAGTCAACACATGCTTGCGTTCCAGCCGGGAGCCCACTAGTCCTGTAATTTCTCTTGACACATACCACACCTTTCTAACGCACAAGTGGATGAATCACAGGAAAATTACATAATTTTATATATAATATATTCTTTCTTACCCTCAGGCCATATACACACGCTGTAACAGGCTGTACATGGGCATCTAGGTGTGCTATGCCAATGCAGTGGCAAAGTATATGACAGTAACACTTTTACGGCTCTCTTCTGTTCAGCTTGGTTTTTTGAAAAAGTTGTGGCCTCAATTCAGCCAAGTTCAAGGACTTATATACTACCGCTTCCTCCCTTTCGGATATCATGGGGTAAAAGCGGTGTTAAAAATCTAAAACCGAGGCATATTTTTGCCTTCTGCTCAATTAGGAAAATTTTTAATATTCATTATCTTGCTTAATTCTGGGCCGATTTTCATCATTTAAAACTAGAATTATACTGTGAATTTATCTCTACCGTTCTATATAATAATTGGTTAGGTAGCAAAATGCATTTAAATCTATGCAGGTTTTAACTAGCAAAATTGGGGGCTACTCTGATGTATAGATGTCATTTTAAACGATCTTTCTCTATAAATGAACTACTATTCGAGGAAATCTTTGCACCTACCTCTAAAGTAACATTCCCGTTGTTGAAATATCTACACCTTTCCGTTTAAACATCTTTATTCCTTAAGAAATTAAATTAATTCTTACTATCATTTGCACAAAATGGGGCTCCATGTTAAGCATAAAATGTTATTGTATACACACCACGAAAAGGCCGTTTTCATTGGCTATTGTATCAGTCCGTTGTCCCATAGTATGGCGTGCGGTAAATATGACCGTGTTGTAAGACAGACCAAATCACGACAGTCACCGAAATGAGAAAAACTCATAATCTTATCTCCATACATGTGCAGTTGCAGTTTCATGCCATGTGTAGATTATAATTGCTGTTAACTGAAGCTACACTAAATATGGTTTTAGTATTACATCCCTTCAATGTGATATTGGCTAGAGGACCGTGGTAACTTACCGTGCCACTAATTTGTTAATTTGAAGAAACAGTTTTATTCTAAAAATCTATGTATACTAGTGCAGCTAAAATTGTTTGATAATGACAATAGTGGTGATTCTGAGATGACACTTGTTTGATAGCTGTTTAATCTGCAAACATACATATACAATGACACAGTACTAAATAAGCTGCTTCAGTTCACCTGGCAATGATGAGGGTTAACCGCAAAGTCAGACCGAGTACCACAAGTACGTACTTTCTGAGATCAGGACTGTGCAAGTGACTTGGAGATGGCAGTAGAACTACCTGGGTGACGGACATACACGGAAACCATTAGGAGATCACGAAGACGACCAGACATTATACTATACTCCTCATCGTCATACCAAATTATAGTAATTGAGCTGACCATGCCACTTGAATTCAGTGCGCACAAACGACATCCGTTCAAATCGATCTGATCACGGACTTGCTACTTGAAGGGTTCTCAGCAAAAGTCATAGATATTAAGGTAGGTGCAAGAGGACAAGTGGTGACCTCAGTGTATGATCTTCTAAAACAATCGTGTGTGAAACAATTGTCAAGAACAAGGACACTGTCACGGGTTTCCTTCCCTTGCTCTGCATTAGTGGTTCAACAACGGCAAAAAACCTAGAGTATCTAATGTGGGTCTTCAAATGTGTCTACCTTCGCACAAGAATACTATTTGGCAGAGTAGTAGAAAAAGGGTGACAATCGACAATGTGGAGACCATAGAGGCACATCCTTTCTAAGTGTCCCTGGTAAAATCTACTCTAGAATGATAGAGCAGAGACTCCGGCGCCTATCTGAGCAACAATTGAAGAGGTCCAGTGCGGAATCCGAGCAAACCGAAGTACTGAAGACTTAATCTTCCCACTCAGACAGCTGAGTGAAAAGGCCCTTTAGTATAAGAGTGAGATCCATCTTTGTTTCATAGATCTGGAAAAGGCGTTTGACTGGGTCCCCTGGAGCAAACTTTGGGACTGTATGGCAAGGAAGAACATTCCAGCACCTCTGATTCATGCTATACAGTGCTTCTACAAGTCTTGAAGAAATTATGTGAGGACAGTAAACCATAAGTCAGAAGAGTTCAGGACCACCACTGGTGTAAGACAGGGTGATATCCTGTCGCCTTATATTTTCATACTCCTCGTGGACGATGTCATCAAGGCATGTAAGGAGAGAACAAGAAAGTATTAAGTGGGGTACTGGAAGATGAAACAAGTCTGTATTTCAGAGCTGGCATTTGCTGATGATGTTGTCCTGATTGTTAAATCAGAGGCACATCACCAATCCAACCTGCAAGTCTGGAAGGAAGAGCTGGAGAAAAGAGGGATGGTCATAAGCAGCTCTAAAACAAAATCCATGGTGATATCACGAGAAGAATGAAGACATCCGATTAAGCTGGGAGAACAGGTTCTGGAGCAGGTCGACCACTTTAAATACCTCGGAGCTATTATAGACCGAAAGGGAGGCATCAAAGAAGAGTTGGCCACTCGAAAATCAACAGATGGGAGACTTTTTCAGGCCATAAATCGAGGATTCCTCAGCAAGAGAGAGGTTGGTAAGAAAACGAAGATGGCTGTATACCGCTCCACATATGTCCCAGTCTTTACATATGG
Organism: Oreohelix idahoensis; assembly: GCA_024509875.1. Taxonomy (NCBI): domain Eukaryota; kingdom Metazoa; phylum Mollusca; class Gastropoda; order Stylommatophora; family Oreohelicidae; genus Oreohelix; species Oreohelix idahoensis. The sequence continues at coordinate 165,767 of JAMPIV010003316.1, forward strand.
ATGCGCGTCATGAGCAAAGACTACAACAGACAAAAGCCAGATTCAAACTTCAGAAATGAGGTATCTGAGGAAAGTGGTTAAAGTAACAAGATGAGACATGGTCTGCAACCAGACGATAAGTCAAGGCCTGAAATCCCACCCCCTGCCGACTCAAATAGAAAAGTCCCAACTAAGACGGTTAGGCCATGTCTGCAGAATGGGAGAAGATCGGCTACCACGACAAGCTTGGGAAACAAAGAGCCAGGGATCCAGATCTCCAGAACGACCCAGAGTCCGCTGGGAGGACAACATTAGACAATCTTTGAAGGACCGAGGACTAGAATGGAAGCAGGCCAGGAGAAAGACAGCCGATAATATAGTCTGGTGCTCTCTCTTCCGAACCTCTACACCTCACGGTAGAAGGGGAATGACTAAGTAAGTAAGTAAGAGTAGTAAATAGAAGGATAATGATGGTTCTACCTCGAGGGAGTGTTCACCTGAATTCAAGAACAATGATGAATGTGCCTGAGCACGTTAACTTTTTATCTTTTCCACCCCCTTTTGTGAACATTGTTATGTAATTTAATTTTAGTTCGTACAAGCCCCCAGCTAAATTACTCAGTGAAAGTCTTATAATTTTGTAGCACTGTTTAAGAAATTAACTGAGACATACGGGTACAGTATATTCAAAATGATTAAATCACCTTTAAATCTGTATATATATACAAATAACAAGTTTAATAATTAATTATGTTTAGCAGTTTAAAAAATGAATAATTCCTTTTTTTTTTCAAAATAGTGTATGCCTCTCTTTGATTCTGTCATGTTACCTATTTAATAACTTATGTAACTGACTGTTAATGTACACTATGTTCATGCTACTGAATGACAATGTATGTTTATAATATAATTGATAAGTGAATATTATGTTTTCACTGTATGTTTGTGTTAGATTTTGACGTTTATGTCAGTTTATTTCACTACAAATCACTTTTGTTTACTCTGACTATTTATTTCATGTAACATAAACATCAAGTAATTTAAGAACAGTGTCACAAATGCAAAGACACATCCTGGCGCTGACATAAATTCAGGTCACAATCTAGTCATCATCAAAGTAAATATAAAGCTGAAAAGAGCAGGAAACAAGAGAAGAAAACCCACAGATAAAAATATCAGCACTGAAACAACCAGATATAACACAAAAATATCTTGTCGAGGTCAAAAATAAGTATGAACAGTCACTGACAGAAAGCAAGGAACAATGCAGAAGAGAAACCCCAGCAGAAAAATAACCACAAAATGTGAATGTTTAAAAAAACAAGCATACAACCAGCAAATACAAATTTACTTAAAAAGGAGTTTAAGAAACATCAAATTTGGATGACAGATGACATCTTGAATAAAATGGCAGAAAAAAAGAGAACAAAAAACACTAAAGAGTATAAAACAATGGACAATGACATACGTTACGTAATATGTGTAGACAAGCAAAAGAACGCTGGATATAAACTAATGGCAAGGAAATAGAGGACATGGAAGCAAAGCACATGACAAGAGATATGCATGAAGAAATAAAGAAATTATCAAATAAGTCGAGGTTGGCCCAAGGAAGAGGATGTCTCAAGAATATGAACGGTGGAATCTTACTTGATGAGAAAGATATATAAAAAAGATGGACAGAATACGTAAAAAACTATTCAAGGACAACACAGGTTAAAGAAAACCGTCACCAGATTCTAATGAAAGCCCAAACATTCTCAGATCAGATGTAGAGAATGCAATACATATGATACAAAAAGGAAAATCAGCTGGCATGGAAAACATAAAAATTGAAATGATAGAAGCCATGGAGAGCTTTGGTATAGATACAATCACAGATCTGTGCAACGATATATACAACACAGTATACATACCCTATTACATGAAGCATCAGTTTTTATAACATTACCCCAAAAAAACATAACTCCACATAATGTTAAGACTTTAGAACAATCAGCCTGATGAGTAATGCAATTAAACTGTTGCTCAAAATCATGCAGACGAGGATAAGATGTAAGGTAGACAACGAATTAGAAGAAGAACAGTTTGGTTTTAGACGGAACAGAGAAAACAAGAGAAGCAATATTTTGCCTTAGAATATTAGCAGAAATATATACAGAAGTGTCACGGATTGCCTCCCCTTAGCTTTGCAGTAGTGGTCCACCAGTGTCAAAAAATCAAGAGTGTCTAAATTTGGTCGTCAAAGGAGTCTACTTTCGCACAAGATTACTCTTGGCAGAGATATTGATAGAAGGATAATAATGGTTCTCTCTCAAGGGAGTGTTCATAAGATATTACCTAAGTCAAGAACAATGCTGCAGTGGCAGGGCAAGTATTAACTTAAATCGGTCCGCAGCCTTTTATGAAGAATTAAGCATTGGTTTTAGCCCGTTCAAGCCGCCAGCTGGTGTAAATTCAGCAAAATTAATTTATAAGTATTTGCTCTATATATGTTAAAACATATCTAGATGTGTGTATATATATATATATATATATATATATATATATATATATATATATATATACATATATATATATATATATATATATATATATATATATATATATATCAGAGTCATATATAACCACTTAGCAAGAAAAACTTGTTAAATCCACATTGGTAAAATAAATGTCTACACTTACCCCAAAGTAACTTTTGGGAACACAATCTCCTGGCACAGTTTAGAATGGACAGTAGCAACTTAGGTTAGATGCTTTTGAATCACTTAGTCTGGAAATTTGAGTATTCGTCTTATGACGAGTGATCTGATTCCTTATGTCTCCAGTCTTTGTATTTGCAAACGCAGGTTTACTTTTTAAGTTTTAAAGGTGCCCAAATACTTCGATGTTGGTCCTTTAAGTTTCCAGTCTTTGTATTTATAAATGCGGGTTTACTTTTCAAGTTTTAAAGTAGCCCAACTACTCTGATCTGTCACATATAATGTTGGACTCTTTTGTCGTTTTCTTCTTTCTGGAGTGGTGAATTGCTAGCTTCACGTGGCAATGCAGTCGATCTATGACTCCAATTTTGCTAGTTTATATTTCCAATTCTCAGTTCAAATCCCAGATTTTACTTCCGACGAATTTTCCAATGAAAGTCAAAGTATATTCCGGCTCTAATCAAGCCAATGTTTAGTTTTTTAACACTACCTGGGATGGGGTGTTTCATTCATAATCTACCCCGCGTGTTTCAACATATCAAATTTAAAAATCCAATGGGTGACCTCGTTCTAAAAGAGGCTGTAAAACTTCCGATTGCAAACTCACAAACAAATATGGGAAATTATTTCCTGGGCTAATACCTTTCACCAATATTGTCTCCCCTGACAGGTTATCTGTAATAATCTTGAAGCAGAGATGGTCCATCGGAAGCTATTATCTCATTATCACCTGGGCCCTCGCCCATCTCAGATGGCTTTCCAGACAGACAATATGGCTTTCTTTTCAACGACCGTGCGGGAACATCTTGTTCAAACACATATCGCTTCTATCAACGGTGGCTAGTCGGCTTAAGTGATAAACGTATTACCCGCTGACCGGTCTAATTACCTCGATAATATTACAGTTCACCTGGTGAAACGTAAACAATTCTGCGAGTATTGATCGATGAAGAATACCGTATAATAGTATAACACTCACTAAGATCATTTATGTAAAAACTACAGTGAAGCGTATTTCGAAAGATTTGGATATTTGCAGATAGAAAAGAATAGTTATAAATGTACCTAAAGTTTCATATCGAAACAGTCTGGTAGTGGCTGATATAAAATACTGATGGTCAAAATACAGGTAGTTTTGGATGTATTAATGAATGTAACATTTCTGCGAAAGTGCTTTTACGGAATTGAGCTTCCTCGTATTGGTAAGTAAGAGGTTCATTGATATGGTTTAGAACTGATAATGTTAAGCATGAAGATGATGACAATTATTAAAAACATATTTAATGACAATAAATTATTTATGTTCAGAAGCTCAGGCCCAGAGAGACAATCGGGCATTGGAGCCGAAGAGCGAGGAAAACACAGGTTTGTTGTTTCTCTTTATCTTCACGTCGCCGAAATGAGAAAAACTTATAATCTTATCTCCATACATGTGCCGTTGCAGATTCGTTTCGCATTGATTTCAAACTAAAAACCAACACTAGCACAGGGGCAAGCCCTGCCTTAGGGGTTTCCCCAAATACAATGAAAAAGTTAGAATTGTGGACACTACGGTCATGTAAACATGTTTAGCTCTTATCATGAATGACCTAAGCTCTCGTATTCAGCTTGATATTACATGGAAAAAGAGTGAACGAGAGGTAGTTTAAAAATATAAACAATTAACATAGAAAAAAAATAAATAGAATTTTGAACCAAACCACATAGCCCCTTTAAAATCATATATTCGTGTACCTGAAGACTTGCTGACCAAGAATATGTTATTAGTTATCTAAATAGTCCCTTAACTAATCAAATAATGATAAAACAATACATAGAGATCAGAGATACTGTCAGGTCAAGTCATATCTGCTTAGATTGGATCGCATATTTTTTGGGAAAAAAGTAGGTGACAGATAGGCTACGATAGTACAGTGAATCCTATTGGGTGGAATTTGAAGTGAGACGAAATATTATTGGCTGACCTTTGAATAAACATAAATAGCCTAGTAACGTAGAAAGGTTTGAATGATATTTTTTGAAAGACTGTTTACACTGTAATATTAAGAGTGATTGGCTAACTGAGTCGATATTGTCAGAACAAGCGTTAGGGGGGACGCCATTTCTAGAAAAAATTCTAACAGCGATAGATGAGATCAGGCTGTGCTTTCAAATACAATTTCTAGGCAGCCTGGACAACAAAACAGATCGAAACTGTGTCAGTCATCGTCTCTGTGTAATTCATTGAAAATTCGTGGTAAGATTGACATTTATTAACATGTATTTTATATAAAAATTGAATGTGAAATAATAATATATGTCTGTACTTGAGTGGGTCTATAGCGACCATGAGGCAAAGCCTAGAGATTGATCCACCATGTGATAGACTGTCAGAGAGGTGTAAAACTACAAGAATATGTATGATTGTCATAAAGGAGCATAACAACTATCCTATTATATGGAAGAGATTACAGCTGGAATTGCAGTGGCGTTGTAACTATTAGGGGAGAGGAATACTGGTGTACATTGTCACATCAAAAGATAATCGTGGCATAGGTTGGTATAAGGCTATGACCCTTTTTGTTTGTTTGTAGTGTACATGTCCTTAATTGTGGACTATTAGTGTATGCTAGGTATTAAGAAGGATGCATACCTTCACATTTCAGAGGTCCTGGGTACTGACGTTAATGTGGTACCAAACGCTTGAAGACTGATTGATTCAGGACTCTGTCTATATACTGCGAGCCCATGCTAGCGGTCATTGCCTATCAAACAGGGAACAGATTGTCGAGCGAGCAGAGGAAAAGTTCTCCTTGTATTCTACAGCCAAGTTAAGTTTATGTTCGGCACCTGCGAGCTCAACTGTTAAAAAGGAATATAAAGTGACAGTGAATAAAACTGGGACAAATATTTAATAGTTCCCCAATTGACAAATAGAAACAAACATTACTAAAAGGGAGTGATTTTAAAAAATAACCTAGTGGTACTACCAGTATTATGTTAAAGTAGGAGAACACTACAGACATATATTAGAATAATATTTTTATGTATGGACATAAGATCTAATGTGCTATTTGACTGATGTAAATGATTATTTTGATTTCACTTTTAAATTGTCAGTCCTGATTCAAAATAAATTAGAATCAGGATAATAAATTGTAAAAATTATATTTACACAAATTTCAACCACAGTCTTAAATAAGATAGCCTTTTAAAGTGTCGTTTGTATGTTATTGTGGTAGTACTGTGTGCTGTTGTGAATAATAAACTATTTGTTTGTATGTTTATTGATTATTGTACATTACACTCTACATTCATAACCCTAGACACTACACGAAGTCATTTAATATAATAATATAAATACATTTTGAATGAGATAACAGGGGTGGTAGCGGAAAGGTACCCTGAAAAGTTCACAATACTATTGGGTAAATTGAGGGACCTTCATAGCTAATCTCATTTAATACAAATATAATACATAACAACAAATTCATAACATCAAATCCACCACAATCATTAAAGACCTGGGTTATTCAGAAGTTTGTGCATGGTGGGTACCCAGAATGTTGACAGACAGACATAAAGAAACAAGGAAAACCATAGCCATCAACCTTGCAGAAGTTACGAAACAGAAGGGAGAGTTTTTGATCGAATATCGTGCAAGGGTGAAGACAGCGCTCATTTTGGGGAAGACAAGAATTAAGAGATGGAGAAATGAGAATGGCAGTGCACCACCAAAATCGCCGACAAAAGAAGTTTGGAGAGTTACAGCCACCTTCGTTGTGGAAAGTTATGGCCAACTGATGTTGATGGGATGAGAACATGTAGAGACATTTTAAGAGGGAATTAATTGTAGCGAAATCTGTGAGATAATCGCTTATTTCAGTAAGATTTTAGTCCTATGGTAATAAATACTCCAGCCCTCAGGTGTCTGACTGGTTTCATCTTCAACGCCCGTAGGGCGATGCCTTTAGTGCAGTGGGAATGCTAAGAAAATGACCCGCCGTAAAAATCTAACACGCTTTTAGTTTCGGTTTCGAGACGTACCAATAATATTTAACATCTTGCCCGATCTGCTACAAACGAACTGAGGCACCTTATGACTTAACGAAAAACAGTATCTGACCAATGGAAAGTAATATGTTAACTTTCGCGTTAAAATTTGTAATAATTCGTACCCTTTCGCGTAGTACGCCAGTGGTTTAGGAAAAACGCAAAACACTACCAAATTTTTACCTCTTCGTTCTGACGCGGTCTCGTTAATTATACAAGATGCGGGCAAAAACTGTAAGCAGAGGAACTACATTGCACAAAAAAATTTTCCATTTCCTCCTAGCTTGGGGGTACATATTCATTGTGTCACCCAAACTAGTTTGGCTTGTCTTTGAATAGTGAGGAAAATGTTAGAGAACAGGGAGGGAAGATGACCGACTTGTGTATAAATTTATATTTGACGATTGACAGTGACAAATATTAAATTGAAAAATCTATAAAAACCATAGTGAAATATACCATAAATATATATATAGTCGTATATATATATAGTATCCCCTGATAATATATAATATATTTATTAAATATATGGTAGTATATAAGTATATAGCCAAGTTATTAAATATACTAAATATCTAAGAATATATACGGTTGTTCTTGCTCGTTACACATAACGTTATTGGGAACGCTAGTTTAAAAAGAGGCATTGTAGAAATTCAAATTTTATTGGTTGGTATAAGAGTATATGAGTAAGGGGGGGGGGGGGGGGGGGGATAGGAAAAAGGATAACTAAAACTAAACATCTTTTTCTATTGGCATAACTAAAGCAGACTGACCAATGGACTACGAGGCACATAGTTTGTTTGGAATTGTTTTGTTTTTTCAAACTAAATTTAAAAAAGAGGTAGTAGTGCCTGCTTTCATTGGTCGGCTCTAATAAATATTGGCAAGAGGCATAGTCGTCTCGTGGCCATTTGACTAGACAATTCTATTCAAACAACTACGTTGAGATCAGAGGTGATACCTTGTGAAATTAACTACTAAATTCACTATCTGGACGAGGCAGGGCAAAACTGTGGCCATATTCTTTGCCAGTCAACGTTATTTGTGACATTATTTTTTTTGAATAGTTAGTTTTTTAATTCCTGTTAACCATCCGGTGACAGGAAACTATGATTGCACAGCGTTCTCCACATTGATAAAGTTTAAGATGTCTGCTGATACATCAATAGCTGTGTTAATGATCGAAGTGTACATTGATAACAACTGTTATGTCGACACCAAGTCTTACCATTTGAAACGTTATCACTGGGATCCCTCGTTTCATCCTGAAGAAAATAGTTCTTATTTATAACATTTAATTTTTATGAGGCCCTCTGACAACAACAGCTCCTCAGTGGTTTATGACCATCACTAGCAAGGTAGTTAAAGTTATTAGTACCTGTGTCTACCCTACTGGGAACTCTAGTAGGGTAACATATGTGAACGCTTGACCTTTCACGCTAGCTTTGTCCCTCCTACTTCACGCTAAGCATTTATGCGTGCTATAAGATGCTACATGTAAGAATGACAGACCTTAAAAGCAAATAAGACGTTTTTACACAAAACGCAGTATTCATTCAAAGTTCAGTTGCCAGTAACTGCTCTGGCAGGGCAAACGTAGATCAGTCCCAGATAATAATGAATGGGTTTTATAAGCGCGAAAGTGGGAAATGAATGTTTGTGTGATCTGGTTTTTTTTAATCCTATTGTTAAGTAGGGAAAGATCACACATGTGAAAATAAAGTCGAAATAGCAGAATGTCGTGTGCAAAAAGGTCGAAAAGCTGAGAAGAGGAGTGTAAATGTTAATTATTGTGTCGTGTGAAAAAAGGACGGGTCGTGTGAAAAAAAGGCGGGAAAAAAGAAGAAAGAGTATAAATAGAAGAGTTGTTGGCGATAGGCAGCGATTTCAGGACTTATGATTCCAAGGATACCATGATTTTAGACTAGAGGACTGTTACAGATAGCGTTAGGGGAACTTCGTCTTTGAGGATACCAAGACAAGTTTTTGAGTAGACAAATCAGTAATTATTTCTTGTGGATATACATATATTATTTTATATGGATGTACCTATATTATTCAGTTGGATTACATATTTTTTCATATCGGATAACCAATCATCATTGTGAAATTTACAGTGCTTGTCTAATTATATCAATAAACTCTAATTACATTTTCTACAAAGCTGTTTGTGGAACTTTACAATAATTTCTTGTGGATATACGTTGTTGTGCTGAAACTGTTTTGCTTATCACCAAACTTAAAGGGAAGAACATTCCTGGGTTGAAAAAATAACAAAAGGTCAAGTATTACGATCTCTGGCGGAACGCCAGTTAGCACTTGAACCACCACAACATATGAAGGATTAACTCTGACTACATAACAATCAATATAACTACTTGAACATTATCCTTGTCGATATACGTTGTTGTGCTGAAACTGTTTTGCTTATCACCAAACTTAAAGGGAAGAACATTCCTGGGTTGAAAAAATAACAAAAGGTCAAGTATTACGATCTCTGGCGGAACGCCAGTTAGCACTTGAACCACCACAACATATGAAGGATTAACTCTGACTACATAACAATCAATATAACTACTTGAACATTTACCTGACGCGGGCACACATATATGCATAGGACCAAGAGTCCATAATTTTAGTTAAAGCATTTTATGTAAATATATTTCCTCATTTTCAAAGACCTGTCCAAAAGAGTTGGCGGGACAGGCAGATTAAATTGTATAAAGAAAAAAACATTCAAATTTTAAAAGAAAACTTTAACCACCGTCTTATTCCTTTTCTTATAATGAGTTAAAGTGTATTGTGTTGATGTACTATCATCTTCATTTCACCCCTAGACACTAGAGACATCATACACCAGCCACTAGAATCAAAATATCAGTCACAAAGATATGGACATAAAAGAGAGTAGACAGACAGAAAGATATAGAAGATTAGAGAGACAGAGAGTGATGAAGACGTTTAGTTGAACACTGAGAACAATGATGATTGTTGCTCAAATATATAACAATATGTTACATGTGACTATTTGATCATGATATTTATAGAGATAATATTATGTTGATGGTTATTTCTGTATATATCTTCCAGGATCCTTGGAAAGTAAGGACAGTCATGAATTAAAAGCAGATCTTCACAGACATCTTGTTGGTTGTAACAAGAATCCAGGTCACCTGAAGTTTACACCTGTAGACCAATTTAATGTTGACCATCTCCCACATGGTTACCAAGACAATGATCTAGTAAGGTGTATCCTGGCTCAGTCAGATGTAACTGTCCGCGTGTCAGTCAAGTATGTCAGTGAGAGGAGACCTAAGTATATTCCAGGTAGTAACAAGCCTTACCCGCGATACAGGGACAGGGGTAGTGCCATGATGACGGTAGGGACTGGATGGGTTTGTGAAGTTGATAAATACCCTAACAAATACACCAACAATAAAACCTGTGAGTGTAAGGAATGTCTGAATTCTTCTACACCAAAAACACAATTTGCTCACATCAATATACTCGCAGCGGCTCATACTGTCTTCGACGACCTAGAAGCAGCACACACCACGTGTCATCTGTTTTTTAATAATGGTGGGACACCTGATGTCTGCAGCGGGGTCGTCACACTTACTGGTATGTCACATGTGTGGAGTGACATGGAGAGCGACATGTGTGAGATGAAATATGTGACCCACGATCTGGACCTGGCAGACAGACTTGATAAGATGGTGAAACATAGGAATTTTCTATACAAGGTTGTTACTGATAAGTACAAGACAATCTGGAGTGGGCACGAGAAGAGACAATTGTCTGTAGAGCAAGCTAGACCTGAGAGCATTCTTACGATAATAGTGGCCCACCCCCATGGATGTAGTAAACAAGTTAGTTTGGGTCATTATGTCAGCAGAAGTGAGGAAGATGGCTGCAACATTTCCACATACACCACAGCAACGTGTCCTGGATCTAGTGGGGCGTGTGTGTTTATGCCGGGAAGGAACTTGGATTGGATGTGCAACAGCATGGTCCATTGCGGTGGAAAGATTGGAGTGGATATGGAACTCAATTACGGTAATCTCTCATTTTTTTAACCCAAATAATTATCTGTGTCTAGATCAACAAATAAGATGGTGTATGATTAAACTCTTTGTCTGTTTCCACATTTATGAGACAATAATAAATAGTACTTTTAATAGCAATATCATCGTAGTATTCATTAACATTGCATTTTAAGAATTTGTGATCGAAAGGTTATATTTTTTGTCGGCAACATTATCAGAGAGCACATATTTGCACAACACACAACATGTCATTACACATTACAGCAACAAGAACATTACATGGTCCTTACTGCATTCACAACTTTCATGACAGTAATAATTCCTTTTAAGTTCTGTTACTCATGTTATTCTCTTTCTTATTTACCCCCTCTCACTCTTTCTGTCCTTCACTCTTTATTCTGTTCCTCGCAGTTTTTTTTTAACTCACTTTATTATGTTTCCTCATTCTTCATCCTCTTCTTCACAGTTTTATTTTACAACTCACTTTGTTATGTTTCCTTATTCTTCTTTCTGTTCCACATACTCTCCTGTCTCAACTTCCTTCCTGTACCTTACTGACCTCCCTCTTTCTCAGTTACTTTAGTATACCTCCCTGTCCTCTCCTTCTCCAAACAATAGTCAACTTGCCTCACATTTCTCTATCTTGCAACTTTCTCTCTAAAGCCCATTGTCTTCTGTTCCTCTAAAACTTCTCACTATATATGTCGGACCTTTATCTCAAATATCTTACTATGTCTAACTGTCTATTTTTATCTACTTTCTCATCATATCTCTCTGTTTTCTCTCTTTCTCTCACTTTCTCTCACACAACTTTCTCCATATACCTTACTGCCCTCTCTTTCTCTTTTACCCTTCCCGCAAAATATCAATGTCATCTCTATTTCTCTTTCTCTCTCTCTTGTTACCTTTTTTTTCTTTCTCTTTCTCTCTTTTCATTCACTGTCCTCTCTGTCAAATTTCTCGCCGTCATACTGCTTTCTCTCAATATGTTCTCAATGCTTTACCTTCGTTTCCTCTTGTACTATCTCTCCAACTTTCATGTGCTTTAATTTTCTTCCAACATGAAATCAAACTTCTCAGCTTCTCCCTTCTTTTTTTTTTAAATTTTATTTCATAGTCTATACTGTTTGCGTCATTGTCTTGCTGTGTTAACTTCTAGTGAAATGTTGAGAAGGCGAGGAAGTTAATACGTAAAATTAAGAGAAATAATTCCTTCATTTGACAAGCGATAAATATTTTCCTGTAGTCTTCCTTGAGACATGACTAGACGAAGTAGGTAAGAGGGAGGAATGAATATAGAAATACAGTATGAAATGAGAGATCATTGGAAACTCTATACAGAGCGATACAACAGGAAGCAATCTGATCATCAGAAGCAATCCCCCCCATCGAACAAGTGTTTCGGCCCAGTATTCTCCTTTACACTCTAAGGGGGGCGGGTCCACCTGGGTCATGACACCCAAGTGTCTCAGCCTCCTGCTGTCTTGTGTAGAAAATGAACCCATTCCACCTTAGTAGCAGCTTTAAACTCCACAATTCCGCCAGCCGGAGGCAATTGTAAAAGCACCCATTTATTCAAAGTAAAGACAAATTATTACAGTCGCTCCGAAGCCCACCACGACTAGGGACAGACACTAACACACCTCGCGAAGCCGACAAGGCGTGAAGCCACTGCGCGCTAGCAACTGAAATTCTGCGCTCGACACCTCATATAATACAGCCGATTAGAGAGCTATGTAAATAGAAGGGCATGTGAATAGACTGACTACATCAAAGACAACTTAGCTATAGATATAGGAGCCAGGGACGAGCATTAATATGAATAAAAGTGATCAGATTGAAAATAACATCCAGAACTTCACAGTACCTGAAAACCACAACTTGCTTCTAATATGCAGGCTTTTACAGCAGCTCCTATTAGGCTTCCAAATACTGGAACAGCCAGGGTCTTATAACATAGACCTCCAATTGACGCGGTAAAGCAAACAACGCGCATCCAATTAATATATAAAGGTCTTACCATATGCCTCTTCCTGGCACAGGAAAACGACGCTCCTGTTAATCCATCCACTTCCAAGCGCGGGAAAGGGCACAACGCGCTGGTAAGCAATAATGTATACAGGCCTTGTAGATACACATTACGCGGAACATCATCGCGTCAAATACACTATATAATAATCAAAAGTTACAGACACTATTCACAGATCTACAAGACACCAACCGTCTCCGACGACGGAAGGCCATAAAATCCCCTAAAAGCATCTCAGTATTCTCTCTACCAACTATGCTCACTGCGTTTCCCTCCGCACGCTTTTCACAGGAGCTAATAAACCTCAATTCATACTTGTACGCCCCTAAATACTCTTCAGTCACGCTACATGCTTCTTACAGTGAACTTAATATGTAACACTTCAAGCTTGCGTACTTTAATAATAATAGTACACTCTAAACATTTTACACCTCTCTTCACCCATGTAGCGAAAGGTTTTCTTAGTGTGATGATGGTGGTAGAGAAGAAGTAGGATCTCTCTCCAGAAAGTATGAAGTTCCAGTGCCCGAGAAGTACACTGGTATCACAAGTGAGTTACGGCTGTGAATACTCTGAGCTGGACAATAGATTTAGACTTCAGACGTATACGGTGCCACTTTGGCTATAGTAACCCTATGTGATAATATAATTAAATTAGAAAAAGTAACTCAAAATTTAACAGTTACAAATTTACCAAGTCAAATGATTACAATTTCATAATTTATAATGTACATCTATATATTCTTGTAATGAGAAATATGTATTGGAAGATGGTAAAATGTATGATTATTTATAGTTACAAATTAAAATAAATAATAGTAAAAAATCTTGGATGAATCTTCCAATGAATTTACAAAAAGTCTGTCACAGTATATCTTTGATATATATTGCTATCTAGTTCTCATCATCGACAGTAGTTTTAGAAACTGCTCACAGGATTTGTTGGATTGAATAACACATAAACTAAACTGGTATTTGTTCAAGGTTCCTGAGACACACTGATGATCAGGAAGATTTTCCTTTAGTCCGCCCTATAACTACGGGGGACTAAGGTGTTGAAGATTGGTTGACCTCTAGGCTTCAGTTAGCAGGATCAACGGTCCTCAAGTCTTTGGTTTAAACTTGAACATGAGCTTGATCAGGAATGATCATTAAACTCGATCATAAAACCTGGAACAAAAGGTAATAGGTGGCCATGGTGTTCCAACAATCTCACCACCCACTGCTGTTCATGAGGAGACCATGTCTTCAGTGTTTGTATATAAATGAATGATTCATGGTAGTATGTTACAGAGATAGCATGATAAGATATTGTCCACTGTACAGAAGTAACAAAATACATGAATAAATCACGTTATGATTCATGGGTAAGATATAACCTTTGCCTTCCACTTATGGATGCCAAGTCACTTATGTACTTGCTAGAATGTCGTAAGCTTCCAGGCAAGAACTAGCCATGATATATTTGGTTAACCCATTAATGGTTATGCTTCCTGACAATACCGGTGGAGGTTATCTCTGGTTAGCGTCATTCCCTTTTTATTATGTCTGATACAATCAAATCGTAAATAAAATCTGAAATAAAATGATATATAGACAACCGATAGGATAGTCTGGCGCTCTCTCTTCCAAACCTCTACACTTCACGGTAGAAGGGGAACGACTAAGTACGTAAGTATAAAATGATATTAATCATACATATATCTTTAATAAACTTGCATACCCTCTTAGGATTAATAAGCTCACGGTGAGACTGTATTGGTTGAATTTAATCTGCCCTGCATGCAGCGTGAAAAAAGATCTTTTCTTGCAGATACTGTCTTCCAGTTTCTCACTCTGGCTTCTGGATTTAATGTGTGTGATTTTCAACGCGCCGCTCTGTCCTTATATTTGGTTTTCTCTCCCGTACGAGAAAGCACCTCTTGAAGTCCCATAAGATTTTCGTTTTATCTCCTGGTTTGAGGCGATTTTGAGGCAATCTGTGCTTTTTCTGTACTTGTTTTCTCCTCTTGTCACTACACACTTATATCCTTCCTTCCTTGGTATCCTTTCATTTTTAGCCCATATGAAGCGTTCATTCTATATAAGTTGTATCCAAATCCGTTGAGGCATGTACGTACAATAAATTTGTAAAGATTACACTGACAAACAACATTTTTCTTTCTTATATAAGAATAAGTGTTCTTAGGTCAGTTTCTTGCGCTGATTTCAAATCTGAAATCCGTTTATCTCTATCACGTCGGGTTCTTAAGATATTTGGGAATAAATATATTTTTGGGAAACCGTTATTTGCTCCGTTTCATTTTTACTATATAACTTATTAAAAATTAATAAAATGCAAAATAATTCTACTTTTTATACTGCTAAAAGATGCATGACATATGTTACGCTATTTTTCAAATAGTTACTGTATTTTGAAATAATTCTGAGCGAAATATGGCTTCTAGAAGTTGTAGAAATTCGGCTGATCTGTTCAGTTACGTGTGCGGATATTTTACCGATCGTGTTCACCAGAAAAACTTTACACCATTACTAAAGAAAGCATATGAACGTTATTTCGATTCGAAAGTTGATGATGCAAATAAATCTTGGAAGCCAAATGCAGTTTGTTCGACTTGTGCAAATACATTGGCAGGTTGGTTACGAAAATCGCCGAAGCATAAGTCGATGCCTTTTGGAGTGCCAGTAATATGGCGTGAACCGACAAATCACGCTACTGATTGTTACTTCTGCTTGACAAATATCCATGGTTTCACTTTTAAAACTAGAAAGTCTGTGGTTTATCCAAATATTGAATTGGTTTCGAAACCAGTGCCTCATGATCCAATCACATGTCCAATCCCATTTCCACCAGAACAATATCCGTTGGACGTGAATGAACCATCAGAAAGTGATAGTTTATCTGCTTTAGAAACTAATTCTGACTCGGATTATATACCGGTGAATGATGGTGTTCACTTAATTAACCATTCAGAACTGTCAGATCTAATACGTGATCTCGCTCTTACCAAAGGACAAGCGGAATTACTCGGTTCGCGACTCAAAGAATGGAATCTTTTAGCGCCCAATACTCAGATATCTAAATTTCGTCGTAGACACAGAGAACTTGTTCAATACTTTGAGATGGATGATGGCATTTGCTATTGCAAAGATGGAAACGGTCTAATGGTGCACCTCGGTCATGAGCACATAGTCAACGAATGGCGACTTTTCATCGACTCTTCCAAGACTAGTCTAAAAGCCGTGTTATTGCATAACGGAAATTTATTTTCATCAATTCCAGTCGCCTACTCTGTTCATATGAAAGAAACTTATGACAATATGGCTATACTTTTGGCAAAAATAAAGTACAATGACTACCAATGGCGGATTTGTGGAGACCTAAAGGTCATTGCAATGCTCACGGGCATGCAGACTGGGTATACTAAATTTTGTTGCTTCCTATGTGAATGGGACAGCCGCAACAGACAGGAACATTATGCAAGAAAGGTGTGGCCTATCAGGGATCGTATGCAGCTCGGGCATAAAAATGTAATACATGAGCCATTAGTTAACAAAGACAGCATTATTTTACCACCGTTACGTATAAAGTTGGGGCTCATGAAGAATTTCGTAAAAGCGTTAGATAAAACGAGCAAAGCTTTCACTTATCTTCGAGAAAAGTTTCCGCAAGTTAGCGATGCAAAGATAAAGGAAGGTATCTTTGTAGGACCTCAGATTATGAAAGTTATTGCAGACAAACAATTCGAGAACTTGTTACATGGTAGTGAACTTCGCGCATGGATGGCATTCAAATCGATCATCGTTAACTTTCTGGGAAATCACAAATCTGTCGACTATGTGCATATTGTTAAGCAGTGCATAGATGCATACAGAATTATGGGCTGTAACATGTCCCTCAAAATCCATTTGCTCGATTCGCATCTTGACTTTTTCCCTGACAACCTTGGCGAAGTCAGCGATGAACGTGGAGAACGATTCCATCAAGATATCGCCGTAATGGAGTCACGCTATCAAGGACGGTGTAGTGTGACCATGCTTGCCGATTATTGTTGGATGCTTCATCGCGATGTACCACATGTCATTCACCGACGAAAGTCGACTGCAAAGAAATTCAAGCCTACATAACTGTTACACTTCTTGTATGAATGATGTTGTAATACTGTATGCGTTGTTAAAAAACTTGAATTGCGTATTTCTAGAGATCCCGACCTGATAGAGAAAAACGGTTTGCAGATTTAAAAACAGCGCATTAAAATTGACCAGAAAAACATAGATATGTTAGAGAAAGAAAAAATAAATTTTTTTTTGTTAGTCAGTGTTATTAGTTAACTTTTAGCAGATGTGATGACAATGAAAATGTTAATTATCTTTAAAACTATTTATATTGAATAATATTATTTTGGATATCATTCATACTCTATCTCCTTTAGTGAATTATTATTATTTAAATGATTTCCAAGCAGGCGTTGTCTTGTAGCTTTAGATTTAATTTCCTGTTAATGCAAACTTTTAAAGTCGGCCATGTTCATATATTCGCTATTTCCTACATTCTTCAATGCTGTCGGCTAGACGATGCGCAAAATTTCAGCCACTTTCAAACTTCAAAGCAAGATCCGTCGCGTGTTATCCCTGCGATCGGTGTGTGTGTGTGTGTGTGTGTATGTGTGTGTGTGTGTGATTGTGTGTGTGTGTGTGTCGCGTTACACATTTTCACAAACCAAGCAAGTGGTACCAAATTTCGCTACAGAGCCATCTTCTTTAAAACAGTGCATGCACGGTTAACTTTTTGGTAACACATTCTGCAGTTTCTCCTTACTTTTCTGTCTCTCTATATCTCCTTTGATAGGATGACGACTTAAAAAATCGGGTCCAAGATTGTTCTGTCCTGGTATGTATCTCACATTGAACGAATATGGAGATAACAGTAAACTCCACCTTAAAAGTCGTGAATTTAATTTTTTAGTCACTGCTAACAACATCAAAGGCTGGTGATCGCTTTCCACAATCAAGTGTTTCCCGTAAATAAAAGGGGCGAATTTGTTGATCGACCAGACCAAAGCGAGGCAATCACGTTCAACGGTAGAATAATTTCCTTCAGCTGCATTTAACTTTCTACTGGCAAAAGCTACTGGTAATAGCATATGTGGCGGTGTGTCTGCCCGCTGTAATAATGTTGCTCCGATGCCTACATTGCTAGCATCCGTTCTTAGTACGAATTCGTGATTGAGATCGGGAAGGGCAAGGATAGGTTTATTTGTCAGCTTATTTTTCAACTCTGTTTAAGCCTGTTCACACTCCGCAGTCCATTGCATTTTATTCGGCTGAAATTTTTTGGTTAAGTCGGTTAATGGCGCGCATAATGAGTTAAAATGGGGTATATATTTCTGATAGAACCCGCACAGTGACACAAAGGATCGTACATCCTCCTTAGTTTGTGGTCTTGGTGCTTTTCTCATTTTCTCTACATTCTTTTAGTCAGGAGACATTTGCCCTGTAGAGATAGTGTGACCTAAAAATTCCAATTCCTCACATCCAATATGACACTTAGTTGGACGTGCTGTCAATCCCGTTTCTCTCAGTCTATCTAACAACATGGAGAGCCTACTATATGTTCCTCAAATGTAGTGGTAGCAATAAGAATATCATCCATGAAGTGGGTGTTATGAGGATTTTGTAATGGTTCCAACAATTTCCTCATCATTCTGGAGAAGATACTTGGAGCATTCTTTAAACCAAATGGGAGTACATTGAACTCGTAATGTCCATCCGGTGTACTAAAGGCTAACAGTTTCCTAACTTCTGGTTTCACTGGTATTTGGTAGTATCCCTTGCTTAGATCTACTTTTGAAAAATACCGAGCCTTACGCAATGTAGCAAACAACTGATTGGTGTCAGGTGATGGGTCTACCTGAGATTCAGTTATAGCATTTAGTTTCCTATAGTCAATGCATAACCTGTGTTCACCACTAGGCTTCCTTAATAGCACCACACTTGAGCTGTAGGGAGATTCAGACTTTGAAATAATTTTCTCTTTTAAGAGATAGTCAATCTCATCCTTGAGTTCTTGTCCCTTCGCATAAGGTATAGGGTATGTCCGCATACAAACTGGTGTAGGGTCAGTAATCGTCATGTCATACTCTAAAAGATTAGTACCCCCAGGCTTATCTGTGAGTACATCAGCATGGACTTCTTACACCCCCTGAACCTTTTGCGTCTGCTCAAGAGTTAAATGTTCACTTACATTAACCTTTTCATAACTTTCTGTAGTTGTTAGGGGTATTCCATGGAGGAAATTGGTTCATCCTGCATTTCTATTGCAATGGCCAGGGTCATGATATGTGCAACTTCTGATGCTTCCCTGTCATAATACTTTTTAAGAAGGTTGACATGATATACCTTCTCCTTTCCTTTCTTGTCACTGTTATAATTGGTCCTGGAAAGTTTTTCCAATATGACGTAGGGACTCTGCCATCCAATTTCCAATTTATTATTGCTGCTGAGCAACAGTGACAGAACTTTTTCTCCCACCTCAAGTTCCCTATCTTTTCCTGTTTTATTGTAGTAAGCCTGCTTCCTCCTGGCCTGTCTCAAGTTATCATTGGCCAGTTTCCAACTTGTTTTCAATCGAGATGTCAACTCGTTGACGTATTGGTATAAAGAAGTCACGGTTTCTTCTGCTTTTTCATCAGTCCATGTCCGCAACAATGCTTCCAGTGGACCTTTGATTGGTCGTCCAAACAACAATGTAGCTGGAGCCAATCCAGTGGAGTTATGCGGGACTTCCCTATAGGCAAATAGTGCTGAGGGTAAGTATGTGTCCCAAGTTTCAGGTTTCTCTCTAGCCAACTTTCTAAGGATTGAAATGAGCGTGCTATTGAACCGCTCTACTTGACCATTCCCTTGGGCGTGGTACGGGCTACAGTGATAATGTCTAGCTTGAAATATCCTGAATACTTCTTGTGTTAGCTTTCCCCTAAACTGAGAACCATTGTCAGTCAATATTTGATGTGGGAACCCTAATCGGTGAATATTGTTAACAGTGCCTCTGCCACATGTTTCGAATCTATCGATGACATTGCTACTGTCTCTCCCCACATAGAGCAAGTATCGACCAAGGTTAAGATATATGCATTTCTCTTCTTGGTCCTACTGAGGGGTCCAACAATATCCACGGCAACACGATCGAAGGGCGTTCCCATAATGGGCATTTCTCCCAGTGTTGCTGGTGCAGTCCTATGTTTAGGAGCTACTCTTTTGCTTTCTGGACAGGATCTCACATACCTCTTTATGTCCTCTGTGATTCCTGGCCAAAAGTAGTGACAGGCTATCCGTTGTCCAGTGGCCCCTATTCCCATATGTCCACTGAAGGGTATAGCATGTTCTAGCTTCATAACTTGCTCCCTGTATGATTTTGACACTACAAGCTGTCCATGTCATTTAGGTCCTGTTCCAGCTTTTCTATATAGTAGGCCATATTTCATATATAAGTCTCCTTTCTCTGGAGGGTTATGGCTTTTAGGTAATTTGCCAAAGCAAGGCTTCAATGTGTTCTCAGCCGTTTGAGGCTTTCCCATCTCTTCTGGATGAGTATTGATGATAGTTTCCTCCTCTTTCTTAGAGCTTGCCCTGGACTGGACTGTTGCCATCACTATGGGTCTTATAGGTTCTCCTAGAAAGACATATCTACATCCCAGTATTAATGGGTAGATAGGGTTATCCATCACTGCTGCTTTGATCTCTCCTTCCACATAGCGAGATCTTATGTTGATTCGGGCTATGGGCAGTGTCATGGTTCCTGCTCCCTTAACTGGTCCTCTGATTTCCACTGTTTCTGTGGTTATCTGTTCCGGACTCACCAGAGAAGAGCACATTACTGAGTCAAAGTCCAAGCCTGTATCACATAAGCACAATACTTGCGTGCCATTCAATGTCACTTCCTCACAGACAGGGGGATGATGGAGGTCTTTCTGTCTATCTGCCAGGTCCTTCCTTCCCTTGTTCCCTGTTGTAAGGCATGCAGCGTGATAAGGAGGATTTTTTCGTCTGCATTCCGCAGTATTGTGGTTACTCATTTGGCAAGATTTACACCACTTTCATTCCTTTCTTGAAGGTTTCTTATCTGATCCTAGAGGTTTTTTGTCTTTATAATCAGTTCTGTGTTTGTTCTTGTTGGAATTGTCCCTGTGTTCATAGTTGGTATAGTTTTGTGAAGATTTGAAGTTCTCCCCTGCTTCTTCTTATTCGCTAATACTTCTGACTGAGCTGCTTGATATCTCTCAGCCATGGTTTAAATATCTTCCAATCTCTTTGCTCCTTGCTCCATAAGAAATGTTCTCATTTCTTGAGGCATCCATTCTCTCAGTTGTTCCATCATGACCATTTCTTTTATATCTTGACACTTTCCTAAGCTAATCCATTTTGTCAGATATGTTTCCAATCTGCCAGAAAACTGGTGATAGTTTTCTACTGGAAGTAGCTTAGCAGTTCTGAATCTCTTTTTATAAGATTCAGAATTCTTTTCGTACCTGACCAGTTTTAGGATTTCATAATTTTCCTGGTCTTCATTTGAGAGTTTAAAATAAACATTGTATGAAACTCCCCTCAACCCATGAGATAGCTTAAGGCTCCATTTTTCCTTTTCCAATCCATAGGTAGAGGCTAGTCTCTCATATCTATCCAGGTACGACTCAATGGCGTCCTCCTTTTCAATAAATGGATCCATGTGGAAACTCATGGCTCAATTTACCGTGCTATGGTTGGAGCTACTCTCAGAGTGAGGTGAGCTAGCACCATGATTGCTAGCTGCTCCCTGGAGTTCAAGTTCCTTTAAACTTAACTCATGAGATCTTTGTAACCTTCTTTCTTCAGCCTCAGCTTCAAATCTTTTGGCTTCTCTTTCTGCTTCTAATATTTTGGCTTCTCTTTCTGCTTCTAATCCTTTGGTTTCTCTTTCTGCTTCTAATCTTTTTGCTTCTCTTTCAGCTTCCAATCTTTTGTGCTCTCTATCCAAATATTTGTCCACTTCAGTTGCGACATACTGGATAAGAGCCTCACCTGTCAATCCAACGTCCTTTCCCTCCTGCATAATTGCAGATCGAAACTTCACCAAATCAGCCATGATGCTTACTTACCAGAGGGTATATAATTGTATCTTCACTAACCAACTAACTTAATTCAAATCAATTAATTACTTTGAACAAGACAAATCCTTAAAACCTTGTGAGGGTCTCCTATTTACTTGGTACTCAATGGTAATATTATTACGAAAAAAAATTCTAAGTTTTAGAATTTTTTCAAAAAAATTTATTTTTACAAACTATTTGTGGCTTAAGATAGAAGAATACATAGATAGTGGCTCAGGATAAAAAAATAATATCCCGCGAAAGAGCTCCCAATGTAGCGAAAGGTTTTCTTAGTGTGATGATGGTGGTAGAGAAGTAGAATCTCTCTCCAGAAAGTATGAAGTTCCAGTGCCCGAGAAGTACACTGGTATCACAATTGAGTTACGGCTGTGAATACTCTGAGCTAGACAATAGATTTAGACTTCAGAAGTATACGGTGCCACTTTCGCTATAGTAACCCTATGTGATAATATAATTAAATTAGAAAAAGTAACTCAAAATTTAACAGTTACAAATTTACCAAGTAAATTGATTACAATTTCATAATTTATTATGTACATCTATGTATTCTTGTAATGAGAAATGGGTGTTGGAAGATGGTAAAATGTATGATTACACTGACAAACAACATTTTTCTTTCTTATATAAGAATAAGTGTTCTTAGGTCAGTTTCTTGCGCTGATTTCAAATCTGAAATCCGTTTATCTCTATCACGTCGGGTTCTTAAGATATTTTTGAATAAATATATTTTTGGGAAACCGTTATTTGCTCCATTTCATTTTTACTATATAACTTATTAAAAATTAATAAAAAGCAACATAATTCTACTTTTTATACTGCTAAAAGATGCATGACATATGTTACGCGATTTTTCTAATAGTTACTGTATTTTGAAATAATTCTGAGCAAAATATGGCTTCTAGAAGTTGTAGAAATTCGACTGATCTGCTCTGTTACGTGTACGGATATTTTACCGATCATGTTGACCAGAAAAACTTTACACCATTACTAAAGAAAGCATATGAACTTTATTTCGATTTGAAAGTTGATGATGCAAATAAATCTTGAAAGCCAAATGCAGTTTGTTCGATACATTGGCAGGTTGGTTACGAAAATCGCCGAAGCATAAGTCGATGCCTTTTGGAATGCCAGTAATATGGCGTGAACATACAAATCACACTACTGATTGTTACTTCTGCTTGACAAATATCCATGGTTTCACTTTTAAAACTAGAAAGTCTGTGGTTTATTCAAATATTGAATTGGTTTCGAAACCAGTGCCTCATGATCCAATCACGTGTCCGATCCAAGTACCACCAGAACAATATCTGTTGGACGTGAATGAACCATCAGAAAGTGATAGTTTACTTGCTTTAGAAACTAATTCTGACTCAGATTACACACCGGTGAATGATGGTGTTTACTTAATTAACCATTCAGAACTTTCAGATCTAATACGTGATCTCGCTCTTACCAAAGGACAAGCGGAATTACTCGGTTCGCGACTCAAAGAATGGAATCTTTTAGCGCCCAATACTCCGATATCTAAATTTCGTCATAGACACAGAGAACTTGTTCAATACTTTGAGATGGATGATGACATTTGCTATTGCAAAAATGTAAACGGTCATGAGCACATAGTCACCGAATGGCGATTTTTCATCGATTCTTCCAAGACTAGTCTAAAAGCCGTGTTATTGCATAACAGAAATTTATTTTCATCAATTCCAGTCGCCTACTCTGTTCATATGAAAGGAACTTATGACAATATGGCTATACGTTTGGAAAAAATAAAGTACAATGACTACCAATGGCGGATTTGTGGAGACCTAAAGGTCATTGCAATTCTCACGGGCATGCAGACTGGGTATACTAAATTGTGTTGCTTCTGATGTGAATGGGACAGCCGCAACAGACAGGAACATTATGCAAGAAAGGTGTGGCCTATCCGGGATCGTATGCAGCTCGGGCATAAAAATGTAATACACGAGCCATTAGTTAACAAAGACAGCTTCATTTTACCACTGTTACATATAAAGTTGGGGCTCATGAAGAATTTTGTAAAAGCGTTAGATAAAACGAGCAAAGCTTTCACTTATCTTCGAAAAAAGTTTCCGCAAGTTAGCGATGCAAAGATAAAGGAAGGTATCTTTGTAGGACCTCAGATTAGGAAAGTTATTGCAGACAAACAATTCGAGAACTTGTTACATGGTAGTGAACTTCGCGCATGGATGGCATTCAAATCGATCGTCGATAACTTTCTGGGAAATCACAAATCTGTCGACTATGTTGCATATTGTTAAGCAGTGCATAGATGCATACAGAATTATGGGCTGTAACATGTCCCTCAAAATCCATTTGCTCGATTCGCATCTTGACTTTTTCCCTGACAACCTTGGCGAAGTCAGTGATGAACATGGAGAACGATTCCATCAAGATATCGCCGTAATGGAGTCACGTTATCAAGGACGGTGGAGTGTGACCATGCTTGCCGATTATTGTTGGATGCTTCATCGCGATGTACCACATGCCATTCACCGACGAAAGTCGACTGCAAAGAAATTCAAGCCTACATAACTGTTATACTTCTTGTACGAATGATGTTGTAATACTGTATGCGTTGTTAAAAAACTTCAATTGCGTATTTCTAGAGATCCCGACCTGATAGAGAAAAACGGTTTGCAGATTTAAAAACAGCGCATTAAAATTGACCAGAAAAACATAGAAATGTTAGAGAAAGAAAAAAAAAGTTTTTTTTTGTTAGTCAGTGTTATTTATAGTTACAAATTAAAATAAATAATAGTAAAAAATCTTGGATAAATCTTCCAATGAATTTACAAAAAGTCTGTCACAGTATATCTTTGATATATATTGTTATCTAGTTCTCATCATTGATAGTCGTTTTAGAAACTGCTCACATGATTTGTTGGATTGAATAACACATAAACTTATCTGGTATTTGTTCAAGGTTCCTGAGACACACTGATGATCAGGAAGACTTTCCTTTAGCCCGCCCTATAACTACGGGAGACTAAGGTGTTGAAGATTGGTTGAGCTCTAGGCTTCAGTTAGCAGGATCAACGGTCCTCAAGTCTTTGGTTTAAACTTGAACATGAGCTTGATCAGGAATGATCATAAAACTCGATCATAAAACCTGGAACAAAAGGTAATAAGTAGCCATGGTGTTCCAACAATCTCACCACCCACTGCTGTTCATAAGGCGACCATGTCTTCAGTGTTTGTATATAAATGAATGATTCATTGTAGTATGTTACAGAGATAGCATGATAAGATACTCTCCACTGAGCAGAAGTAACAAAATACATGAATAAATCACATGTTATGATACATGGGTAAGATAT
This sequence comes from Oreohelix idahoensis, assembly GCA_024509875.1. Lineage (NCBI taxonomy): Eukaryota > Metazoa > Mollusca > Gastropoda > Stylommatophora > Oreohelicidae > Oreohelix > Oreohelix idahoensis. The sequence continues at coordinate 191,045 of JAMPIV010003316.1, forward strand.
AACCTTTGCCCTCCACTTATGGATGCCAAGTCACTTATGTACTTGCTGGTATGTCGTAAGCTTCCAGGCAAGAAATAGCAATGATATATTTGGTTAACCAATTAATGGTTATGCTTCCTAACAATGCCTGTGGAGGTTATCTCTGGTTAGCGTCATTCCCTTTTTATTATATCTGATACAATCAAATCGTAAGTACAATCTGAAATAAAATGATATTAGTCATACATACGAGGGTCGTTCAGAAAGCAATGCACCACATCGTTTTTCTCAGCTAATAATGAAGATAGAAGCATGCAATTTTGCACACTTCAAGTATGGCATGTGCTAATTGTGTGCTCTAAATTGCACCGCAACCGGTCAAATAATACGGCTGCCCTAAACCGTTGAAATGGAGCGTGTTATCAACTTGCTTTATAAACAGCGAATTGTGATAGAATTTCTTGTTGCAGAGAAGGAAACTGTTGTGAATATTCACAAGCGTCTGTGTGATGTGTATGGAAGTTTTGCAGTCGACAGGAGTAAAGTCAGTTGCTGGGTTCAGAGAATCAAAGAATTAGGAAGTGGAGATACGGAGCTGCTTGATCGGCCGCGCTGTGGACGTCCTGCCACAGCCACCAACGCAGAAATGTTGAAATGCACTGAAGGCATTATTATTACTGATACTCAAATCACTACTCAACAATTGGCCTTGTAGCTGTCAGTCAGCATTGGTAGTGCAAATACAGTTATAAAAACTCTCGGATTTTCTAAGATTTGTGCAAGATTGGTTCCTCGAAGTCTCACAAATGACTACCGATTGCAAAGGAAAGCAATTTCTTCTGAATTGTTGGAGCTTTTCAATGCTGATGGAGAGAACGTTTTGGCTAAGATCGTTACAGGTGACGAAACCTGGGCACATCATTTTGAACCAGAGACAAAAAGACAGTCAATGGAGTGGCATCATCCGCAATCACCACGAAGAAAGAAATTCAAGACAATTCCTTCAGCTGGAAAGGTCATGATCACTGTCTTTTGGGACACTGAAGGTGTGATTCTTGTGGACGTTATGCCAAGAGGAGAGACAATCAATTCGCAAGCTTACATTAAGACATTGAAAAACTCAATCAACGTTTTCGCAGAGTTCGACCGCACAAGAATCCAGCATACCTGCTTCTCGTTCACGACAATGCGCGCCCTCAAACAAGTCTGGCAACACGGAAAGCAATCACCAAATTGGGTTGGCCTGTACTACCCCATCCATCCTATAGTCCCGATATTTGGCACCCTATGATTTTCATCTATTTGGTCCACTTAAAGATGTACTCCATGGGACAAGGTTTGAAGATGATGAAGGAGTGATTCATGCAGCGAAGAAATGGCTACATGATCAAGACAAAATCTGGTACGAGCTAGGAATACATGCACTTGTTTCGCGCTGGCATAAAGCCGTACAAGTTGGTGGGGATTATGTTGAATAATACCGATGTTTACACGACATATCCATGTATATTGTGTATAAATTTCATGCTTTTTGAATAAACAGCTCCTGAGAAAAACGATGTGGTGCATTACTTTCTGAACGTACCTCGTATATCTTTAATAAACTTACATACCCTCTTAGGATTAATAAGCTCACGGTGAGACTGTAATGGTTGGATTTAATCTGCCCTGCATGCAGCGTGAAAAAAGATCTTTTCTTGCAGACACTGTCTTCCAGTTTCTCACTCTGACTTCTGGATTTGGTGTGTGTGATTTTCAACTCGCCGCTCTGTCCTTATATTTGGTTTTCTCTCCCGTACGAGAAAGCACCTCTTGAAGTCCCATAAGATTTTCGTGTTATCTCCTGGTTTGAGGCGATTTTGAGGCAATCTGTGCTTTTTCTGTACTTGTTTTCTCCTCTTGTCACTACACACTTATATCCTTCCTTCCTTCCTAGGTATCCTTTCATTTTCCCCATATGAGGCTTTCATTCTATATACGTTTTATCCAAATCCGTTGAGGCATGTACGTACAATAAATTTGTAAAGATTATTAGCTAACGTTTAGCAGATGTGATGACAATGAAAAATGTTAATTATCTTTAAAACTATTTATATTTGAATAATATCCTTTTGGATATCATTCATACTCTTTTTCCTTTAGTGAATTATTATTATTTAAATGATTTCCAACCAGACGTTGTCTTGTAGCTTTAGATTTAATTTCCTGTTAATGCAAACTTTTAAAGTCGGCCATGTTTCATATATTCGCTATTTCCTACATTCTTCAATGCTGTCGGCTAGACGATGCGCAAAATTTCAGCCACTTTCAAACTTCAAAGCAAGATCCGTCGCGTGTTATCCCTGCGCTCGGTGTGTGTGTGTGTGTGTGTGTGTGTATGTGTGTGTGTGTCGCGTTACACATTTTCACAAACCAAGCTAGTGGTTCCAAATCTCGCTACAACCCACACACATGTATACAAGTCTTGTATATAGTGACATGAGCTATAGAGATATACTGCAGTGAGAGAAGAGGTAGAATGTGGTATTTACAACACATCAGGCGGAAACAGATATTGTTTAAAGTGATGAGAAAGAAATACGTCATTATCAATTTCCGTGCACTTCTTTAGTGCATTGACCTACCACTGCGGTCAGCCTTTACCAAAGCATTCATGTGGTTTATCAGCAGTAGTTTCTGTGACACTGTATTTGAAAGTGATGAGGCTGGCCGTCCAATGCACTACTTCTCATGTGACATGTCTGGGGTAGGGGAGGGGGGTAGTCTTAATCTTTCATTGTATGGGCAGAGATTCCACGGGATTCCACAAGGCAGGTACAAATATAGATAAGTAAAATTACAGAATGGCACGGATAAATAAAATGGAAATTAAAGTTACATTTATATCAACTTGGGAAGAATGAGAAAGACACACGAATAAAGAGACGAGATTTGAGACAAACAGAAAGACAAAAGGTTACAGAGATTGTGAGAGATGAAAGCATTATCTGTACAATTGAATGAAACACTGATAATTGTAACTGAAATATATTTAAGCTATGTTATATGTTACTATCTGATCATTTAGATTATATTATGTGTATTGTGATATTTGTATCTTTCTACCAGGATCACGGGAAAGTGAGGTCAGTTATGAATTAGAAGCAGATCTTCACAGACACTATGATCGTTGTACAAAGAATCCAGGTCACCTGAATTTTACACCTCTAGACAAATTAGATATCAACAGTCTTCCCTCTGATTACCAAAGCAGTGATCTGGTGGACTATATCCGAGCTGTGTCAGATATTACTATCCGTGTGACACTTGAATATGTCAGTGAAAGGAGACCTGATACCTTTCCTGGTAGTGACATACCTTATACGTACTCCGAGAACAAAGGCAAACGCAAGATGAGTGTAGGGACTGGGTATATAAGGGAAGTGAATAAATACCCAAACACATACAGTGAAAATAACACATGCACGTGTGAGGAATGTCGGAGCTCTACTTCACCACAAACACGGTTTGCTCACTTTCACATACGAACAGCCGCTCATGTTGTCTACGATGACAAAGAGGGAGCATACACCACGTGTCATCTCTTCTTTGATAAAGGCGGCACACCCGCTCTCTGCAAACATGCCGTCACACTCAAAGGAATGTCACATGTGAAAAGTGACATCGAGAAAGACATAAGTGAGATGATATATGTGACTCATGACATGGATCTAGCTGACAGACTTGACATGATGGTGAATGACTGGTATGCTCTATACATGAGTGTAAGCATTAAGTACAACCAGATCTGGTGTAAGCAAAAGAGGAGGAAATTTTTTGGAGGACACGCCAGACATGAGCAGTTTCTGTGTATTATAGTGTCCCATCCTCACGGATGCAGCAAACAGGTCAGCTTAGGTCATTATGTCGATAAACAGGATGTGAATGGCTGCAACAGATACACATACACTGCAGCGACATGTCCTGGATCTAGTGGGGCTTATGTGTCAGTTCTGGGGAAGGATAGAGATTGGTTGTGGAATAGACAAGTCCACGTGGGAGGAAATTGTGAAGATAATAAACAACTTAATTACTGCATTTCCAGACAATAGTTGTCTATGTGTAGATAAATGAGCAAGTTAGTACTGTCAATCTGGTGTATTTTAATTGTTTTCACATTTGTACAAAACATTATAAATATTAGTATTAACAGCTGTATAATCGTTGTACTCATCAATGTCATTACCATTACTGTCATCAAAAGATTTTATTCCTTGTCATCATTACTATCAACAACGTTATGCATACACCAGCATGCAACACGTACACACATAATAACAATCACATGTTTGACTTTTCCTGCCCCAGTCACAACTTTCATGGCAGTTTTTCATTCTGACATATTCTCAACTCTGTCACCCATTGCATTCTCTTTCTTACTAACCCCCTCACTATTTCAGTATACTTCCTTCACTAGATTGTGCTCTCTTTTCATAATGATGTCATTGTGTATACTGATGGGTTTGTGATCCGTGGTGAGAAATCAGGTTCGGGATTCTCTGCTAGGATCGTCGCAGAACATAGCGGGGCTTACAAGATAACAACGTCCAGCATGAGAATGGAGGTCGAGGCTGTTACTGCAGCCTTAAGGTGGATAACGGAAACTTCATTAACAAAGGCAATCAGACTCTCAGTCCATGCTTCGAACGGTTCAAAGTGGTCAGTTGCGGCATGAACGGAAAACATTCGTAGAAGCTAATGTGGATCTACTGTCCTGGTAATGCAGGGGTCTGTGGTAATGAGATGATATATGTGGCTCATGACATGGATCTAGCCCACAGACTTGACATGATGTGGTAATGAGATGATATATGTGACTCATGACATGGATCTAGCAGACAGACTTTACATGATGTGAATGACTAGCATCAAGAGAACCCACTGTGGAGACACTGCATATGGATAAGGGAGAGATACTGAGAACAATTAATGATTGTCTGTTAGAGAATGACACTGCAATAGATGAATTATAGTGCAATGATGTCAATTATGTTCAACAATAACTCTCTTTTTATTTTATTAATTTATTTATTTGTGTGTGCTAATTCCTACGGCACTCTGCGAGGTGCATTTAAAGTGAGAGAGCAGGTGGACTCGTCCTGGATGGGGATAGAGGGTTGGAGCTGAAGACATGTCACCGTGTGAAGATATAGAAAACAAAAATCTGAAGGCTGGCATCAGAGAAGGGAAAAGGGGGGGGGGGGGGGGGGGGGGGGGGGGGGGGGGGTGGGGGGGGGGGGGGGGGGGGGGGGGGGGGGGGGGTGGGGGGGGGGGGGGGGGGGGGGGGGGGGGGGGGGGGGGGGGGGGGGGGGGGGGGGTGGGGGTGGGGGGGGGGGGGGGGGGGGGGGGGGGGGGGGGTGGGGGGGGGGGGGCGGGGGAGTAGAGCTAAGGATGAGAACAGGACAATATGTGAAGATATGATCAAAGTAATAGTAAAAAGTGGCATCATGGAGAAATGTGTACGCCTCTGAAATATCTGACTCCAGAGGCTCATTGCCTAAAAAATAAAATAAAAATAACGGAATGAATTCTAGGATGAAACTGCCAACTGCCGACTTGGATGTCAAGAGCTAACTGAAGATAAATCATGATTTCCTTGGCAAGGAGAAATGTAGGAGGAAAAGTTGTTATTGATAATAACTAGAAAGTTGTCGATTATTTGAATGTTGTACAAAACGGTAATGAAAATTTAATCAGTTGTGAATCTGCAGTGTAAACATAAGGCCTAGTTTTGTTATTTGTATTGGGAACGACGATCACAATATAATACTGTCTAAACTGGTATGTTTTTAATTTTCACTGGAGGGTTATTTGGTCAATCCGTATTTATCTGGGGGGAGTCTTTCACCAGTGTAGACTACTGGCTCGAATCCTTATTTACTTATTTATAAACAAAATGACATTTTTATAATCAGGAAATGTATATTGGAGCACCTTAATGTAATAAAGTGAATATGTTATTGTGATGTCAGCTCTTATACTAAAGAACATTAATGTAATGATGGAAGAACCTGGACTTTGTCTTTATCGATGAAAGAAGTATGTATGATACAGTTGTCTATAGAATTTATCATATTAATACATTGACACATTAAAGGAAGAGATAATATAATGGTTATGATTATTCTACAGCAGTGCATATTAACTTTAGTTGAGGTCCTATGCCCCTCTATAGCATTTTGAGAATCATCGCACACCCTTTTCTTCTAACTCGCGAAACGTGCCAGATGTGCGAAAAAGTAAGTTATTCTTTGTAAATGAAATGATAATAAAAATGTTATTTTGTTTATAGACATTTACATAGTGCGTGTAATGAGTCTGGAAACAGGGGGAAATGTTCGTTTGAGGCCCTGCTGTAGGCAAAGTGATTTTCTTGAAGAAGTAAGTATATTATATTCATAACTGTCCCGTTTGGTTCTCTGAATCCATTTTTTAAACCATTAAGAACATGATTGTTGTACACAATGCTACATATTAAACTTGTTCATTATAATATAAAGTGAGTTTTATTGAATATGAATATGTTCCTAATCAGTGCATAGTGTGAATGGTGTAAGAAGAACTAATTTAACCACAAATTAACATTGTATCCGCGTATTACCGGGGGCCAAAGGAGTACAGAGAAAACTAAACACTCTTGCCGACCTACCATTCGTAAAAAGCAACTAAAGATGGTTGGGCCAGGGCTGGTTACTCCGTCATGTTGAAAATATAAGCCACACAAATCTTCAACGTCAATAGACAAGCTCATCATCATCATCATCATCATTATCATCATCACTGTTGAATGTACTCATTAGGAAGCGTTGAACCACCACTGTAGCTGTCCTCTTGCAGGAAGTCTACCACAAGCACTCTGTGCTCCTGCAATAGTAGTTTCTGTGGCAGGTGTTTTTAGATAATGAGGCTGCCAGTCCCATACACAACCTCAGTTTAGTCACATTGTATGGCATGCCTAAGTGTGCTGTAGTCACAGTCCTGTTTTTGTCTCTTCAGAGACCCCAGGATCTACATGGGCCACAGTGGACAACCTAGGACCTACATGGGTCACAGTGGACAACCTAGGACCTACATGGGTCACAGTGGACAACCTAGGACCTACATGGGTCACAGTGGACAACCTAGGACCTACATGGGCCACAGTGGACAACCTAGGACCTACATGGGCCACAGTGGACAACCTAGGACCTACATGGGCCACAGTGGACAACCTAGGACCTACATGGGTCACAGTGGACAACCTAGGACCTACATGGGTCACAGTGGACAACCTAGGACCTACATGGGTCACAGTGGACAACCTAGGACCTACATGGGTCACAGTGGACAACCTAGGACCTACATGGATCACAGTGGACAACCTAGGACCTACATGGGTCACAGTGGACAACCTAGGACCTACATGGGTCACAGTGGACAACCTAGGACCTACATGGACCACAGTGGACAACTTAACTAAAGACAACAGTTTAAGCCGGCCATCCAAGACTGAAGAATGTCATCTACTAAGTAGGTGCATGAAACAACCCAGAGACATATTGTTTACTCGTTTTTCTTCTTATAGGAAAATCTTCAGATGTGGCAATGGGACTTTTCTTAGATTAAACAAACACGATAAAATACCAAGGTGGGAGAAGAAATATGAGACTAACAGACAGACATGTTGGGATCGTGTAAAACAAGGTGCAAGGGAGTAGAAAGGAATTAAAAGAAGAATGGACATGAAAATGAAAACTCACACCATAGTAAGACGGTTGTTCTAATGTGGGCACAGGAGCAGAGAAAGCTCACATAGAAATGGAAAGCAATGGGCACTGATATCAAAATCATATATATATAGTAAATTCCCCGATATCCCGATCAAATAGATAAAATATTACTATTTATAAATTCAAAAACTATAGAGAATAAAATAGGGGAGTTGTGGTTAACATCATCGCCCATGCCACAAGTCGTGTTGGTTCTAACTGCAGTAGCGCTATAGTAAACGATACACCAAAACTGTTGGCTTTTCCCCTCTCCGTAATACAAATTAAAACTAACATAAATGCCGTTTAGCAGACAACAGTACATGTTCGTTTCAAAATGAGTGATAGAAAAAAACGTAGGAAAGAGAGAGAGAATGGATTTTAGTATCACACAAGTAAGGTTAACAGCAGAAGCAAGGGAATACATGACCAGTGCCTTCGCTGTTCTGCATCAGAGGCGATCTGAGTGTGACCATTGATCGCAGGTTAACATATTTAATGTGAAATATTTCATTGATGCGGTAAGATAAACATTTATATAACTAGTATTGTTATTATTATGTATCTGTATTATTGAATGTGTGTGTATGTTACGCACATAATTTTTTCCAAAGACATTGTATAATTATTTTCTAAAGACATTGTATAATTAACTTGTCTGAATTGTACACTTTAATTTTTTCGGTCAAAGCTAGATAACCCTTGTGTGACTGTGATTACTTTTTTCAATGATGGTTACCTTCTCCTCTGACGGGACGCGTTGGTCCATTTTTTGAACGTTGTGTGGTCATTCTCCTTGTATGGTAGTATCGGTCAACTGTTTCTTGGAATGATTGAAACCAGTGTTGAGGTTTTTATTCCTGTCCATATAAGGCGCGATTTATTACAAATATCTTTATCTGGAATGTCTCCTACATCGTCTCGTTTTGATTCTTACTCAGGTGTATGCGTTCTGCGCATGTCCGAACGTTAGGTGTGCTTGAGAAGCCTTCCTGTCGTGGAGTCTATGAAAAGTTGTGAAGCAGAGAGGACGCTTCTTGCGTCTGTGATTTTTGATAGGAATTAGGAGTCCTATTGTGAGTTAGTGTAGCTAACAAGGTCCTTCCCTTGATGATTCAAAACGCCTGGAGGCGTGTGTTTTGTGGTGTTGATTTCGAAGCAAGGTAATACCTCATTTATGTTTCAAATCTGTAATCTAACTTTATGTAGACAATGGTCGATCTCTGCTCACTTATGAATTACAGAAAAGGGGGTTCTTCTACTAGAAGTCACGCCCCAGGTATCTTCATACCTGATATTAATATGTACACGGGTCATACTTAGCCCGAAGGACAGTTCTATGTTCTATGAACGTCGCTATGTCAGCGATTGCACCTACGTCGAGGTTAGACTTAGGAATGCCTGTAAAGGTCAGCTTGACCTATACTCCTGGAACACCATCCTCGTGCGACTTATGATTAGACTTATTTAGCACATCTGATCAGTGAGAGGAGTATTGATGCACTTTTGTAATATTGGAGCCAACAGTATAATCCCCTTGGCGCCATATCATTTTATGAATATATGCCAGATGCATTGATGAACATAACTTATGCTGAATTTCGTGAACTGTCATGACTATGGTTTATTGTGAAATGGATGTACAGTTACCTGTCTTGTGGCGTCAGAAAATAAACGATGGAAAACGTCAATAGCAGTTTACACTTTTATATGACTTTCCATGTCACGTCACATCTGTTGTGAACTTGTGAAACCACATCACCCACACTCACAGCAAGCAACTACAAACCAGACAAGACACCTCACACTTCAACCTATTATATCCCTGGTGTCTATAGGGGTGGTACTCTACTGGGCTGCTGATTATCAACGACTTTGGACTGATACCTGTAACGTCCATAGTGGCCAGACTTGTGGTCTATCATCTTTAGTGGCCAGTAGTCAGCCTAAATCCACCCGTATCATCTTGGTGGCCAATAACTGGTTCATCTGGTACCAGCACCCACGGGGTCAACAAACCCATACGGCATTCAACAATCAAGTTTGAACTTCACTACCTTTAAAGATTCTACGTATTCATGCAATATTTTGAAAGTACCCGGCGTTGCTGCATTCAGAAGGTCAAGTGCCGTTTGAATCAATTTTGCTGCATTCGAAGGTCAAGTGCCGGTTGAATCACTTTGGTTGCATTTAGAAGGTCAAGTGCCGAGTGAAGCGTTTTGCTGTTACAAGTTCCGAAACTTCATTCCTGAATCAGAAGCTCGTTTTTCTTGCGTCATTACTGTTTATGGAAGCAAGTTCAGATGTCGATCAACGTTGGATCACCATCCTTAGAATGCTGATCATCACCTGTTCTGCACCGTGCTGACGTTTGGACATATAGAAGTTAAGTGGCCTGTTTTGTTTGTGAACTGTGCCCTTATACTCTAACTGAACCTTCTGTATTTCTTCACATTCTTGCTGTTTACATGTTATATGTTATTTGTTATATTTATATTGTTTATATTTCAGCGGGTTTCGGTTGGGCGGTGTCTTTCAGTAGAATATACCACGTGATAGAGGTTTCTACTGTGAGCGTCTTCTTTAGGACTGTGCAAATTTCTATAGTGAAATTTGCTAAGCGACATTTGTTGCTATTTTTGTTAGTTGTGACGACATGTGCAGTTTTGTTTTCGGTATTTTTTCGCATTCTTTAGTTTTGTTTTGATTTGTTTGTGTTTGTAGGTCTCCCCTTCCTATTATTCAGTTCTATACATCATTTTTGTTTATACAATGTGACGTCATTTGTTTGTTTACATTTTCGCATTTGTCATCACATCCTTTGTGATATTTTCCTTAGTTTTGCTGTTTATTTCTTTGACTTCTGCGAATGTTTTCGTATTGTGTTTGATCTTTGTTATTGTTTACACAGTTCTTAATTAGCATTCACTATTGTTGAATACTTGCTTATGCACTATTATCTGTCTAGTGCACTTATCATAACTAACTGGTGGATTGGTTCATGCACTATTGGATGTGTAGTGCAGTTATGATAAATAACTGATGGATTTGCTCATGCACTGTTGGATGTGTAGTGCCCTTATGATTAAGAAGTGACTAGTGGTATTATTATACATTGCATAATACAAGTTCTTTGGCAAAAGACTTGTTTCCCACAAAGATTGGAGTAAACATTGTGATTATACAAGTACTTATTTAAGTCTTGTTACTATTAAGGTTGAAATAAGTTAATTAATTATTTCAGGTTTTGGACTCATAATATTAGACATCATGTCTACACTTGAGTACTTTATTGAGCAAGGGAAATCCCTTGGTAAGACTGGTGATAAGTTGGAGGAGTTTGCGACTACTCAATATGCACTAAAGTCATTGAAGTCGAGAAAAGACAAAAAAGAAAAAAAAGAAAGCAGAGAAGCTGAGCAAAAGAAGATAGATGCTGAGAATCTGAGACTGCAGATGCAGGCAGATGAAAGAAAATTCCAAATGGAAATGGAAAAACAAAAAAGAGAATCTGATGAAAAAAGACTAGAAATAGAGGCTGAAAATAAAAGACTTGAAAAAGAGGCTGAAAATAAAAGGCTAGAAAAACAAGCTGAGGCTGAAGAGAAAAGGTTACAAAGAGAGGCTGATGAGAGAAAAGCAAAAATGGAGCATGAAGAAAAACTCTTAGCTTTAGAGTTAGAAAAGTTGAAATTGATGAACACTGGTAATGCTAATGATGCAAATAAGGTGTCAGATAAGTTCAATGCAAGTACTTTTAAGATTAAACTACCTGCATTCAATGCTTCCAGTGACGATATAACGTTTTAACTGGATAGATTCGAACGTGCATGTACAACACATAACATAGATAAATCACTGTATGTTTATCAGTTGTCCAACTTACTTAGAGGTGATACTTTGAGTATGTTAAGTATGGTAGATGAGCCTGACAAGAACAATTATGAGGTTACCAGGGCAGTCTTGTTAAAGAAGTACCAACTTAACGAAGACTGCTATCGTCTTCAATTTAAAAATATGTTGCCAGATACTGGAGTTGAATTCTCCGAATTCATTTCAAAGATACGACTTACTTTTTCAAGTTGGGTTGAGCTGTCTAAGACAAAACATACATATGAAGCACTTATGGAATTGCTACTTAGAGAAAAGGTTATGTCTTCTGTCAATGAATCTTTTCTTTCTTTTCTTCATGAGCGTAAGCCTAAAAACATAAAAGAAATGGAAGAATACTGTTGCCAGTATGTGACTGCGCACCCTCACGTAACCAAGAGCAACTCTAGAGTAAAAGAAGGTTTGCCAGTTGTTCCGGCAGCACCATATGGCCAAAACTTCAAACGTAAATTTCAGGGTACTCAACATAATATTAATAGAAAGAGTAACCGTAATTATGATCAAAATCATAGCAATCAATCACATGGTGACTTGTCTTCGAATAACTGGAGACAAGGTGACACTCCACGTTATTCTGCACCTAATAATTTTAGACATTTCCGCAAAGGTAGTCAGTATAGAGGTAACTATTTTTCGCGTAGACCTCAAAATCAAACTACTAGATTTTCTCATCAATATAGAGATGATAATTACAATGATGGAAACTGGGATTCAAACCAGGGTAACAATTACAGGAGAGAATATAATGATAATTTCAGAGGCAATAATGGTCGCGGTAGATCTCTACATAAGAGAAAGAGATATCAACAGACAAGCTCTGTACAACAAGAGTCTCAGGGAGCAGATAAACAGGTTAATGATGATAAAAACCCTAATGCTATCACATGTTCTGCTTTTGACTTTGGTAGAGCAAATAAATGTCCCCAATGTAGTACTTTGTTCGAACCAACTACCGTAACTTCTTTAAGCTGTGGTCACCCTCTTCCCGCTCTTCCTGCAGCTGTTGCGCATGATGGGAGAGGTTCTCTTATACTACATAAGGGTCTTGTAAATAGTAATCCAGTCTCAGTTCTGTTTGATTCTGGATGTACTACTATTGGTGTTAGGCAATCTCTGGTAAATCCATCCTGTGCTACAGGAAAGGTCATCAAATGTGTCACATTTGGTGGCACTTTGGAAAAGTATCCTACTGCCATAATACATATTGCTACTCCCTTCTTTACGGGAGATGTCCACGCGTGTCTTCTACCTAACCCTATTGCGGACCTTATTATCGGTCGTATTCACGGAGTTAGGGAATGTACCCCACAGCAGATAGCTGCTTGGGAAGATCAAAATATGCATGCTACCAATGCAGGCGTGGTGGAAACAGCGTGGTCACAAGAGCACTAGCCACATAGCTCTAGAGACACCCCAAACTTCATTGACTAGTAATAATGAAGTAAATAACTAAGGTAGTCACTGCATTATTTCACGTGACTCATTCATAAAGTTGCAAGAAGAAGATCCTTCTTTACAAAAATTCTTCATTCTAGCAAAAAAAGGTGACCCAAATCAAAATACAAATAGAAAGTCTTGGATTTCTATGAAGAACGGCGTACTTGTACGTATGGTACAAGACTCGACTACGTCTGCACATTCTCAAATTCTTGTGCCTAAGAGTATAAGATTGCAAATATTGCACCATGCTCATGACTCGCAATGTGCTGGACATATGGGGTTTTCCCGTACAAAGTCGAAGATTCTTGCGGCTTTCTTTTGGCCATTTGTAAGCAAGGGCATACGCATTTACTGTCGATCTTGCAAAGTATGTCAGGAGGTCAAATTGAGAGGACCACGACATGCTGCGCCTATCCAGGCTGCTGACATTCCTATTCGACCTTTTCATAAAATGGAGATAGATGTTATCGGTCCTTTTAGGATCAGATCGGCTAGAGGACAACAATTTATCCTCACATGCGTCGATATGTGCACACGTTGGCCAGAGGCTATCCCTCTTAAGAGCATCTCAACTGTTGATATCGCAGACGCTCTTTGGCTGATATTTTCTCGCTTGGGTTTCCCCAGAGAAATATTGTCAGACCATGGCACGCAACTTATATCCGACACTATGTCACAGGTAATGTCTATCTTACATATTAAAAGGTCTCTCAGCAGTATCTATCACCCAATGTCGAATGGGTTAGTTGAGCGTTTGAATAGGACACTCAAGACTTTACTTGGGAAGATCACTGAGGATCATCCTCAGGATTGGGACAGGGTTTTACCCGCGGCTCTCTTTGCTTATAGAGAGGTCCCCAATGAACACACAGGGTTTTCTCCTTTTGAACTTGTCTTTGGCGCGCGACCGCGCGGCCCTATGTCTTTACTTCACGATCTCATCACTGCCGATAATATTACCGATGACACTCAATCTTCTTATGAGTATGTCATTGCTCTGAGGCAAAAGATCATCGAGGCATGCAAATTAGCAACTTCGTCATCCGAGTTTGCCAAAGAAAAGGCAAGGCAGTTTGCTAACAAGAATAGATGTCTACGACAACTTTGTCCAGGTGACAAAGCATTCGTCCTACTCCCCAGTAGGGAAAATAGACTTCTTATCGCATGGAAAGGTCCGTATGCAATAGTCTCTCGGATTTCCGATGTTGACTATGTGGTCGATATTGATGGAAAGCATAAAACTTTCCACATAAACATGCTTTCGGAATTTCACGAACGTCCGGACTATTTGCCGCCTATTTTCCAGGCGACGGACGATTCTCCAGTACCTCATGGTCATTACTCATCCCTGTCAGTCATACAAGATGTGGAAACTACTTTTTCTGATGTCAATCTTCCTCTTCCTGTTGTCCCACTTCATTCTACGGCATCTTGGAAAAACTTTATCGTTTCTCCTAATCTTTCCGCTGAAGAACATCGACAAGTCTCTTCGATGTTGCAAACATTTCAGGATGTCCTTACAGACATCCCGGGACACACACATGTCATCGAACATGACATAGTACTTACTGACCATAATCCTATCAGAGTCAGACCCTATCCAATACCTATCCGTTTTCAGTCACAAGTCGAGAAAGAATTGGATGAGATGATACGATTAGAAATAATCGAACCATTCACTTCAGGATACTCTTCGTCTATGGTTATTGTTCGAAAGAAAGACAATAACATTCGCATTTGCGTTGATTATCGCAAATTGAACCAAGTTACGAAGTTTGATGCTGAACCTATGCCTTCACTAGAAGAGCTACTAAACAAACTTTCTAATTCTAGATTCTTTACCAAACTAGACTTGTCTAAAGGTTATTGGCAAGTTCCTTTAACTGAACAAGCCAAACCTCTTACCGCTCTTTCTACACCTAGGGGTTTATTTCAATGGAATTTCATGCCTTTTGGCCTTATGAACGCCCCTGCTTCATTCGTACGCATGATGCGTCGAATTCTTTCATATCGTACTGATGTCATAGCATACTTAGACGATATCTGTCTGTTCAGTGATTCCTTGGAAGATCATTATCTGGGTTTATACGAATTGCTGTCTAATCTTCGCGAGTATAACTTAACTGCAAAACCCTCTAAAGCCTTTATAGGATTTAGCGAGATTTCTTTCCTGGGTCATCGTGTTGGTCATGGTCTTTTAAAGACAGAGGACCACAATGTTTCAAAAATACTAAACATTTCTGTCCCTAAGACGAAGAAACAAGTGCGTAGTCTTTTGGGTTTGATACAATTTTACGGACGATTCATTCCGAATCTGTCCTCCATTATGGCACCTCTTTCTACTTTATTGAAGAAAGGATCGCCTAATCTGATCCGCTGATCTCAAGAATGTCAATCCTCATTGGACCAGATTAAAACTCTATTTTCATCTCCACCTATCCTTAGGTTACCTACTATTGAGAAGACTTTTGTTCTCCGAAGTGACGCCTCGTCAACTGGGATTGGGGCAGCACTTATGCAGGAGTATTCAGATACTCTGCATCCGGTGATGTATATCTCTAGGAAATTAAATGCTGCAGAAAGGAATTACTCGGTTTTAGACCGTGAATTATTGGCTATGGTTTGGTCAATTCTCAAATCGCAAAGATTCCTTCTAGGCGCACATTTCATTGTGGAAACCGACCAGAAAGCTCTTACTGCTATTCAGAGCAAAAACTTGAAGAGCTCGAGGTCCACTCGATATGCCATAGCTCTTCAACCATTTCATTTTACGATGCGAGCTATCCGTGGTTCGGATAATGTGATGGCAGACATTCTGTCCAGATGCCCACACGATTCCACTTAATTCTTCTGTCATATATATTTCCTGATTTACAGTCCACTACTATAATGACATATCAGCACATATGTTATCACTTTTTGTGAATTTATAACATTGTACCATATAATTTCCTTTTTCTGTTACCGATTTGATCATAACGGAAGAAGGCTTAGTTAGCAATATATGGGCCAGACGTTCACATGGCCACATTTATATATTGTATTTTGATTACTGTATTAAGAGATTTAACATTTGTCATAAAGATTTAAGTTATTGATATTTTCGCAGCACATCATGGATGTCTGCGAGATTATGTACATTGTGGAACCATCAAGTATATCAAGTCCTAACCTAATTTGGAGCGGATTATGTCCACATCTTCTAGGAACATCTATTTAATTAGAACAATACATTGTTTCATGATATTATATGCTTGTATAATGTACTTTTTGTTTTAAGAGGTGTATTTCTCTGGTGCGGTATATTGGTATATGACACCGCTGTTTGCACAACACTTCATTGTTTAATACTATGATAATATATTTAATTTCATAGATTTGTATGAGTATGATTTGGCTTGCATTATGATGTTGCCATCACTGTGGCGTATGTTGGTGGCACCTCCCTGGAATATATGTGTACACTTAGGGAAATATTTTCTCTAAGGATCTGAGATATAATCTCAGCTTTCGCTCCATGCGTCGAGCTAGCCTCATATTAGGCATTATATCCGCGGATCATACGTGCGTTAGGAGCCTGTTTTTTCTGGCTCTAGGATTTAAAAAAAAAATGTTTCATTTTTTCCCCAGGGGGTGCGGTAATCTGTTACGCACAGAATTTTTTCCAAAGACATTGTATAATTATTTTCTAAAGACATTGTATAATTAACTTGTCTGAATTGTACACTTTAATTTTTTCGGTCAAAGCTAGATAACCCTTGTTTGACTGTGATTAATTTTTTCAATGATGGTTACCTTTTCTTGTTACGAGACGCGTCGGTCCATTTTTTGAACGATGTGTGGTCATATTCCTTGTATGGTAGTATCGGTCAACTGTTTCTTGGAATGATTGAAACCAGTGTTGAGGTTTTTATTCCTGTCCATATAAGGCGCGATTTATTACAAATCTTTATCTGGAATGTCTCCTACATCGTCTCGTTTTGATTCTTACTCAGGTGTATGCGTTCTGCGCATGTCCGAACATTAGGTGTGCTTGAGAAGCCTTCCTGTCGTGGAGTCTATGAAAAGTTGTGAAGCAGAGAGGACGCTTCTTGCGTCTGTGATTTTTTATAGGGAATTAGGAGTCCTATTGTGAGTTAGTGTAGCTAACAAGGTCCTTCCCTTGATGATTCAAAACGCCTGGAGGCGTGTGTTTTGTGGTGTTGATTTCGAAGCAAGGTAATACCTCATTTATGTTTCAAATCTGTAATCTAACTTTATGTTGACAATGGTCGATCTCTGCTCACTTATGAATTACAGAAAAGGAGGTTCTTCTACTAGAAGTCACGCCCCATGTATC
Organism: Oreohelix idahoensis; assembly: GCA_024509875.1. NCBI lineage: Eukaryota > Metazoa > Mollusca > Gastropoda > Stylommatophora > Oreohelicidae > Oreohelix > Oreohelix idahoensis. Next base: position 208,481 of record JAMPIV010003316.1, read on the forward strand.
TTCATACCTGAGATTAATATGTACACGGGTCATACTTAGCCCGAAGGACAGTTCTATGTTCTATGAACGTCGCTATGTCAGCGATTGCACCTACGTCGAGGTTAGACTTAGGAATGCCTGTAAAGGTCAGCTTGATTTATACTCCTGGAACACCATCCTCGTGCGACTTATGATTAGACTTATTTAGCACATCTGATCAGTGAGAGGAGTATTGATGCACTTTTGTAATATTGGAGCCAACAGTATAATCCCCTTGGCGCCATATCATTTTATGAATATATGCCAGATGCATTGATGAACATAACTTATGCTGATTTTCGTGAACTGTCATGACTATGATTTATTGTGAAATGGATGTACAGTTACCTGTCTTGTGGCGTCAGAAAATAAACGATGGAAAACGTCAATAGCAGTTTACACTTTTATATGACTTTCCATGTCATGCCACATCTGTTGTGAACTTGTGAAACCACATCACCCACACTCACAGCAAGCAACTACAAACCAGACAAGACACCTCACACTTCAACCTATTATATCCCTGGTGTCTATAGGGGTGGTATTCTACTGGGCTGCTGATTATCAACGACTTTGGACTGATACATGTAACGTCCATAGTGGCCAGACTTGTGCAGTTGTGAAACAGGTGGTTGTCAGAAGGACATCACAAGGTTCCAGAAAATAAAGATAAGCCCAAGTATTTGAGGGCGTGTGCTGGTTCATTTAACCCTACTCTCCATCATTACTTTATCAAACAGTGTTATTAACATGATGATAACAGAAGTTCCTCCTAAGCGTGTCCATTCATAGTAATTGGTGCTTCATAAGAATACTTCCAGTCAGAAACATTTTAAATTAATATTGACAGACACATTGTTTGTTTAAATTACTTTCATGTAAATAACTTGAATTTTATTTTGAGTGTTAAACAGTCCTGTATCCCTGCAATTGAGATACAGGCAGAATAAATTGTAAAAAGATTTTCATTCTAAATTTACCCAGTTACTTGGTTAATTACTTTTCCTTGAATAATAGGTGTAGTTGTTGTCATTTTATGACATTTACATTTCAAATTACCCTAGACACCTAGCCAGATAACAACCATACACCATTACACATAATTAGGATAAAAAATATATAGCAGATTGAGGTCGTAGGGTGGTAGCAGACAGGCACCTTGAGAACACCTTCAACATTTAGACTCAGGGGCTTGCATAGCTGACCTCACATCTGTAGACAATTAGTATTTAACTTTTTAACATCAAAACTAACCACATATATTGGGTCGCTCACTCCGGGATTTTAAAATTGTAAAAGTAAATAAGTGTGGAGAGTTAGATGAACTATCACTACCCATTGTTTTGTGTTAATTAGAGATATTGTTAGATATTTTAGTTTAGTTTGGTAACTTTTGGTATTATCTACAAGATGACAGACTGGCCAAATTCAGATCTGCTGCTATGCAGGCTGCAAAGGACATGGGAATGGAGGGGCAAGGTCTGATTGCATACGTAACAGCAGAATGTGATAAGTTTATTGAGAGGGAACGAGAAGATGTTAGGGAGGCTAAGAAATTAGAGGCTGAGAGGGAGGCTGAAATAAAAAGGTTGCAGTTGGAGTAAAAGAGATTGGAGGCTGAAAAGGAGGAAAAACGATTACAGATGGAGGCTGAAAAGGAGGAAAAACGATTACAGAGGGAACATGAGCTACGACTATGGGAGTTAGAGTTGCAAGGCCATGCTCCTGAAAATGGTAACAGCCCATCCACCACCGACTCTGCTGCAAGCCAGGTGGCCTCCAACTCAGCCATGATATTTCATTTAGACCCTTTTGTCGAAAAAGATGATGACATAGAATCATTTGTGAGTAGATTTGAGACATTAGCTACAACGTATGGGTTGGAGAAAGAAAAGTGGAGTCTGAAAGTATCCCAGGGGCTTAGGGGAACCTCGTATTAGGTATATTCCAAGTTGAGTAAGGAAGATCAGGAAGACTATGACATTCTAAAACAGTCTCTCCTAATTAGGTATGAAAAGAATAGTGAATTTTATAGAAAAAAATTTAGAAATGCTAGACTACTTACTAGAGAGACTTACCACCAGTTCTCTGCACGCCTAGACACATACTTGGAGAAATGGACTGCTCTGGGGGGAAACCCAAGATTTAAAGGAAATGATTATGATGGAGCAGTTAAAAGAGTCCATGGCTCCAGACCTGAGAAAATTTCTCACGGAACAGGGTGCTGAGAGACTGGGGGAGATTCTTAATGCGGCTGAACGATATCAGGCAGCCCAGTCTGAGATAGCAGGCATGAAGAAGAAGCAAGTAGACCATAATAAAGGCCCCCAAAACCAAACCCAAAATAAAATTGAACATAAGGACAAATATAACAAAGGTAAACCCTACTATGATAGGCCAAGGTATGACCAACGTGATAGGAACCCGCAATTCAATGAAAGAAAACCTTTCAACCAAGAAAGGAAATATTGTACATGGTGTAAGAGGGACACTCATGACACCAAATACTGTAAAAAGAAACCTTCTAACTTCGCTGCTATGAAAACGGAGAACAAGGGATTAAAGGACAAACTTACTAGACAGCAGGAACCTTATCACCCCCCAGTTTGTGACGATGTTGTATGCAATGGGGCCACCATTAGGTGCCTTTATGTTACAGGTTTGGATTTTGACTCAGTCGTGAGCTCTCACCTGGTGCACCCAGATCAATACACCACGCAAACAGTGGAGATCCATGGGGCAACCAAGGACGTAGCAACCATGACACTTCCCATTGCCAGAATAAGTGTAAAAACTCGCTATATGGAAGGAGTGATTAAAGCAGCAGTGATAAATGAACCAATCTACCCTCTGATATTGGGGTGTAGATTCGTCTTCTTGGGAAGTCCCAAGAGACCTGTGATCATGGCCACAGTACAGACCAGGTCACAGTCAAGGAATGAGGAGGATAATCAAATAAATACTCATCCATAGGAGATGAGGAAGGCACAGGCTGAGGATAGGTCACTCCAATCGTGTTTTAAGAAATTGCCTAAATGCCATACACCTCCAAACAAAGGAGACTACTATATGAAGAATAAACCGATCTATAGGAAGGCAGGAACTGGATCCTATGGTCACGGACAGCTGGTGCTTCCCATTTCATATAGGGAGAAAGTGATAAAAAGATCCCTTGTTGGAACTGACGGTGGACACCAGAAAATACTTACCACCTGTCAAAAAGTATCTCAAAAATTTTATTGGCCAGGTGTAGCTGCCGAAGTTGCAGAATTTGTGGAGGCCTGCGACCAATGCCACAAGGGAACACCCACACGTTGGGAAAAGGAACAGGACCTAGAAACGCCGCGGGGCAAACTTAGGCCTGACAATAAAAATAAACATGATAAGGAGACACGGTGGATAGGAGGACTCCTTTTCACACACAGTCTTCCCATAAACCAAGTAAAATGTCCAGTATGCGGATTGCGCATAAAGTGACTTCCACCCAGTCCCACCCGATATTCCCTTGGCCGGAAAACCGGGAACTGGATGCGCCTGAAAGAGAGCGAAGTTCTTTCACTTTGAAGCGGAACCTGTGGGGAGAAAACTCCAGGAAAAGAATTGGTAGTGGACGGTTCGTGAGTGATGACAAAAGAAAGAAAAGTCATCACCATAAGGCTTCCAATCACATGGACATTACCGGTGCCCTGAAAAATAGGTTGGCAAAATTAAATGTCCATTAGTAGCCTTATTGAGGACGTGGACAGCTGAGAAAGCAGAAGAGACTGTTACCTCATCGTATCAGTATGTGAACGAGCTGACCACTCGTCTCAAAACTGGCTGGAAACTCGCCAATGATAACCTAAGACAAGCCAGGAAGAAACATGCTGCATACTATAATAAGAAAGCGAAGGATAGGGAACTAGCTGTGGGGGAGAAGGTGCTTTTTCTACTACCCGGCAGCAGTAATAAATTGCAAATTGGATGGCAAGGTCCATACACGGTTCTAGAAAAGGTGTCTAGAACTAATTATAAGATAGATAAGAAAGGGAAAGAGAAACTCTATCATGTGAACCTCCTAAAGAAGTATCTGGATAGACAGAACCAGGAAGGGACACATTTAATGACCTTTGCTATCGCAACGGAGATGAAAAACGAACCACTCGCCTCTCACGAATACCCCCTAAAACCATGTGAAACACCTGCACAGGTTAAAGTCAGCAAACACTTGACGAAAAATCAGAAGGAGCAGATTCAAAAGGTTCTGGAAGATCATACGGACGTGTTAACTGACAAACCGGGGCACACCAACTTGTTGGAATATGACATGAAACTACTAGACCCAACACCCATCTGTATGAAAGCCTATTCTATCCCACTCGCAAAAGAAAAAGCTTTGAAAGAGGAGATAGATTACCTGTTAAAGGAAGGGATTATTTCTCACAGTGAATCTCCTTATAGCTCTAGTGTAGTTTTGTTGAGGAAACCATCTGGGGAAAATAGACTGTGTATAGATTACAGGAAACTGAATGCTGTCACAGAAATTCAAGTGGATCCATTACCTGATACAAATCAACTTTTTGCCAGGCTGAACAAGGCAAAATATTTTTCTAAGGTGGATCTTAGCAAAGGCTATTATCAGATTCCAGTAAAGCCTGAGGTTCGACCTTATTTAGCCTTTAGCATCTCGGAAGGTCATTATTAGTTCAACATGTTGCCGTTTGGGTTGAACAATGCCCCGAGTGTGTTTTCTAGGATGATGCGAAACTTGTTGGATCCCGTGAAAAATCCTTGCATAACGAATTTCATGGATGATATCCTCATCGCGACTGAGACATTTGAAGAACATATTAACTCTTTCTATATGCTATTCGATAGACTCAGAGAGGCAAACGTGACTGCCAGACCAACCAAATGTTGTATTGGATGCAAAGAGTTGGAATTCTGGGACATACGGTACATCAGGGTAGCATGACCCCTGACCCCAAGAACCTGGAGAAATTGCAGAGAGCACCGAGACCCCAAACTAAGAAGGACGAGCGATCCTTTGTGTCACTTTGTGGGTTTTACCAAAAGTACATAAACAATTTTAACTTTATATGTGCTCCTCTGACGGATTTAACGCGTAAGGGACAACCTGATAAAATTAATTGGTCGGCACAGTGCGAACTGGCATACAATGAATTAAAGAAAAAACTCACCAGCAGGCCTATTTTGAAATTACCTGATTTGAGTCAGGAATTTGTGGTAAGAACGGACGCAAGTAACGTGGGATTAGGGGCCACATTGTTAAAAAGATCCACTTTACCAGATGGGGAATTGAACCCAGTTGCGTATGCCAGCCCCAAATTAAACAAAGCTGAACAAAACTATTCAACAAGTAAAAAAGAATGTCTAGCTTTAGTCTGGGCTATAAAGAAGTTCCAGATCTATCTGTATGGTAGAACATTCGTTCTCCAAACAGATCACCAGCCGTTAGTATTTTTGGCACAAGCCAAACATGGAAATGCTCGTTTGTTGAGGTGGTCGTTGCTCATCCAACCTTATTCGTTTACGTTCGAATTCATTCCTGGTTCACAAAATGTGGGAGCAGATTTCTTGAGTAGGCTCCCTTTTGAAGAAAATCAGGATTGCAAAAAGTCTAGTGGGCAATTTGATCTATGTGTATCACAAATTATAAACTTGCATCAGAAAGCATGTTCTAAAGTGGGGAGATATGTAGTAAAATCCCTGATATCCCGATCAAATAGAGAAAATATTACTGTTTATAAATTCAAAAACTATAGAGAATAAAATAGGGGAGTTGTGGTTAACATCATCGCCCATGCCACAAGTCGTGTTGGTTCTAACTGCAGTAGCGCTATAGTAAACGATACACCAAAACTGTTGGCTTTCCCCTCTCCGTAATACAAATTAAAACTAACATAAATGCCGTTTAGCAGACAACAAAACATGTTCGTTTCAAAATGAGTGATAGAAAAAACCGTAGGAAAGAGAGAGAGAATGGATGAATACAACCTTGACAAGCGTTAGGTTTTTAAATCGCAAAATAGGACGTCACACACTTGCTTGGTCTAACACGCGAACGAATGGTTGGAAGTTTAAAATAAAACTACTTAGCCCTAGTTACGCTGTTGCTAAGGGCATATTTTTTCCCAAAAGTTAAATAAAGCAGTAGTGTCTTCGATTGAATGAGAGAAAACTGCACCAATTTGTCTCCCACCCGTAGTGACAATTTAAACTAACTAAATCGTTTGCGTTAGGCAAAACGCATACCAGTGAGAGAGAGAGAAAAAAAATGTAAGTGAGGGTTTTGCATGGAGGAATATTTGAAAAGATAGCCTATGAAGTGTGATTGAGAAGGGGAAAGAAAGGGGGGGACGATACAATATTTATGAAAGTGTAATTTGTTTTTGAAAAAAATAGGCTAGTGTGCATAACATGATTCGATTCGCTGTAGTGTAATAGACTAACGGTGGTAATAAAACGATTTGAAACCAGCGTTAGTTGCCACTCGAATATTTTAGTATCACAAGTAAGGTTAACAGCAGAAGCAAGGGAATACATGACCAGTGCCTTCGCTGTTCTGCATCAGAGGCGATCTGAGTGTGACCATTGATTGCCGGTTAACATACTTAATGTGAAATATTTCATTGATGCAGTAAGATAAACATTTACGAGGGACGGTCAAAAAGTAATGCCTCGTAATTTTTAATTTCATTCAATAGGCAATAAACAGATAAAATTCACATTGAAATGTAGCCCCAAGTCTGAACTTCAGAAATGTATTTCTCAATGTAGTCTCCGTTATTTGTTACAGTTTTTGTCCTTCTTCTCACAAGGGCATGTATCTCCGCACTGTAAAAATGTGTGTCCTTTTTCCTAAACCACTGGCGTACGGCACGTTTAAGGGTCTCGGTGTCCTCAAAGTGATGCCCTCAAAGATCTTCTTTCAGTGGTCCAAACAGATGGAAGTCAGAAGGTGCAAGATCGGGACTGTAAGGGGGATGTGTTAATAATGTCCAGCCAAATTCTGCAATCGCATCAATGGTGCGTTTAGTGGTGTGTGGCGTGGCATTATCGTGCAACAGTAGTGCAGTTCTCTGATCTTTAAATGGGTAAAGTCGCCGAAGACGACCTCTAAGCTTCTTCAAAGTTTCAATGTAACGGTCTGCATTCACCGTGTTTCCCTGTTCCAAGAAGTAGAAGAATCACACCCTTCTCATCCCAAAACACGGAGGCCATAACTTTCCCTACAAATGGTGAACTTTTGAACTTCTTTCTGGTCGGCGATGTTGTGTGATGCCATTCCATTGACTGCCTCTTGGATTCTGGTTAAAAAAATGAACCCAAGTCTCACCACATGTCACAATATTTGATTAAAAACTGTTCTCTTTCAGTTTCGTAACGGTGCAGGAGGTTGATGACTATGGTTTTCCTTGTTTCTTTATGTCTGTCTGTCTGTCAACATTCTGGGTACCCACCGTGCACAAACTTTTGAATAACCCAATTCTTTAATGATGTTCTGGACACTGCCTTTACTAATGGACAACATGGAAGAAAGTTCATCCAGTGTTACTCGACGGTCACCACGAATGATGCCATCAACTCGATGAATGTTGTGTGGAGTCACTGCGGTAGACGGACGGCCAGTCCGCTTTGCATCAGCCATTGAGGATTGACCTACTTCAGCTTCGTCACAACGATGTACCCAACATCGGACAGTGCTAACATCCACTGTTGAATCTCCATAAACATTCTTCAAACGTTCGTGGATGCGAATTGGGGTCTTGCCTTCAGCATTCAGGAATTCTATGACATAACGTTGTTTTAACCGAACGTCTTTGGCAGCCATTTTTAATCTGTTACAGTGGTGCCACCTGTTACTGAAACAGGTTGGTAATGCTATACAGTGCAGAAGAGTGTTTGAGGAATCCTGCTAAATTTACAAATTGCACACCGATGCATTATTTACATACATAAAATATAGGAGGCATTACTTTTTGACCTTCCCTCGTATATAACTATTATTGTTTTTATTATGTATCTGTATTATTGAATGTGTGTGTATTATAGGTGCATAGAGGCACCACCAGATAGGCGCCAAACTAAATCTTTGTGTCATGCCACAAATGTTATTAGGAAAGATTATCACCTTGTATTAAAGCAAGACAGGCTTACTCAAACTGTGGTATTGAATGAAAATACATAGTTGGAAATAAAATATGACATTATTATTATGATTTAAGACCAGAAAACCACTGGCCGTCTGCAGCAAGTCACAGTGTTTGCACATGACTTTATATAATTAACTATAATTTCTTCTATGACATGGAAGGTATCAAACTGATGTTTGAAGCTTACCTACTGATGAATAGGGCACAAAATCATATAGGAACGATAGCTATTTATTTAGCAACCTCACTGATCTTAATACTTTTGATAATGTTTAATTGTTTAGAGATGGAGATAGGTGTATGATATACTGAGGCGGCATTATCCTCTGATTTTAGGCTTCTATCGTGAAAGACTCAGTGAGCCAGATATCAAAATATTCTTAATACTGACACTGCAAGCTCGAGGCAAAATTTACCTGTTTGCTTTGAGTCTCAAGAGTTCTGAAGAAGTATTCAGACGGTGCAGTTGTAAAACAGGTGGTTGTGAGAAGGACATCACAAGGTTCAAGAAAAATAAAGATAAGTCCAAGTATGTGCGGGCGTGTGCTGGTTCATTTATCCCTACTCTCCATCATTACTATATCAAACAGTGTTATTAACATGATAATAACAGAAGTTCCTCCTAAGCATGTCCATTCATAGGAATGTGTGCTTCATAAGAACACTTCCAGTCAGAAACATTTTAAATTAATATTGACAGACACATTGTTTGTTTAAATTACTTTCATGTAAATAACTTGAACTTTATTTTGAGTGTTAAACAGTCGTGTATCCCAGCAATTGAGATACAGGCAAAATAAATTGTAAAAAGATTTTCATTCTAAATTTACCCAGTTACTTGGTTAATTACTTTTCCTTGAATAATAGGTGAAGTTGTTGTCATTTTATTACATTTACATTTCAAATTACCCTAGACACCTAGCCAGATAACAACCATACACCATTACACATAATTAGGATAAAAATATATAGCAGATTGAGGTCGTAGGGTGGTAGCAGACAGGTACCATGAGAACACCTTCTTCAACATTTAGACTCAGGGGCTTGCATAGCTGACCTCACATCTGTAGACAATTAATATTTAACTTTTTATTATCAAAACCCACCACAATATATATATATATATATATATATATATATATATATATATATATATATATATAAATATATATATATATATTATATATATCTATATATATATATATATATATATATATATATATAATCCCAGCTTTTTCTGTCAGAAGCCTTCGTAACTCTAAGGGATGCAACAAGTTATTCTGGTTGCAAGTTAGACATTAATTGTTGTTTCCCTTATATTTTGGTACTCTCTCGAAAATAGTAACACTTACCAGAGAAGAATGCGCAAAAGACGGTGTGCATGCGCCACTAACAACTTTCTGTGAACGGCATGCATGTTGATACTTTGTACCACATTATTCGGTTCCCTTATATCGGTGTACTTTTTCATTAAAAAAGTCCTTGAAAATATTTTAATATTAAAGAGTGTAAAGCTACATAATTTGTAAAATGTTATTATTATTCAAGAATGTTACACAAATATTTATAGAATGTGTGATCCCGTATACACACATAGGGATCCTTGCTGGTGCTACGAAGTTCATGTACTGTGGCGATGTAGTTTACAGGAGGAAGCAATTCACTTTCTTCTGGCGTGTTGCGAGAAGAAGAATGCTGTTATATATTGTGAGAGCAGGAACGGGGGAAGAAAAAGGAGACTGTGCACGAAAGATAGAAGGCACTGAACAGTTTGATTATACTGTATGGACAAAAGTCAACAACACAACTGATAAACAATGCATGAACTGGAGACAGGAAGATGAGAAGATCCAAGTCAACAACACAACTGATAAACAGTACATGAACTGGAGACAGGAAGACGCGGAGATCCATGATTTAAGCTGTACGTCGCATTGTCTGGATTAAGAAATCACAACAATGTAAAAGTCCAGATGAAAACAACAGAAAATCAAGATGCTCTTCTGTCATGTTCAGACTTTTAACATCAGATGTCAAACAAATATTTTTGTTTTTTTTAATACTTTTGAATAAGTAAAATTGCCGTTAGGTATTGGTGCTTTTGAATATAATTCCTGTCTTATGACGGGCCTTTACACTAGTAAAGATATAAAAGGCAAGACAAAATCCTGCTTCATTTGATGATGACTGAAACAAGAAAACAGGGCTGGCAAAAAAGGAATACAATGAACATTTAGCAAATGAATAAAGAATTTTGCTTGCTCAGATCGCTTGTATCTTCTATCACAAAAACACAACAAGCAGGTAGAGACAGACTAACAGTAAAACATAGCTACATTAAAAACTTCAAAACAAAAGAAATTAGAAAAATTTAACTTTATTAGTTTATATAAGCATCAATGGTTGGAGGATTGTCAAAGATTGTAGCTTGAGTTTTTTGGGAAAATTACATTTATGAAAAGATACATACAACAGTTTCCGACCAATATGAACATGCATGTAAGCTTTACTTCGGAAGAAAACACACACACACATACATTCATACAAAGGAGGCTGTTCAACACAAATGTAAAAGCTCTGTAGTCTAGTGTTGCAAGTCAACAAGAATATGATCCATACTTCAGACTTTTATTAAAGATGCCGTTATCGCATCGTGTATCATTCGTAAACAATGGCCAGATTTCTATAATGCGTTTCAAAAAGGTCGGTCGACGATTGACTTCAAATATCTCCATATTCCTTGCACTGATAAACATGATTTTTTACATGTGGTCTTATATTTTCTACATCCCAATGTTTTTATAAAATTCAATGTTGTAGGTAGTGTTCTTTTCTTGCAACGGCTATTTCCTTTGATCTTTTTTAACGAAGTAATTATTTTGTCCTGGAAGAAAATAATTTACCGTAAATGAAGGAAGTTGCATATTTTAGGCATGGGCGTCTATACAATTCGAATGTTAGAGGGGTTTGTTAACCGATTACTACTTGAGGTCCTTTTTTATTTCATCGAAATATTTGAGATCAATAATTAAACGCCCCCTATTCAAACGTGTGTAAACGTTACTTTTTATAATAAAAATGTAAAATGAAATGCATGAAGAGGTGAAAGTAACTGTGGTATGTTTAAAAATAGTAGTGAAATCGCGGAGATAAAAAGGAAATGAATTGGTTTACATATACACATAGATGGAGGAGAAAACATATAAAAACAAATAAGGTATTTACAACCCTTATTCTGATCCAGACGAGTCTTTTATATTGATGACTAATCTCGCTGAACGAAACGACAGTCCATCTTTTTTCCAATAGTCATTTTCCTCTTTTAAGACATGGTCTTCACATTTACACCAATAATCTTTGTCTATCTGCGAGAGGGCGGCATATGTTAGTTCTCTCAGCTGCCACCTGTCCTTTAACTTTTGCCCAAACGAGTCAATTGGGTTTAAATGTGAATGATAAGATGGTAGTCTCAAACACGTATGACCATGCTGTTGAATCAACTTGTCTATATGGAATATCTTGGTCTTTTGTGATTTCTTAACAAGGGACAGTAATTCAGGTTTCAGAAACCCCTCGTTAAATAGAATGTCTTCTTTTCTGAGCCAAATCTTTACAGCATATTTTGTACTCGAAGATGTCGGGATACTACATGTCTTCTTTCTGCCACAGCGTTGTGGTATGATGCATTGTCCAGTAGCAGACAGGATGGTCTGTATAGGGACGGAAGAATAGTATTTTCAATCCACTCTCTAAATATGTTACCGTTCGTCTCAGTATGATAGTCCCGGTTGTCCGTATAATTGGAAGTGAAATAATTTTCAGCATTTTTCACACTAGCCTATTATGTCTACTGCCTGCATGTGCCATTATCAAACGTTGTCCTTTTCCACTGGTACACATCTTTCAATCGATTTTCCATCAGATAAACTGCACATTCCTTTTCACTTGTGTGGTGAGCATTGATCCAAGTTTCATCCACATACACAATATCATAATCTTGATTACGCATTTAGACCCGTACTTCGCGTAAATATTTACTTCTCATAGATACTAAGTGCGGATCTTCTCGCAGATGATTGAGTTTTCTTTCTTCAACTAGCGTACTTCCTAAACGTAAAGCCATTGCTTCGAACAGTTCTCCATAATGTTGATTTCGACACATCAATGTCATTGTGCGTTCTCAACCGAATTTTCCGTTTTCTTAGTGTCACAGTTTCTTTTCAATTGAACATTCTACAAATATCTTTTCTAATCACATCCATGTCAGAACTGTCTACTACTTCCTTTCTTCCTTGCGTCCTGGTATTGATTGAACTGAAAATTCCATAAGCTTTGAGTAATTGATGAAATTGGCGTTTACATAAATCCAAAGCGTGAATAGTTCTCTTTTCAGGATTTGAGAGACTTCGATACAGTTTACCACGCTCAGCTTCTCTGCAGAAATATTTATACATCTTCACTGCCATTGTATGCAGTGTAAGGAACTTGACTTTCATACCCATTGTATTACAGATCTAGAATACCGCAAGATACGCCTATGCACTGAAATACACAATCAGTAGAACGGTAACTGAACGCACCGGAAGGACCAGTGTAATGTTCAAAACAGTGCGATAGTGAGCTGAAACATGGAGAAACTCACGTGAAATGCGTTCAAGATGTTAAATCGAAATAGCTCACAAATATGAAGGGGTAAGCCCTCTCAAAACACGGTTGGACTAGGAGGTGGTCGATTGTGTATACTTTAAATAAAGAAAATTTAAAACCATAAGTTTGTTAGCGAGGAAAAAAATGTCCCCCTCGGGACATTGCGATCATTAGGTCATATGCAAAGTTGCAACAATTACGATCCAGTGGTTGCAGAGATATTGAATATTAAACAGCGACAAACATTGTGAAACGCACTATAGCAAACACAGATCGGTGAAATAGAATCCAACATCAAGAATACACTTTGAGGTTAAAGCTACAAAGTTGAGATGGATAAGACAGATCTTCAAGAACCAAACGACCTCTACAGCCAGACGTGCATTCATTAATGTCCCTTCAGTTCTCCAAGGAGCATAGACCTTCAAATCAACATTTGCCACGTTTTCCTGCCCCGTGTTATCAACTTTTGCCAAGGCTTCCTGCACCATGTTATCAACATTTGCCAAGTCTTCCTGCACCATGTTATCAACTTTTGCCAAGTCTTTCTGCACCATGTTATCAACTTTTGCCAAGTCTTCCTGCCCCATGTTATCAACTTTTGCCAAGTCTTCCTGCACCATGTTATCAACTTTTGCAAAGTCTTCCTGCCCCATGTTATCAACTTTTGCAAAATCTTCCTGCCCCATGTCATCAACTTTTGCCAAATCTTCCAGCCCCATGTTATCAATGTTTGCCAAATCTTCTTGACCCATGTTATCAACGTTTACCAAATCTTCCTGCCCCATGTTATCAACTTTTGCCAAATCTTCCTGCCCCATGTTATCAACTTTTGCCAAATCTTCCTGCCACATGTTATCAACTTTTGCCAAATCTTCCTGCCCCATGTTATTCACTTTTGCCAAATCTTCCTGCCCCACGTTCTCAACTTTTGCCAAATCTTCCTGCCCCATTGATAAAGTTGATATTTAGTTGGATATAATATATGTTGATAAAGTACACCAGAACACTCCTAGGCGGGAAGACAGGCGTCTATCATCATCAGTTGACAAGATCCCTATGGTGTTGCCTGCCCCACTGTAGTGTATGGAATGTCAACTTGACCTACGCAGTGTTGTGTAGACATGGATGGAGTGTATAATGTGCGAATGATGATAAGGGTTCGTGTTGTTGACAAATGTTCTCTTCTCACACTCATGTATGACCGGAAGTCATCGACACCAACGACTGTGTACCTTTTCTAAAGTTTAATTGGACGTACACACTCGACAGCACAGATAGTGACAAATCACAGGTTGCCATAATACATCATAGTACAGTGGACAAATGGTCTTGCAATGTTACATGGGCACTCATGTAGAATAATGGTATAATGGACTGTCAATAGCCAAGCACTCAGTATCGCCCATACATATATCATCTGACATCACTGACTGAGCACGTCAGCTTGTAAACAATATTTCAGATGACTTCTAAACCTAATCTCGTTTAGCAACGATTCTTCAACATAATGTTCAGCACATATTTTTCCATATAATAATATTGAACCGCTAACAATGGGTTCTCATGTGTAGCAGTGATCTCTGGACTGATCAAGCGATAATACGGGCATCCCTTTTCTCTTCTTGAAAGTCCTACATGTTTTGGTTCCAAGATGGCTCCACTCGTGAACTGTCACTCACGTTTGAATACAGATAATGAATCTGTTCTAAAGTTAGTCATTCATACAACATTTCGTTGCTCTGTAGATTTGGTCATGAACAATAGACTGCATTCTACAGAATATAGTGCTGCTAGGAATCGAAGTCGTTTTTCATCGAGTCAAATATATTCTCTTAAACATTCAAATCGTAATTATCGACAATGGTGGCTTCGATCGAGAGTTCATAAGAGTATCTTTGATTACCTTGGTAGAGGGAATATGAAACTGCCATTCCTTGGCAAGATGAATAAACACTGGGGTAAAGCATACACGATAGGTCTAGACGACTATCACTTTCCCCAAAACCACTGAGATCACTTTTTCAAGGCATCAAGCCGACATAGCAAAACACTCACAGTCCCTATCAGGACGAAGCCAAATCACACCACTCAAGCCACACATCCGCCGAATAGCCTTTGACCTCTCTAGAGACAACAGAACATATAGTTCGACTTAGATATGTAAAGATATACAGATATAAGACAGACTTGTCCTACTCAGACAAACAATACACATAAATTCAGGCCATAGATATTCTGAAGCAAGAACAATCTATTATTACCCAAACAACGAATAAATCGCAGTAAAATGTATTTATCCGCGGAGTTCAAGGGAAGTAACTCAATAATGACTTTCCCTTAAGCACTAAAAAATTACCTATGTATAATATTGTAAGATATCAAAGACTGCACGTAACAGTCTTACCACACCTCCCGGGAAAAAAAAAAATGGAACATTTTTTTTTTTTTTTGAAATACATCTAGGAGCAACGTACAATAGGCTCACAACGCATGAATAATGCGCAGATGAAAATATCAGGAATACCTATAACGCCTAATATGAGGCTAAGTCGACTTATGGAGCGACTGGTGAGAATGTGTCTCATAAACTGAGAGAAATTATTTCTCTACAAGTATATTTTTCCAGGAAGGTGTCATCAAAGTATAATACAATTCTGGCAATTACACAATGCCTAAAAAATTCATATCATCACTACGTATTAGATATCTTAAATTTATGATTTATGAAGTAAAAATCATCAAAGCACAGCGGTGAATAAACATACATGAACCGCTATGTAGTGATACAATCATTATATTATTAAATTACAAATGTGTATCTATCATGATATAGAAAAGGAACTACTATAGAACTAGACATATCAAGAAGTCTAAGCCCTAATAGTTATGTGGAATCATGTGGGCATCTTGACAGAATGTCTGCCATCACATTATCTGATCCCCGAATAGCTCGCACAGAGAAATGAAAAGGTTGAAGAGCAATTGCATATCGAGTAGACCTCGAGCTCTTCAAATTCTTACTCTGTATAGCAGTAAGAGCTTTTTTGGTCTGTTTCTACTATGAAATGTGCGCCTAGAAGGAATCTCTGTAGTTTGAGGATCGACCAAACCATAGCTAATAGCTCACGGTCTAAAACCGAATAATTCCTTTCTGCCGCATTAAGTTTTCTGGAAATATACATTACAGGATGCAGAGTTCCAGAGTACTCTTGCATTAGTGCCGCTCCAATCCCAGTGGATGAAGCGTCACTACGAAGAACGAATGTCTTATCTTTAGTGGGTAGCACTAAAATAGGTGGTGTTGAAAACAGTGTTTTAATCTTATCCAGAGAGCATTGGCATTCCTGAGACCAGTGGACCACATTAGGCGAACCTTTCTTTAGAAGTGTTGAGAGAGGTGCCATGATAGAGGATCGATTCTGAATGAATCTGCCATAAAATTGAATAAGACCTAACAGACTTCTCACCTGTTTTTTAGTCTTAGGGATTGAGATGTTAAGTATCTTACTAGTATTATGGTCCTCTGTCTTTAGGAAACCATGACCAACTCGGTGGCCTAGGAAAGAAATTTCGCTAAAACCAATATAGGCTTTAGAGGGTTTCGCTGTCAGGTTGTGCTCACGCAAAGTAGACAGCAATTCATCTAACCCTGAATAGTGATCTTCCCAAGTATCGCTGAAAAGACAGATGTCGTCTAGATATGCAATGACATCTGACCGATAAGATAGGATTCGGCGCATCATGCGTACGAACGTAGCTGGTGCGTTCATAAGACCGAAAGGCATAAAATTCCATTGGAACAAACCTCTAGGTGTTGAAAAAGCCGTGAGAGGTTTGGCGCGTTCAGATAAAGGAACTTGCCAATATCCCTTAGACAAATCAAGTTTAGTGAAAAAATGAGATTTGGAGAGTCGAGTAAGTAGCTCTTCCAGTAAAGGCATAGGTTCGGCATCGAACTTCGTTACTTGATTCAATTTTCGATAGTCAACGCAAAGACGTATGTTATTGTCTTTTTTACGCACAATAACCATCGGCGAAGAATACGCAGAGGTGGATGGTTCGATTATTTTCAAATCTATCATCACATCCAACTCTTTCTCGACCTGTGCTTGGAAATGTATAGGTATAGGATAAGGTCTAACCCTAATAGGAGTATGGTCAGTTAGCACAATGTCATGTTGAATGACATTAGTTTGTCCAGGGATGTCAGTGAGTACATCCTGAAATGTTTGCAACATAGTTGAAACTTGTCGCTGTTCTCCTAGAGACAAATCAGGAGAGACAGTAACGTTCTTCCATGATTCACTGGAATGAAGTGGGATCATTGGAAGAGGAAGATTTACATCTGAAAAACTTGTTTCCTCATCCTGTATCACGGACAGTGATGAGTAATGACCATGTGGTACTGGAGAATTGTCCGTTGCTTGGAAAATGGGTTGCAAATAATCCGGACGTTCATGGAATTCAGTAAGCATATTGATGTGGAAGGTTTTATGCTTCCCATCAATATCGACAATATAGTCGACATCGGAAATTTTCGATATTATATCGTACGGACCTTTCCAAGAAATAAGTAATCTGTTTTCCCTACAAGGTAGTAATACAAATGCTTTGTCACCAGGACAAAGTTGTCGTAAGCATCTCTTCTTATTGGCAAATTGCCTTGCCTTCTGTTTCGCAAATTCAGAAGAAGAAGTTGCTAATTTGCATGCTTCGATAATCTTTTGTCTCAACGCGATGACATATTCGTAGGATGACTTTGTGTCATCGTCAATATTGTCAGATGTTATGAGATCGTGAAGCAACGACATAGGGCCACGCGGACGCGCGCCAAAGACGAGTTCAAAGGGAGAAAATCCCGTATGTTCATTGGGTACCTCTCTGTAAGCGAAGAGGGCCGCAGGTAAAACTCTGTCCCAGTCTTGAGGATGATCCTCAGTTATCTTCCCCAGTAAGTTTTTAAGTGTTCTATTAAGGCGTTCGACCATACCATTAGACATTGGATGGTAGATACTACTTAAAGATCTATCTATCTGCAGGGTAGACATTACTTGAGACATGGTATCTGATATTAGTTGGGTGCCATGGTCTGACAATATCTCTCCGGGGAACCCCAGACGAGAAAATATAAGCCAAAGAGCATCTGCAATATCAGCAGTAGTAATGCTCTTCAGAGGAATAGCCTCTGGCCAACGTGTGCACATATCAACACACGTCAAGATAAACTGATGTCCTCTGGCAGACTTGATCTTAAATGGACCAATAATGTCTATGGCCATTTTTTGAAACGGCCGAATAGGAATGTCCGCCGCCTGAATGGGTGCAGCATGCCGTGGACCTTTGGATTTAACTTCCTGACATACTTTACAAGATTGACAATAAATCCGTATGTCCTTGTTTACCAATGGCCAAAAGAAAGCCGCAAGGACTCTTGACTTAGTACGGGAAAAACCCATGTGTCCAGCACACTGAGAGTCGTGAGCGTGCTGCAAAATTTTAACTCTCAAATTCTTGGGAACCAGGATTTGAGAATGACTTGACGTAATGGAGTCTTGAACCATACGTACAAGTACGCCATTCTTCTTTGTAATCCACGATTTACGACTTGTGTCCTTATTCGGATCACCTTTAGTTGCAAGAATGAAGAATTTCTTCAGAGTGGGATCATCTTCTTGCTGTTTTATAAACGAGTCACGAGAAATTACCAAGGGATTATCTTGGTTATGCACTTCATTATCTTCAGTAGATGAAGTTTGAGGCACATTAAGAGCCTGAGCTCTAGTGACTACAGCGTTAGCAATCTGCATGTTTTGCCTTTCCCAAGTGGAAATTTGTTGCGGAGTACATTCCTTGACTCCATGAATGCGACCGATGATGAGGTCAGCGATCGGATTCGGAAGAAGACATGCGTGTACATCTCCTGTAAAGAAAGGAGTAGCAATCCTAATGATAGCGGTAGAGTATTTCTCTACTGTGCCGCCAAATGTTACACATTTGACTACTTGTCCAGTGGCACGGGAAGGATCTACGAGTGACTGCCTAACACCAATTGTGGTGCATCCAGAATCAAATAGCACAGAGACTGGATTGTTATTCACTAAACCCTTATGTAAGACAAGAGACCCTCTTCCATCATGCGCGACTGATGCTGGAAGAGCAGGAAGAGGATGGCCACAGCTTAAAGTAGTCACTGTGGTTGGCTCAAATAACGTTTTGCATTGGGGGCACTGAGATGCTCTCCCAAAATCAAAAGCGGCACATGCCATATTACTAGCATCATTATTATCTTTACTCTGTTTATAGGCTTCATGGGACTCTTGTTGTGCAGAGTTTGCCTGAAAATGTGGTTTATGTCTTTTGTATTGAGATCTACCTCGGTTATTATCACCTCTGTAGTTATTGTTACCTCTATTGTAACCCCTATTTGGGTTTGAGTCATAGTACCCTTGGTTACCATTATCATATTCATTATAATGAGTATCTCTGTAATTATGATCTTGTTGACTCCAAGACGGATAACCCTGATAGTTTCTATAATTACTTCCTCTACGGAAATTCCTATAATTATGACCACCCCTGTGTCGAGAGCTATCAGGTCGTCTCCAGTTCTTTGAAGAAGAACCCTGAAATGATTGGTTACCTTGGTTTTGATAACTATTATGGTTACCTTTTTTTTCAAATCTGTTTTGAGGTCCCTGAAATCTGTGTGAATAATTGGGATTGTATGGTGTTGCTGAAGCAACTGGCATACTCTCCTTAATCTTAGTGTTGCCAAAAGTCACGTCGGGGTGTGCAGTGACATATTGGGAACAATATTCTTCCATTTCTTTTAGAGATTTAGGTTTACGCTCATGTATAAATTCAAGGAAAGGTTTGTTCACACATGACATAATCTTATCTCTGAGCAACAAATCCATAAGTCCTTCATACGTTTTTTCCGTTTTGGAAAGCTCAATCCAACGATCAACTGTGAGACGTGCCTTTGCAGTGAATTCTGAGAATTCTACCCCCGTCTCAGGTACCATCGTCTTAAATAAAAGGCGATAGCCTTCCTCACTTAGCTGATATTTTTTTATCAAAGCCGCCCTAATGACATCATAATTATCCTTATCTGCTTCTCCTACAAGGCATAATCTAGTCAAAGATTCACCTTTCAAGTTTTCTGATAATTGATTAGCGTATTGTGATTTATCCACATTATGTGTACGACAAGAACGTTCAAATCTATCCAGCCAGAATGTAATATCGTCACTGGACTGATTGAACGGTGGAACCTTAACCTTGTAAGTAGAAGGTTTACCATTACCACTAGATGCCTGATTAACATTACTCATACTTGTCAATCTCAATTTCTCCAACTCAAATTCATGTTCTCTTATTGCTTTTTTCTCTTCAGCATCTAATCTTTTTTTGTTCAGCCTCCCTGTCTAATCTTTTTTGTTCAGCCGCAGCTTCTCTTTCCAATTTTTTTTGTTCAGCTTCAAATCTCCTTTCCTCTACCTGCATCTGCAATTTCTTTTGTTCAGCAGCAGCCTCAGCTTCTTTTTCTAATCTTTTCTCTTCCGCCATAGCTTTTCTTTCTTCTGCAGCTAATCTTTTCTCTTCTGCAGCTAATGCTTTGTCATATTGAGCAACTGCCCATTGTTCTAATTGTTGACCAGTCTTATCAAGAGCTTTCCCTTGAGTAATGAAATAATCTAGAGTAGACATGATGCCTAACAATAATACTAATCACCTGAATCAATAATAATACCCCAAGTTCTCAATGACCTGATTAATCAGTATACTATCCCAATATCTGTGGGTCACAAGCCTTTAATAAGGTCTTGTATAATAGTAATAATAATCAGGTACTGGTCTATACCATAATCCAAGTGCAGTGCACAGGCAATTGTGTCTTATGAAATATACCCATATAAAACATATGTCAACCAACAGAATACATAAAGTACAAATAGGACTGACAATACAAGAACGTTTGCAGAAATCAAAATAAATCAAATAGGGAAATCAATGAAGATAATCACTGAATCTGCAAAGAATAACAACACAAATGACGTCACAATATATGAATATAAATTATGAATAGAACTGAAAGATAGAAAAGGTTAGACCAACAAATTACAAACAAATCAAAACAAAACTAAAGAACAAAGAAATATTACAAAAATAACAATAATTACAGACTTCACAGCTAACACAAAAGCAACAGTTTGTCGCAGCAAATTTTTTTTTTTTTTTCAATCAAGAAAATTGCACCTATAGAAAACGCCCACAACGGACCCTCTATGACGTGGGATACTCTGTTGTGAGGACGCCGCCCAACCTTAAACACAACCCGCTGACATAGAAACTAACATACTATACAAACAAATAACATGTAAACATAAATATATATAAATTATGTGTATGATAGTATGTGTTGCAAAATAGGCTCAGTCTTACAGTAATGGCAAAGTTATTTTTCATGAAAACAAACAAACTGCCACTTTATTCAATTAAACATTCTGGCCTTAAATATTAAAGTTCATATATGGCAAACAAGAAGATCCATCGATGAAACCAGGACTTCTTAGTTCACAAATACTGTCTTTCTGTTAACACTGACAAGAATTGATCCAACTGTTCTGTGAAACTCTATAATGTCTAATGTAAAAAAATGTCAACAACGCTGACCTACATACTGCATTCACTTGACAGGTCACGTGACGAAGTGTTGACAAAGAGCAAACCAATACTGCAAGTGTGCCGTATCAGCCACAGGAAACGGTCTGGTATCGGTAATCTGTTGACTTCTGAATTTCTGCGAGGTCAAACCCAGAAAGCTGGCCCACCAGTTGATAAAGTTGATATTTAGTTGGATATAATATATGTTGATAAAGTACACCAGAACACTCCTAGGCGGGAAGACAGCGTCCCCAATCTTCATCCATCATTTGTACAAAAAGATCCTTGAACTGAAATCGTTTGCAGCTCCACACGGCTGTTTGTGCCCTATCCACAATAAGGTGTTAGATAATTTTTTTTGTTTTGTATTCAACCCTTCCGGTGTAACCTCAAGTTTTTGGTCTGTCCGTATTATGTATTATAATGTAGTAGAGACAGCAGTTTGCAGTCCTTTTCTTAGAGAGTGCTGCAGCTCTACAGCTCAATAAATAAAGCCGCCACTGTTCATTCTTTTTTTTATCCGGAGGGTGTGGTAGTCTGTTGCTGTCGTTTTTGACGGTTTCATAAGATGTAAATCTATTTTATATTTTTTGATGATCTAAGGTAGAGAACTGTTTATTAACTCCCTGGGACAGGTTGATTTAGGGGTTATCTTCCCTTGGTTTATTCATGGCTGTTGACCTGTCTTAAGTCGGGGGTCAGCTTGACTTAGATCTGTGCTGCCTACGCATGCGCAAGATTGTAGCGCGAAACGGAAGGACTTCCGTAAAGGGGAGTTGACCTGGGTTGCTGTCCGGACTGGTACGTCCGTGGTATCTCTTTGCATTATCTGGGGAAAGATAGTCTTCTGTGAGACTGTGATGTTTGTGATTCTTTCCCAGAGTTAATCTGTTCGTCGGGAATGACGACAGTTGTGTTATCTGTGTATTTCTAGGATTCTGTCAAAGGTAAAAGAAACATTATTACTATGCCTAGTTAGCAGAACATTTTGTGGCAACCGGTGAGTGGAGCTCACGGTCCTTTGAGATGCAGAAGTCCATTATTTGTGCTCGATGTAGAAAACTAAGACTATTTGTCTAACAGTTATGAAGAAGCCCAGTGAATATATATATATATTTATGAAACCCGCATGTTTGCGGTATATTTCGTTATGGATGTTTATGCCTGCCTAAGTAGAATACACAGTTGTTTGACATTACTATAGAGGCCCGATATTACGGCCGATATCTTTGAGCAGAAGAAGCTGTATCTGGCTTGTTATGCCAGCTGTATTGCAACATTATTATTATTATGCAAGTGTGAACTCGCCTTTCTGTACGGCGGAGTTGTGTACCATACTTGACTCGATACGTCAATGGTACGTAAGCTGCAGTATTGAACTATTGTTAAAGGACACACCATTGTCGATAACGTTGTAGCGAAAATCTGTGAGATACTCGCTAATGTCAGTAAGATGATGTCCTATGATAATAAATAACCCGCCCTTAGGTGTCTGACTGTTGGCATCTTCGACGCCAGCATAGCGCTGCCTTTTTTGCAGTGCGAAAGCTTATAAAACGATCCCGCTGTAAAATCTAACACGCTTTTTAGTTTCGGTTTCGAGACGTACAACTAATATTTAACATCTTGCCCGATCTGCTGCATACACACCTCAGCCAAACTTATAATTAACGATATGCCAGAAGTGTAATGCCAAACTGCTGTCTGAATTAACGTAATATGTCAACTTTAACGCAAAAATTAGTAGTAACTCGAACATTTTCCAGTAGTAAGTACGAAACGATTGTAATAAATTAACGCAAATGCTACCAACCGCTTTGCCAAACCCCGCTTTGCCAAACCCCGCTTCGCTCTGCACGCGGGACTAATACTATATACACACTGTGGGCAAAGCCAGCAGATATAAACACACAGACAGTTTAAATTCTCGCCGCGTAGAGTATTTGTGACGTCACCCAAACAAGTTGGTTTATTTGAATAATAAAAAAATGATACAGAAGGAGGGGGAAAGATGGCAGACTTATGTAAAAAGTTATAATTGACGACTTACAGTGACAAAACTAAAAATCTAAACGACACATAATATAACCATAAAAATCACATATTCGTTTAGCTTAGTGTATTCTGAGCAAAAATATGTTTTAATATATATGGTAGTCCAATTATTAGCCAAGATATTGGCATAAAACCATATATTCTAGTACATATTGACAAACGCAAAAATCGTCCTTGCTTGTTTTTTGGTAACGTTAGGGGGGGGGGGGGGGAAAGTTAAAAAGAGGCATAGGAGAAATTCAAATCCGATTGGTGGGTATAAGAGGATAGACAGAGAGTATTGGTTAGGCAAGAAAGCTAAAATCTATATTTAGAAAAATCACTCCTTGAAGTTTGGAGTTTTGTTTTGTTTCTTAAATTTAAACTGAAAAGCTAGACCCTCGCTGTGATTGGGCCGGTCTAGTGATATTGGCAAAAAGCTTTCAAGGCTCGGCGCCAGTTGATACAGAAATATTAAGAAAGCAAGCTGCGTTGAGATCAGCAGGACCAAGAGTGATTTTAAACCTTGGCAGTATGGACTGAGGGCAAAGCTGAACTTACAAAATAAATGCTAAAGCCAGTCAACGTATGTTTGTGATATTTCTTTGAATTGTTGGTTTTTTGTTCTGGTACTGTGTTGGTACCAGAACCCTGGTGTCATTACTACTGTGAATGAAAGTGAACTAGTGTGGGACCAAGAGGTCTATTATACTGCACCAGGAACCTTGTCAGCGTGGTCATACGAGTGAACGATAGGAGAATGTCAGCATCATCACTTCGATAGATAAGTGCCTCAATGTTGGCACGAAACAGATCATCCACTTTACTTACTGTATAAAAGTAACATAAAATAATTGATTTTGCAACAAAAATTCCACGGTATAATAAGAGAGAAAGAGGGAATGATGATAGCACCCCACTCATACCATTAATTACCAGTGTCATTTTGTTAGAGAATCAACTACATATAATTAGATTGTTTTATTATTTACAAGGACAGAAGATCCATTGTGGTATAAAAATTGATGTAAATAAATTCATAATATCATTAATTTTGGTTGTTGGTCCTGACTCAGAAAAATCTGAATCGGGCCAAATAAATTGTAAAAAAAGCATTTTTACCAAAATTCAACCACAGACTTCTATAAGAGATATTTCATAGAATGTCAGTCTGCTTGTGCTTGTTGTATTGACTCAGTTATATATATATATATATATTAGTATTTAAATGTGTATGTATTAATTGTACTTACACTACATCATACACTCATAACCCTAGACATATAGACGTAGCTAACATACATACTAGTCAAGAATAAGTCTGATTGAGGTCATAAGGTGGTAGCAGAAAGGTGCTCTGATAACTCAACCCAACATTTGTTATAATCATGGACCTTCACAGCTGACCTCATTCAGTACATCAGAAATAACATTGATAATAACATCTGTAACACCAAACCCACCACAAACGTCCTAGTAGATGAGTGGTTCAAGCTTTATAAAGCCAGATGTTTTGCCAGTCATTTCCAAATGATAAGATGTCCTTGATTCTCGTCCATTTTGACTGTCCCTGTAGATGTCGTAGTGTCTCGTCAATAAATGGTTGAAAAAGGTTCCAGCAGTTTCAACATTACTGACTACTGCATGTGAGTGAGTGGGTGCCTTGTTTACATGTCAAAGAGCCTAAACACATTCGCGATTTCTACACACCCACATCACCATTCAACCTACACAAATATCGAGTACCTCACATTTGAAGATGTCTGATGAATGTATGTCAACATGACACCCTGTTGGCGCCTCAACGCCTGGAGAGCTATTCAGGCATAACAGCGCTATTTGGCCCAGGTCGGACCGACTACACAAGCACAGAAACAAACAGTAACACCGTGCAGGAACGTTGAAGTAGACCGTACAGCCTTCAACAGTGTAGGAGAGCATCAACACATTCATTCCACAACAGTACACAGGAAAGAGATTGTTACATTCCTGGTGGTCACATAAACTAACCGGTAACACCCATGTTATCAACGTTTACCAAATCTTCCTGCCCCATGTTGTCAACGTTTGCCAAATCTTCCTGCCCCATGTTATCAACGTTTACCAAATCTTCATGCCCCATGTTATTAACGTTTGCCAAATCTTCCTGACCCATGTTATCAAGGTTTGCCAAATCTTCCTGCCCCATGTTATCAACGTTTACCAAATCTTCGTGCCCCATGTTATCAACGTTTACCCAATTTTCCTGCCCCATCTTATCAACGTTTGCCAAATCTTAATGCCCCATGTTATCAACGTTTGCCAAATCTTCCTGCCCCGTGTTATCAACTTTTGCCAAATCTTCCTGCCCCATGTTATCAACGTTTACCAAATCTTCCTGCCCCATGTTATCAACGTTTGCCAAATCTTCCTGCCCCATGTTATCAACGTTTGCCAAATCTTCCTGCTCCATGTTATCAACGTTTGTCAAGTCTTCCTGTCCCATGTTCTCAACTTTTGCCAAATCTTCCTGTCACATGTTATCAACTTTTGCCAAATCTTCCTGTTCCATGTTATCAACTTTTGCCAAATCTTCCTGCCCCATGTTATCAACGTTTGCCAAATCTTCTTGTCCCATGTTATGAACTTTTGTCAAATCTTCCTGTCCCATGTTATCAGTTTTTGCCAAATCTTCCTGCCCCATGTTATCAACGTTTGCCAAATCTTCATCTCCCATGTTCTCAACTTTTGCCAAATCTTCCTGCCCCATGTTATCAACGTTTGCCAAATCTTCCTGCCCCATGTTATCAACGTTTGCCAAATCTTCTTGCCCCATGTTATCAACGTTTGCCAAATCTTCCTTCCCCATGTTATTCACTCGAGGTATTTCCATGTCTTCTTTATTCGTTTTAAGTCTGTCTTCTATTATCTTCTCCATGTGTTCTATAGTTTCTTCTCTCTATCTCTCTCTCTTAGTCTTACCATAGGGAATGCCAGAACACGAGCTACCTGGTAAAACTATCAACAGATTTCCTCGGGGTATTCTATCTGTCCCCCGTGTCTTCGTCTCATTATTTTTTTTTCCGAAAAGCCTTAATCTAAAACTATGCGGAACGAGAAGAGTGGAGAATTCAAAGTGAACCAGCATAAGGGCAGTAACAAATACGCCAAAGCTGTCACGTTAAATTTGTTAAATAATTATGTCCCTTAAAAAGAAGGAAAGAGAAAAATAAAACAAAATGACACAAATATAAAAGACAAAAAAAAAAGAAATATAAAAGACATAGAAATAAATGAAAGAAGGAAACATAAAATAAAGGAAACAGAGAAGAAAGACAAAAAAATAAATCCACAAATAGACATACTGATTTTAGCTCAGTCATTTAGCCTGTACTTCCCTGCGACCTCTTCTGAGACAAAAATAGAACTACAGGGACCCCAAGATGCAACAATAGTGAATGCAGTCAGCGACCCATGGCTTGACTGCTTGCATCAGGACCAGCGAACCAGAGCTGGTCAAGACCGTACTCCACATCCACGTGGTGGTCCTGGAAACAGTCTGCAGCAGTGCAGTCTGGCTGAGCGAGTACGTATCGAAATGGGAATGCAAACCCGGTCCCTAAAAAATGCCGTGCAGAAGTCGGATGTGTCGACCGAAAGGTGCAGATATCACAGCTTAGGCGCAAACAGACACAACGCAACCACCGTCCTTTTCAGGGCGAGCGAGGAAGAAGAAGAAGAACTACAGTTACCTCATGCAATTCGTAAAAGCCAACGTATATGAGGTTGTAAAGGTGGCTAGAGATCCTATAATATAAACAGTCTGCAATGAAACCACGGCTTTAAGAAAAGACAGCTGCCACATGCAATGTAAAGTGATTACAGAACAAATAACGTCTGCACGCTACATAAATTATACTGTAAACTGAGTAAAGACCAGACAATGCTGACTGAAACTAAACTGATTGAGGATGAGACATAACCGATACACAGTAACCTGATTAACGAACACAAACCACTAATGTAAAAATTTAATAATTTTTTAAATATTCTTCATAGTGCATTGTTGCTTAGAAATAAGAATATTTGGAGAACAAAACTTCTTCTTCTTCTATGATCCTTAGCCGCAGGCTGTCAAAGCAGTCAGTGGCCATCAGTAATTAAACTTCTAATTTTTTCGGTCGGCGGCCATCCGTCGTACAGTGCCCCAACTTTGGTTCATTCTTTGCATCTCGGCCACATAGTTCTCCGCCAAGTTGTTTTTGGTTGGCCTCTCTTGCGCTTTCCTTCGGGGATCCAAAGCATAGCTGTTCTTGTAATGGCATCGGGGTCCCTTATGAGGACGTGGCCAACCTAACTCCAGCGTCTGCCAGCTTTGATGGTGTGCATGTCGTCCTGGTTACTCCGAATAAGTAGTTCTTAGTTTAAACAAAACAGGGACAATAAAATAGTTCAAACAGAGCAATAAATCAGTTGTTCCTCTTTCATAAATATATCTTTCTTTGTCTCAGCTGGCCCCTCTAAGGCACAGGACCACTACTGTAGTATCCGCCATGACAGAAGTCTGTACAGGAGCACTTACATGCTCTTTTAGTGATTAGTGTTCTGTAGCAACTTGTATTCAATGGTGATGTTGCCAGCTCTATGCTCAACTTCATCTTAGCCGCCTCGTTTGACATGACAAGCGGGAGTAGGCTCTCTCTGTGTCTGTCTGTCTCTGTCTCTGCCTCTCTCTCTCTCTCTCTCTCTCTCTCTCTCTCTCTGTTATCTGATGTCTCTAAATGTCACTTCAAGAGTGACACGAGGTCGGAGTGGCTATGAGGTATGGTTTCCGCTTAGAATTCCTGAGGTAGCTGGTTCATTTCCCAGTTGAGGGAATATAATTCGTGGACATATGTTTTCAGGATCCGTGGTCCTAATAATGCCATGCTCCACCCTGGTCTCTTGGGTAGTGAGATCGGATCCTTAGCCTTCTCGGATAGGGGTGAAAAAATAGGAGGCTCCGTGTACAAGTTGCGCACGTTAAAAATCGCACGGCAGTTGGAAATCGTAAAGAGTAGGCCGATCCTCTGGCAAGATTTAAAAGTCAGAAACCTACCCACCACAAAAAAATATTTATTGAATGTGTGATTCCTTTATATACACACATTGGGATTCTCGCCGGTGCTACAAAGTTCGTGCACTATGCTGAGATCCTCCTTATGTGATCTAATGGAGGAGATCGGAGAGCTGATGTAGTTTTCCATGTCCAATGAAGATAATCATAAAAACTAAACCAGTTCGAGACTAATTTAGGGTGACCATATTATTTTTTTTTAAAGGAGGACATTTTCATATTTTTCGACTTTAAAGGGAAGACATTTTTTTTCAGCAAAGGAGGACACAAAGGAAGATACATTAATTTCACTAATTAAATACTTTTACGTAAAGAATCACAATCATGATAAAATATATAGAAATATACTACTCGTCAAAAGTCAAGGGCCGCCCTATTATTTTCAATACACTTTTATATAAGCGCATAGAATGATTAAATGAAGGAAGTTTTTAGTAACAATGGGTGCAATATCTTCCTCTGACAGTCCTCTATGTACGTTAAGCATAAAAACAACTCACCGACAACCATGGTGATCACGTGCAATTTGGTTTGCTGACCATAAATTCACATTTTAATCTGTTTTTTCAAACTTCCGTACAACCAAACAGGTGAAGTAATCGTGCTGATTGACATTCCACGTGCAATGGCGACTTTTCGTGAACTGAGTTAACTCTTAATTTGTTTTACAATCAGCAGACTTAGGGTAGTTTCACCACCTGCAAAAACCATGCCACCGAGAAGAAGTCTTGACACCTTACAAAGAATGAGGGCTATAGCGTGGGTTGAAAGTGGTTTATCTGTCTGTGAGGTGGCTAGACGGCTTGCAGTGTCACACTCTACTATCCAAAGAATTTTGGAGAGATTTCAGGCCACAAGAAGTGTGGAGGATCGCCACCGGCCAGGTCGCCCTATATGCACCAATAGACATGATGACCGGTACCTCTTGTTGTCAGCCCTGCGCCATCGAACAGTGAATTGTTCCACTCTAAGATGTCAGCTGAGACAAACTGTAAACGTTAATCTGAGACAAAGCACCATTCGCAGACGTTTACATGAATTTAGACTGGCTGCTGGACGTCCTGCAGTCAGAATCCCTCTTACTCCTGCTCATCGCAGAGCCCGTGTTGCTTGGTGTCGCGAGCACATCCGATGGACAAGGCAACAATGGAGTCGAGTTCTCTTCACCGATGAATCTCGCTTCACTGTGTCATTCAATGATAGCAGGATTCGAGTTTGGAGACGACCAGGAGTGCTATTTACTGATGACACAATTCGAGAGGTGGATCGTTATGGTAGGGGTTCTGTCATGGTCTGGGGAGGCTTCTTCAGACACTGCAGGACCCTACTCTACATCATCCAAGGCAACTTGACCGGCCCAAGATACCAGAACGAAATCTTGAGACCGATTGTTCAGCCTGCTCTGGAGGCCATAGGTGGTAATGCCATCCTCCAAGATGATAACGCTCGACAACATCGAGCTCGTGTGGTGAATGAGTTTATTCAGCAGCATGGGATCATCAGGATGGGGTGGCCAGCTCATTCACCTGACCTTTCTCTGATTGTACACCTCTGGGATGTTCTTGGTCGAAAATTGTCAATAAATCACCCCCTGCCAATGGATGTTGCACAGCTGACTGCATTTCTGCTTCAGGAATGGCAGGCTGTTCCTCCGGATACTCTTCGGACCCTTGTGGACTCGATGCGTCTACGCTGTCTTGAATGCCTTGCTGCAAACGGTAGTTATACCCGATTTTGAAATGTCTATTTGTCCAATATCTATTGTGTGACTTTTGAAAAGGTGGGTTACACACTTAACAGCTTCATTGCGTTTGAATGTGTGTTTCCATTTCCTTACGTGACATGTCAATTTGGTATTCAATAAATGCCATTTTGACTGATACCAATTACGTTTATATCAGATTTGTTTTATGGTTTCAGCCAAGGTTTTTCTAAGTGGCCCTTGACTTTTAACGAGTAGTATATACTTTAACAAAATAAAAATACAATTTTGAATCTTCATAAAATGCATGTTTTAATAATTTTTTTCCCCACATCAAGCATTATTTGTTCAACATCACTAAATATTCAATCTTTAACACTGTACTTTTCACTTGACATTGTTTTTCTCGGTAAGTCTAAATTTCCAACTAAATACTCACGTGGCTCTGTACAAGAAACATTCTTATAATTGTACTGAACTTGTAATATTTCTTTAATACGTTCAACAGGTTTCTGTCCTTTGTCCACTGACTTTCTTTTAAAGATAAAAACCTCTCAATATTAGCATTATGTCCTGGAACAGCAAAAAAAAAAAAAAAAAAAAATAATAATAATAATAATATATTTAGCAGTTAGCCGTAGTTCAATAACTAACCTGTATTGATTGTTCAAAGAATTTGATCCAGTTTTCATGTGCCAGTAATACAAATAAAAGTATTATTATTCAAATTATAATATTACTTAGTCAATGAACAAGAAGAATAAAACTAAAATTTCAGTCGATTGATGTAGATAGAGGTAGGTTGTATCTTAGTTCAAAGCAGAATCAATAATGATGGCTCCTTCTGTCAAATCTGAACGGATGTCAGTCAACATGGTCAGATTTGACCACATTTTTTTTTTTTTCTTTGCATGAAACAAAATCGATTTTTTTCTTCTGTTTCTAATTTTGTTTCAAACCGGACAAATCGCAATTGTTTAAAACGCCGGCCGGACTCTAAATTTTGATGATAGAAGCCGGACAAATCCGGACGTATGGTCACCCTAGAGTCTAGGGCCTAGACTAATCAAACTGAGTTTCTTAAAGGAATGCATGATTCCAGACACCTCATTGTTATTAAGATTACTTTCAGCTGCCCAATGAGCATACACCTTCAACAATTGTATGCCAAATCCTGAAGTCACGTGTCATCATCTCAAGGTCATTCCATGTCTTTCTCATCATTGGTATTTCTGTGCCAGTTCTCTTCCCCGTCTGTTTTTCGATCTACTTCTATTTTTCTTACCCTGAAGATTCCATTACAAGAACTACCTTGCAAATGTTCTCAATAGGATTCCAAGATGTGTTCTTTATCCATCGCCAACGTTTGAGAATACACAGATGACTAAAAATTAGAGAGGAGTGAGCGTACACACATGACTATACATGAGAGAGGAGTGAGTGTACATATATGACTGTAAATGAGAGAGAAGTGAGCGTACACATATGACTGTAAACGAGAGAGGATTGAGCGTACACAGATGACTGTAAACGAGAGAGGAGTGAGCATACACAGATGACTGTAAACGAGAAAGTGTGAGCGTACACAGATGACTATAAATAAGAGAGGAGTGAGCGTACACAGATGACTATAAATGAGAGAGGAGTGAGCGTACACAGATTACTGTAAACAAGAGAAGAGTGAGCGTACATAAATGACTATAAATGATAGAGGAGTGAGCGTACACAAATGACTATAAATGAAAGAGGAGTGAGCGTACACAGATGACTATAAATGAGAGAGGAGTGAGCGTACACAGATGACTATAAATGAGATAGGATTGAGCGTACACATATGACTATAAATGAGAGAGGAGTGAGCGTACACAGATGACTACAAATGAGAGAGGAGTAAGCGTACACATATGACTATAAACGAGAAAGGAGTTAGCGTACACATATGACTATAAATGAGAGAGGATTGAGCGTACACATGTGACTATAAATGAGAGAGGAGTGAGCGTACACATATGACTATAAATGAGAGAGGATTGAGCGTACACACATGACTATAAATGAGAGAGGAGTGAGCGTACACAGATGACTATAAATGAGAGGAGTGAGCGTACACAGATGACTATAATCGAGAGGAGTGAGCATACACATATGACTATAAACGAAAGATAAATGAGCGTACACCGATGACTATAAATGAGAGAGGAGTGAGCATACACATATGACTATAAATGAGAGAGGAATGAGTATTCACAGATGACTATAAATGAGATAGGAGTGAGCGTACACAGATTAATATAAATGAGAGGAGTGAGCGTACACATACATTGTATTACTATAAAAGAGAGAGGAGTGAACGTACACATATTACTATAAATGAGAGAGGAGTGAGCGTACACATATGACTGTAAAAAAGAGAGGAGTGAGTGTACACATATGACTGTAAACGAGAGAGGAGTGAGCGTACACATATTACTATAAATGAGAGAGGAGGGAGCGTACACATATGATTTAAAACGAGAGAGGAGTGAGCGTACACATATTACTGTAAACGAGAGAGGAGTGAGCGTACACATATGACTGTAAACGAGAGAGGAGTGAGCGTACACATATTATGATCAGTAACATAACAGAGCTGAAGTTTCCAAGACGACCACTAGTATCATTGTATCAGTAACATATAAGAGTTGACAGTACACATGTGACCACTTGTAAAACATAAGAATTGAAGTTACCAAGATGGATACCAATATCAACTTATCAATAACAGTTATGTGATGAGAGTACACATATTTACTGTCATAATCAGAGAGTACAGTCAAATCTGACGTGAAGTAGCTAAAATGAATCTCTCCATTAAACACATAATAAAAAAGTAAAAAAAAATAAATAAAGGTAATTAACAGGTACTCGTTGGACATAAAAGATGACACTAGACAACAGAAAAGAAAATATAAGTGATAGGCTTACCAGGAATCTAACCTAGGACTTACCAAATGGCGCCATCGCCTTGCTGTGACAGTACATCGTGAAAGGACGCTCAGTGAATTTTGCAACGAGTACCTGTTAATTACCTTAATTTATTTATTTACATATTTTTTTACTGTTCACATGACTCAATGTTTCCTCTATTATTTATTCCTTTAAACAACTAATTTTTTTTTGCGGATGTCATGTCTGTTTGTATTTCAACCTCTCCCTGATTTCTTTGAATTATATCCTTGTAGTAATTAAAGTCCCATGTAGTTCCAGGGGTTCTCTGAAGAGACAAAGAAAGACAAGCACTATTGTACCCTCACGCATGTCGTAGAAGGTGACTAATTTGGGGTTTAGAATAGCCTGGGCAACCTCATCATGACAAACATATTACGACAGGAACCACCACTGAAGGACCTGGTAACCAGCTACTATGGTGACACCATGCTCTGTAAGGTGTGCTTAGAATAATGACGATGATAAGTAATGTGAAAAGGGAGGGTATAAAGTAAAGAGAGGTATATAAAGTGAAGAGAGGTACATAAAGTAAAGAAAGGTATATAAAGTAAAGAGAGGTATATAAAGTGAAGAGAGGTATATAAAGTAAAGAGAGGTCTATAAAGTAAAGAGAGGTATATAAAGTGAAGAGAGGTATATAAAGTGAAGACAGGTATATAAAGTAAAGAGAGGTATATAAAGTGAAGAGAGGTATACAAAGTAAAGAGAGGTATATAAAGTAAAGAGAGGCATATAAAGTAAAGAGAGGTATATAAAGTGAAGAGAGGTATGTAAAGTGAAGAGAGGTATATAAAGTAAAGAGAGGTATATAAAGTGAAGAGAGGTATATTACATTCAACTTTCTATTAATAACTCCGGGAACTTTTACAATGACAGAAAGTCATACCACGTCAGAACGTTAGTAAACAGTTCTCAGTGTGTAAGAAAAGAATTTCCCGATTTTCTATCTATCGGCACAGACTGCACTAAAGAAAAGTACCTGAACCTGTGCATTTATTTAAAAAAAAACATATTTTAACGCACTATTTTGGTACAGTACAATTTCCCCACAAATGTTTTTCACCAAAAACCCTTTTAAAAATGGGGGGGGGGGCGGGGGGGGGGGGGAAGGGGGATTGAAAACACCCCTTTTTCCCTTCCCCCCCTCCACCCGATTTTCTCCCCCCCCCCCCCCCCCCCCCCCACCACCACCCCCCCCCCCCCCCCCCACCACCAGGGCAGCCATTAGTCGTCATATCGTCATCATGATGTTCCTTGTCGCTCCATTTCAAGCATAGAACCACCACTACATCTTGTAGTAAGCCTGTACAAATCATTCACGTGCACGTGCAACTGTGGTTTTTGTAGAAATATGTTTACATGATGAAGCTCCGAGTACAACCTTGTATAAGTCGCCTTGTACGACATGCTTGATGGACTAGTAGTGCTAATCTGTCTTTGTCTCTTCAGATACCCCTCAGAACTAAAGTACATCGGGTATTTGTGCTATCAAGCTCTCTAACATACATAAAACGTTTATAGATACCACAAAATATTTAGAAACTTGGCACATTTGAAGTGGAATAAAGCGGATTAAATGTATACTGTTCAAAAAAGAAACGCATAGCTACTGAAGGCACTCACATAGCCATAATTTTGACATTCAATAACTTTTTTTAATTTAATGAGTTAATTGTTCAAATTGCACACAAGAATACCTTTGGGTTCAGCCAATCAATTGACGGTTGTTTTGCATCTGGGTCACGAGAGTTTTTTGGCGTACGGGCTTTCCTGTTAGTATGGTGTGTGGCCTCCTCTTGCATCGATCAGCGACTGGCATCTCCTGGGCATGGATGCGATCAGACGTCTGATGTGGGCCTGTGGGATGGCTGCCCACTCTTCCTGGAGTGCCTGGAAAAGATCACGACAATTGGCAGGAGCAAAGTCTCGGCGACAAACACGTGTATGCAGCTCATCCCACAGGTGCTCAATCGGACTCATGTCTGGAGACAGGGATGGCCAGGGAAGGGTGAGAATTTTGTTGGCAGTCAGGAACTGCGTGGTCAACCGTGCACAATGTGGTCTGGCGTTGTCCTGTTGAAACACAGACCTTTGTGCAGCCAAAAGTGGAAGGACATGTGGTCGAAGAATTTCATTGACGTATCGTTGCGCATTCAAGCCTCCTTCAATGTGCACCAATTGACTCCTTCCGTTGTAACTGATCATTCCCCACACCATTGCACCTCCACCACCGTGCGGTGGAGCTTCATCAACGCAATTTTTGGCAAAACGTTAATTTCGCCTACGGTAGACCCTACGCCGTCTATCATGACGCTGCAACAAAAAGAAAGATTCGCCAATAAACCAGACACGTCTCCATTGATTGTCAGCTGCCCAGGGACGATGCTGGTTGCACAAAAAGTCGATTTTGGCGATGGCGTCGCGTAAGGACAGGTCCTCGGTTAGGTCGTTGTGCTCAAAGTCCAGCGTCATGCAGTCTATTCCGGACAGTTTGATCAGACACATGACGTCCTGCAGGCAATGACTGGGCAGTTGAGGAAGCTGTTATAAACCTGTCTCTGAGGTGACGAAGCCGAATAAAGCGATCCTCCACTGCTGTTGTCACTCTGGGTCGTCCACTGCGATGCCGGTCTTCAACTGAGCCAGTGGCTTGGAACCGGTGCCAAAGTCGACTGATGGTACTCTAATGCACGTTTAGATGCCTGGCAACCTGACTTTGACTTTCGCCTGCATGCAGTCGGCCAATAGCAATGTTCCTTAAATGTATCGGTAGAAACGCCATAAATGTCTGATTGAAAATGAACTGAATTTTTTCTGTGTAGCGTTATCCTTTTATAGGATTTAATTTGCGTAGTCAGTGAACAGTGTTCACCCCAAATTTTGTTGCTTCACGTGCGCGCAACATGAGCTGTGGTCAAAAATTGCGTCATAAACACTATTGACCACTGCGTTGTAACGATCACAAAAACGAACGCAATTCAGGTCAACACGTGCATTCGACACTGTAAAAAACATTTGAAGCTGGTTTTTATATACTCTAGCACCAAATTTTACTTACAAACTCATAAAAACGCGCCCTCGGATAGCTATGCGTTTCTTTTTTTGAACAGTATATATAAGCCATTTTTAATTCCCAGGGGATTCTGAGAAGACGGCTTATTATGGCATGTTGTGATATGCGACTTATATGAGATTATGCATGAATCCAGCGGTCTCATCATTTAAAAATAAAATTGTTACAGAGACCATTGTTACATGAACCCATGAATGTTATATGCACGTGTCGAGCAAGGGGGAAAGTGCTGTGATTGCTCCATGCTCCATAAGGTGTGAAAGAGGAATACTGATAACACTGTAATACTATTCAAATACGTAATCAGTCAATATCAGTTCCACATTAGTTGTTGCTGATAACTTCTCCTTTTAAGGTTACATTTGAATTGAAACGGATGTACTCTAAGAGTAAATCCCGCAGCCACATTTCTTAAATTATAGTCAGTCCTCTGAAAATAGAGATAATTGAGGCTTGAATGAAATTTCATAATTGTATTGTATACACTTTCACAAAGCCATTGTTGGAAGATCACATAAAATGCTTTCATACAGGTTCCTTTCATCGAGACTAACTTCAGCGGGACGGGTATGCTGGATAAGGAGCTTAGACAACAGAATATGTAAACGGTAAGCTACAACAACAACTGTGAAAAGTTTCTAAGTTAACACAACAGAAACAATTAAATTAATATCGAGACGGGGGCATTTAACGTGCTACACTTAAAACACAATTCAGGTAACTATGTAGTAGAGACAGGGTGTTATTGTATCATGGTGTACCATAAGTGAGACCTAATACAAATAATAAACGGTGAAAACAGAGCCAACGTTACATCATCCAACAATTGTGCACAAATAAATTAATGACGTGTTCAAAATTCATATCCCCTCTCCCCCCAACCTCCGTTCCCTTTAGCCATTTCTCGTCAAGAGATGCATAAGATTTTTGTGACTGGCCAGCAGACCTAAACATGTACGTTCATTCATTCGCTGATCTGCTCACACTCAACATATTATGTCTAATGTGTCATATAAGGATGAGCTGTGTATTTAAATTTGAAATCATGCTCAGATTTCTTGGTGTTTTTTTTTTTCTGTTTTCTTTAATATGTGTGATTCAAACTATTTTCCTGTGTTTTAATAACTTCAGGAATCCCGATAGCGTCGCGACAGTATCTAATAATAATTTATGTACTATAAAAGTGCCCTCTGTGCTTCCCTAGACAGCATTAGAGCCACCCCTTCACTGTTGTGGACACTTTCCTCGTCATGTAATGGAACAAAACTATTTCTCCTTTGACCACTTTCTTCCTCTCTACACCTTTTCACCGTGTTTCGCAGAGACTCATGATATCAAGCCTCTAATACCACATTTATACTGCTACCTGTGCAATTTTCCCGTGTTCGTGTAGAGTGCCAGCATTCCAGGTGCCAATCCTTTAGATTTTCCGAGACGAAAAAAGGTTAGCCGGCAACCCAGACTCCTTTCGGCTTTCTCTGAGCTGCTGCATGAGCCTCCTTTCCAGAGGACTTTCTTCTGTCTTTGGCCGGCTGTTGATTTATATTCACTATTTGACTTATCCATAGTGTTTTGTGAACTTTTTGTGGTTAAAATTGTTTAATGTGATGAAATAACCATCCCCTTTGCCCAACCCTCCTTAGTCGCATTTTACGGCTTGCCTGGTAGGGTACAGTGTTATTATTCTTTGCTCCGCTTTCGGGCCCTGGTAACACAAGGGTTATTTCTGGACAGCGTAGAATAATTACTGCAAATTGAACTGAACGAGCTTTCTAGCTCGGCTGG
The DNA here is from genome assembly GCA_024509875.1 of Oreohelix idahoensis. Taxonomy (NCBI): domain Eukaryota; kingdom Metazoa; phylum Mollusca; class Gastropoda; order Stylommatophora; family Oreohelicidae; genus Oreohelix; species Oreohelix idahoensis. The sequence goes on from JAMPIV010003316.1 coordinate 246,649, forward strand.
CAATCGTCATTGCTGTGAATAATTTCAGTCAAGCAGACATCTACTTCAAGGTAGCGAAGATTTAAATGGAAAATTGGGCGTTGCTCGCTAGAAGCAACACATGGCGGTGATTTTTTTTTTCAGTGACATGGCTGTGTCACGGGTTAGCAATTCATGAGAAATAGGTTTCTTTCTTAAGTCTAGTCCGCCATGTTACTTCCTCATCGGAAATTTCTCCACTCCTAATTTGCGACTAGCACTAGAAAAATATTAGGTTTATTATACTGCGCCGTTTGAAGGATCTCTTACGACAATGGAATAGCTCGTAACTAATAACTTTATGGTTTCAGGTTATATTGTCTGCCAGTCCCAAATACTCAAGGCGTCAGCCTCTTTTTACGGGAAAAGCCGGTATATTGTGATAAACGAGCGCAAAGTCTTATCGCTATATCTTTTCCGACATCTTTCTTATTTTAATTTCTCCCACATTGTGCTCTTTCATCGAACATTTGCTATTTCATCGTATTTGATTACTCGCATCTGATATATTCATTCATAACCCTTCACTCCCAAAGGAGCATAGGCCTCCAACAAACACATGCCAAGTCCTCCTGTCACGTGCCATCATCTCAAGTTCTTTCCATGTTCTCCTCATCATTTTCACCTCTGTTTCCAACTCTCTTCTCCATGTACTTCTTGGTCTTCCTCTGCCTCTCTTGCCCTGGGGGTTCCAGAACAAGGACTGCCTTGTAATACTATCAACAGGTTTCCTCAGTGTGTGTCCTATCCATCGCCATCGTCTTCTTCTCATTTCTTGTTCCACTGGCACTTGTCTAGTTCTTGTCATCAGTTCCACGTTGGTAACATTGTCATACCATTTTAATCCCTCTATTCTACGCAAGCACCCATTTATGAAAGTCTGTAGCTTTTTGGTTGTTGTCTTTGTTGTTCTCCCAATTTCTGTGGCCTCTCATCGAGTGTTTTCAATTTGTCCTGCATCTGATTACGGTTATGGGACAGAAGAGCCAAGTCATCAGCAAAATCCAGATCATCCAACTGCTTAGTCAGAACTGGATTCCATTTCTGTTGTGTGTTTCGATCAGGCTATATCTTTGAAAGTTTCCCAGCTTGGATCTTTTCTTGGAAAAAAAAAAAAAATATTTGATAACTAGTCCCTGTGTAAATAATCGTCAGATATGCCACCTTGGACTATTGTTTAGACGCGCGGCTAACACCAACTGGTACTTTATTCAGTGCTAGACGCTGTGCAAACAATCGATGGTTTACTTGTAAGTTCCAAAGTTGCCCAAATACTCGATCTGCTACTTATAATTATGGAATTCTAAGTCTGATGTCTCATTGGCTACTGGGAGTCTGCTCATTTGATCAGTCTCTGATTGATACAATGGCCACGCAATACAATGTACGCCAGGGGTGGGATATCAAAGACCCGTCACGCGGCTCCAGATGGATCTGGCACAACAAAGGAACTAATTAGCGAGCCTACGCAGAGCTGTCTTACAAACGGTGGCAGAAATTGACATGTGGGCGACAATGGACAGCGAGTTTTGTAACCGGTAGCGGACAAGTGAGTTTGTCTAACTGGCCAATCAGCAAACACCGGGCAGTCTGACAAAAACTGGCAAACGAAAGTTGGTGGCGTTTAGCCCAACCCACTTCAGCCCGTGACCCGCGCTGACAGGGGGAGCAACCAGATGGCCTCTTAGCTATAGGGGAGAGGCGGAGTTTCACATCCCAGGCAAGATTTAGTAACATATTGGAGTTAGGGGCTTTTTCTGTTACGGGATCTAAGGGCAGAAGCTAAGGTCGTGGGGAAACAGAACTCTTTCAAATAATTAACTAGAAAACACTGTCCAGCGGAAAGCATTCGCATTTCCTTCTTCTTGTCCCTATCTCGAATAGGTCTTTATTCTTTCTTAAGCAGACCTTCTTCTAGAGACCTTCTACCTAATATCTCATAGTCTATTCGTGGCGAAAAATAATGTAGTAGTTGCCCCAATACTCACCACACGACATATATGAACAATGTTACAGAATGCAGCTTGACCACGAAAGAAACTTAAGACGCCGGAGATGAAAGAAGCTGTCTCCGTCTTCCAGGAAAGATAGCAGGATGAGCTTTTGTGTCCCAGGGCTAGGAACGGGGGCAAGGTAAAGCAAGGAAGGGAGACAAGAATCTAAGTTTAAGTAAGCAGGTGTGTGGTTGCGCAAACCTACGCTACCATAGAATCATCTGCTAGAGGTACGTTACGTCACAGGCTAAGTCTCTGTAATAACATTTGAGTAAATCTACATATATATCTATCCTTTTTCGTTTCCTCGTCTTTTTTGTGAGTTTTCGTTCTGCTTTCTTTGTTTCGTTGTATTAGTACTCTCCAAGAAAGAACGGGTGGTGAGTTTAATTCTTTCTTTTTCCTCGTGAAAAGGAATTGGATTAGACTGTTCCTTTTAGTAACATGGTTGTCTATTTCGCGGTGGAGCTTGAACACAGACGCACATTCATGAGGCTGCTTTACTACTACTTTAGTTGTGCTAGGTTAGTTTATTGTCACGAGATGGATTTGGGGCGACCCCTTCTCGCAGATATAAATGACATAATCGTTTCCTGTCCAACTCTCACGAAGGTATTACTTTATATGAAAGTAATAAGTTGTTACATGTGACACACATTCCCGTATGAGTTTACCGATGTGTTGGTGAGTTTGCTGATAGGCAATCGGATGTTGTGTTACCATAGATGGGAGAGGTGACCTCTGCATCATGCACATAATTTTTCCAAGTCGAAAATAATTTTAATTCTCTCACACGACACGCATGTTTGAAAACGATTGGCGCTTTCTTAGCATCGTAACAAACCAAAAGCGGGGGCAGACATGCAATATAATCTGACATCTTTTACGTCTAGTTCTCTGTGAAAAATCGCTTGCCAAGATTACAACCAGACCTTGGCAGAAGTTAGAATTCAGAATTCCATTTATCAGGCCGGACTTTTATTGGATTATTTTGGAAGGCCTTAAACAGCCCAGGAAAACTCTACCATTTTAATAAGAACCGGAATCTGAGGAAACTAGCACACACTGAGTCAAAGTGGTAACGTAAAGCTACATTAACGACCCCAAAGAACACGTGTAAGAGGCCTAATCAAGTGCATTTATTCATCTGAGCAAAAAGTATGTTAGCTAGATTTGGCGTAAATTGTGCATTTTACATTATTTTTTTTTTTCAATTCTAACGTGTGAACTAATATGTATATATTGCTATGTGAATATTATTATGTGAAAATCGCTAGTGGATGTCCAAGTCATTTGAGGCTGGCAACCTCAGAGTATAGAAAGTTGATTTCATGAAATGCTACTGCACGTGCTGGTGACTGCTTATCGCTAGTTTCTTCAAGAGAACTAAAAGCCTAAGTAGTCCCAAGTTTCATATGAAACAGAAAGTGAAAGATTACAGAAATGATGTACATTCTAAGTAAAATATTTACATTTTCAAACCAATGTAAATGTCTATGTAAACATATTTACTTTAAAATTAATGAAAGTTTCAAACTGTTCAACAAGTGTAGATATAAATGAAAACATATTCAATTCATATTATGACCACTTTTCAATCAGTGGAGATGTAAATGTTAACATAATCTATCTGTACTACTAACCTTTTCATTTAAATGTAAAATAAAGATAAAGCTTTTCAATTTAAATGGAAAGAAAATATTCTCTCGAGGGAATAAGTTTAATTCTCATCGAGAGTAAATTCTGAGGTAGATGGGATGGTGGAATTGAGAGAAGGGGACCCATAACAATCGGTTGGAAAACGCAATACTCAGGAGAGCGTTTTGTTTCTATTGTTTTACCATAGTTGTTGGTGGTACCAGTGAGGGTACTAATCTCTAGAACAAAGTTAGGGTATAAGTGGACTGACGTAGAAGTAGTAACCATCATCAGAGAATCTTAGAAACGCAGGACCTGCTTGGCAGTTACTACTTGAACTTACTTGGAAGGTTCTGCACCTTTAATCTTGACCAGAGGCAGGAGAACTCCAATGACCTATCTGCACAGAACCAAACCATTACCGGGAGCAGAACCTACCAATGGCCGATAAGTGAAACCTATAAGCTGTCACACGAACTCCTATATAATATTTTATGCCATCACAACAATGGTGACAACTTTATGTTAAATCAATATTCAAATTTTCTAAAACATTGCTAAACCTAAATTATTCCTAAGTTTGTTATTTGTAATTATACAAATTTAACTTTAATTTAATCATTTTGAGTTTACTGCGTGTTTGTCTCAGTCAATTTACTAAATACACTCTAAACAGAGTTATACCTTCATAATAAGAATTCCACTGAGTAAATCAGGGTGGATGCTTGACGAGCTGAAATTAATAATTGTTTAATTCTTCATAAAAGGCGGCGGGTCGATATAAGTTAACAATTGCCCTACCAATGCAGCATTGTTCTGGAATTCGGAATTATCTTAAGTACACTCCCTTGAGACAGAAGCATCATTATCCTTCTATTTATCACTCTCCCAAGTGTAATCTTGAGCGAAGGTAGAAACCTTTGAAGGCCCAAATTAGATACTCTTGAGTTGAGACCACTGTAGGACCACTACTGCAAAGCAGGGGAGGCAATCTGTGACATTTATTTACACGTTGTCGTTTATAAAAAAACCTATTTTTTTCTGTTTAATTGTAGTATCCTCCTGTCATCTACTTTCTATCTCATGCCATACGTTAAGTTTTCTTTCCAATGTTTGTTCATGTTGATAGGCATGTACTATGCAAAGTGGTCTACCTATTGTAACTTATTAATCTATCTTGTTTTGCCATGTGACTGTTGGTTTTTGTTGTGCCACATTTATTTGTTCTATTGTTGCCATCGTTGTTATTTTCTATCTAGAATTAGTAGTAAATCTCCGACAGCATTTATTGGTTCAATGCTGAAGAAAGTACTTTCTCAGATTGCTATTTATATCAGACATTGTACCAGCAAATTTTGGTCTACATTGTCTATACTGAAGTCCACAGGACCAACTTTCAATATTTAGAGTGGGTTAAACAGATATTATGAATGATGGAATTGAATGAATAAAAAATGTTAAGTACACAATTACTCAATAGTTGAGTTTTAATCATTAACTAGACAACAAGTCCTCTTCTGGAATCTTAAAAATAGAACAGAGTGTTCATTCAAATTTTCCATTAAAACTAAATTGTCTCTTGTCTTGCCTATTATCTTAGAACAGTTTGTTCATCATGACACATAATAGTTAATTCGCGGTGACCACTCACAATGGCTGCTTGAAGTTTTCACATTTAATACTTATCATTACGTTCTGTGAATGTCCTTTAGTAATACTACCCTGTAGTATTAGTTGCAGGTCTTGTACCAGGCCACCAAGCACAGATGGGGCAGAGCACTTGAATATAGATAGCAATAGATGATGCTCCTGAGTTGGTCCAGGAAGGCACTATTGATCTAAGATTCTAGACCTCTTGCTGGAGTATGACACGAATGAACCTGGAGGCAATATGTGACAAAATGGCTAGCTTGAGGTCATAGGTTTCAGAAGCCTACGTGTCCATGCATGAAAATGTTCATAATGGGTGCATATATTTATGAATGATAATTGGATCTATTCTGATCAGGATAGCGAGGCAAAGGTGTCCATCTGCTTAAAACATTCTAAAATAATACATGAATAAAATCTAATACATTTTATACATAATCATTATGCTACTTTCGTCTTTCACATTCTGGAGTGCCAAGTCTATTTTTCCAGTATAATAACTTTTAATTGACCACTCCTAAAGACAGTCATGGTAATCGTTGGTATGCATTGAATTCTTTTATACATCCACAATTGAATTTCAGTTCAGTCCTCTGGTCTGATCCTGATACATATTTCTATCATAATAATCTGCAATAAAACTTTTTATTTATTCGTAAATGTACATGCCCTCTAGAACAGTTTAGAAATAATAAATCAGACTCAGTCTTGGAGTATTTAATTCTGCAATGGCATACAGATTCATCATCACGTAGCATGTCCTTTGCAGAACGTCGCTCTCATCACATCCCGCCTGAAAGACTCTCGATCTCTAGCCAGCTCTCCTGCCTCCTCCAATGTCATGTTCAAGGTGTCTTCAATGTCCTGTGTCTACCGTCGTTTTGATCGGCCCCTGCTTCGCCTTCCAGGTACCAAACCCTCCACCACTACTCTCTCTAAGCCACTATGGCGTTTAATGTGGCTGTAGCGGAAGGTTTTATAAGTGTGAGATGATAATGCTAGAGTAGAAATAGTATTCTCTCCAGAATGTGTGAGGTCCCAGTGACAGAGAAGTACACTGGTATCACTCGATAGTCACGGCTGTGAAAGTATCTGGACTGAAAATATTCAGAGAACAGTCAGACCTTACTGCGCCACCTCCGCTATGTGACCACCTGTGATATTAATAAAAAATTCAACCAAACTCAGTATCAACTATATTGAATGAATAAAGCTGGTGAATACAATTTATATCCTCTTTATTTACATCTATCTAATTGTGGTGATTGTGTGTGACTGGTGATACAAAAGTTATATTTATACAAAACCAAATTGGCGAACTCAATTACAGTTTTTGCAAGTTAAACTAAAATGTCATTTCTTTAGACTCTTCCAATTAGTTGGGTAATAGACTTCTTCACTGTCTTATTCACTTTATAACTTTCACTAGTTTATCACGCAAATTGTCATCACAAAACTCTGCTTGACAGTTATCACTTCTTGGTTGCACGATTGTCACAAATATCACTCATCTGTTTTTTTATAATCAGTGTTCATATGAGATGTACAGCTTCAGTAGGTCGTGCTTCTACCAATCCAGGCACTGCTGGGGCGATTAGCCTTGATCATCGAGCAATTCTTGATCATTGACCTCTGACTTTTGGTTGACAAATATGAACCTGCAGATAATTGTAGGATATGTGGCTATTTGTGGATAAAAATTACCACATTCCTATTGTAGGTGAGATGAATTTGTTTTCAGATGTATGCGTGAAAATGCATGATTATGGATCAGTGACAAGACAAGTGTCTACTGTGGAACATTTTATAAAATCAAATAATACAAAATAATATGTACACACATATATGGTATGAGGTTATAGTATCCCCCTGCCTGACACGTTAGCTCTGTAAAGTACAGTAACTTGAAGACAGATTGAATAAGCCCTGATAATGATTGTTGGTAGTCCTGAAAAGAATTGTTATTAGTCCTGTGCTAGCCCTGATATGGACTCAGTCACGGTGGTTATATTTCGGGTTCCAATCTTCAACAATCCTATCAAGTAATCAATTAATATGCATGATACTTTCATAACATAAAGATTAAACAAATCCTGAAATAAAAGTTGTAATTACTGTATTATTTTACATAGTAACTTTACATACCCTCGCAGGATCTAATTAAGATCAGTAAAGACTGGCTTTAGTGGAGTAACAGAACTGCCTGGCTGCAAATAACAAGATATTGGCCTCTGCACGTTCCTCTCTCTCCAGCCGTTGTCCTTCTGTCTTGCTTCGCTGTACAAGTGAATTTGAAATCATTTCCGTCCGCCCTTATATATGCAGCTACCGGACGTACAGGAAACAAGGCTCGCAACTCCAGCAAACTTCCCAAAAAAGTTGTAACTTCGGGGGGTTTGTGCTAGAGGTGTTTCAAACCTTGGTCTCGTGCATTTCACCTAACCCAGTTCAAGCCTTTGGAGTTATATATTTCCGTTCTCCATGAGTTGACCTTTATATCCATATGTTGTTTTCCCATATCTGTCGTGTTAACGATTTTATATTGAATTATAAATAGGAAAAAACACAGCATTTCTCAATGCACGGACACTATTCTTGCGAAATTCTTCACAACTACTTACTCCCTTCTGATTTCCTTGTACCTATACATAAATGAAGATATTCCCGTCAAAATGAGACCATTCTCATCCTTGTCTGTCATTCCGTTCTCCTTCCCGATCGCTAATTCTAACCATGTTTCGGACGATTATTCTTCCTTATACAATCGCCGAAGTCGTTCTATCTGACCGTGGGAAACCCCTTCTCTGATTGGCTGCCCTAGATACACACAGGAAAATACCCCTGCATTCCTTTGTACAGGCCAGCACACTGGTGTCCCACTTTTCGGTCTTCAAACATTTAACTAGGCAATGCGTAACATGCGACAGAGCCTCCCTCTCTTTTAAGCTGTAGATTTCTACAGCTAACAACTGTAAGCTTTGCCGTAGTTAATGTTCTTCTTACTCTCGTTCTATCTCAGTTGGGTGTCGACTAAGAAAATCTGCTCTTACATTTTGTTTTCCTGGATATAGATTCATCCTTTGCTATCTCTCTTTTCCCAGTTCGGCTTTTCATCCAGGCCCTTACCGCTGGTGAAATGGGGTCGGTAGGTTTCCCTTGAAGTTTACCGCCCTCTTTTCGTTGATAGTTGGTTGCGGTTTTCCCTCGCAAATTCGTAGGTGTTTGATTTTGGCTACGTGATTTGTTCTTTTTGTCCAGCGCATGGGTTTCAGACTGCAATTTAACCTGTGTGGGATATTTCCTTTCCCCTCCAGTGCAAATCTCGGGAGTACCCATGATGGCTGGTTTGCTTGTAGACTTTTGAAGACTCTTCCGTCGACTTTCTAAATCTACATGGGTGCACTCTGGACAGGAATTTACATACCGATTGATGTCTTCCGTAATACCTGGCCAGTAGTACTGGGTGGCTATTCTTTGTTTTGTGGCACCATTACCCAGGTGTTCACTCAAAGTTATGTGCCCCCAGCCTATAACCTTATTTCTATAGGTGGATGGTACAACAATTTGACCATGACTGTTCGTCCCTCTGCCAGCTTTCCTGTGCAAGAGTCCATGTTCCATATAGAAATGTCCTTTGATTGGATTGTTATGTGTTTTTGACAGTTTGCCAAAACAAGGCTTCAATGTGCTGTCTGCTACTTGAGCCTTTTTCATCTCAATCGAATCAAATTTTAATTTGGTGTCCCTCTCTATGTTCCTGGAGTCAGACCTGGTCTGGATTTCTGCCATAACCACAGGTTTTACCGGGTTTCCCAAGAAAACATATCTACGCCCCAACATCAGGGGGTAAAAGGGATCATCTAACACTGCTGCATTTATCTCCCCTTCCACATAGCGACAACTGACATGAATCTTTGCTATGGGTAAAGTTAGGGGTAATGCTCCCTTTAGTGGCCCTTGAATATCTACTGTTTCTGTGGTGATTTGTTCAGGGCGCACCAGAGATGCACACACGACTGCGTCATAGGACAAACCTGTGTCATACATTCCTGTGACTTGTTTGCCATTCACAGTCACTATCTCCTGTGTAGGTGGGTGATGGAGGCTATTCTGAATCACCGTCAGTTCCTTCCTATCAGAAGTCCTCACCTGTAAGCATGCAGCATGATGAAGAGGTTTTTTCCTTCCACAATTATCAGTGTTGTGGTTGTTCATTTTGCAGAACTTACACCATTTTTCTTCCCTTCGTGAGGGTTTATTGTTATATCCTGGAGGGTTCTTGTCTTTGTAGTCATATCTTTGGTTGTTCTTGGTTGTATTGTCCTTTTGTTCAAACTCGTTTTGGTTTTGTGGTGACTTGAAACTATCTCCCTGCTTCCTCTTATTTCCTTGAGTCAGGGGGTGAGCCAGTTTGTGACTTTCTGCATAGATGATTATTTCATCTAATCTCTCTCTCTTTTATGTTCTACCAGGAATGTCTTCGTCTCAGGAGACATGGACTCCAGGAGTTGTTCTATCAACATCATCTCCTTGATCCCTTCAAAATCCTGATTGAAGTTTCCTAACTGACACCACCTCAGCAAGTAACTTTCCAACCTTGCTGAGAACTGCTGATATGTTTCTCCTGTCTGGAGCATAGCAGTTCTAAATCGCCTTCTATAAGCTTCTGCGTTTTGTTCGTAACGCAACAACAATGCTTGTTTCAAGGCTTCATAGTTTTCCTGATCTTCTTTTTGCATCTTCAAGTAGACATTATAAGATACTCCTCTCAATCCCTGTGACAACTTCAAATTCCACTTTTCTTTTTCTAGGCCATAAGTAGTGGCCAATCGTTCATATCTGTCAAGGTAATCCTCTATTCCCTCTTCTTTCTCCACAAATGGGTCCAAGTGGAAGTTCATAGCTCCATTGGAGGTGCTTTGGCTGGCGCTGGTATCCGAATGAGATGACCTACTACCATTAGTAGTAGCCACTGCCTGTATTTCAAGCTCTTTTAATCTCAGTTCATGGTCTCTATCAGCTTGTAGCTTCCTTTCCTCAGCTGTTAATCTTCTTTCTTCAGCCTCCAATTTCTTGGCTTGAGCCTCAACTTCCAACAGCAGCCTCTTTTCTTCAGCTTCCATTCTTTTGGCTTCTCTCTCAGCTTCTAGTCTTTTGGCTTCTCTCTCAGCTTCTGCTTGCAGCTTCCTTTCCTCTCTATCCATATGTTTGTCCACTTCCGTTGTGACATACTGGATGAGAGCATCACCTGTCAAGCCCATATCTTTTCCCATCTGCATGATCGCAGTTCTGAACTTCACTAAGTCAGCCATTATATTAAGTTAAGTAGGGTATGAAAACTTACCTAAACTTACTTAAAATAATTATCAAATGGACAACACAATTAATCGTGCAACCTTGTGATAGTCAATATTTACTGAGTACTCTAAGGTACTGTTACTGAGAAAAAAATCTATTCTAGAATTTTGGTTTTTTTTTTTTTTTATTTTTTTCTCTCTATTGGTGGCCCAAGATAGACTAAAGATAGATGTATTAGATAGAGGATGGCTCAGGATATACGAGAATATCCCGCGATCGAGCCCCCACTGTAGCGGAAGGTTTTATAAGTGTGAGATGATAATGCTAGAGTAGAAATAGTATTCTCTCCAGAATGTGTGAGGTCCCAGTGACAGAGAAGTACACTGGTATCACTCGATAGTCACGGCTGTGAAAGTATCTGGACTGAAAATATTCAGAGAACAGTCAGACCTTACTGCGCCACCTCCGCTATGTGACCACCTGTGATATTAATAAAATTCAACCAAACTCAGTATCAACTATATTGAATGAATAAAGCTGGTGAATACAATTTATATCCTCTTTATTTACATCTATCTAATTGTGGTGATTGTGTGTGACTGGTGATACAAAAGTTATATTTATACAAAACCAAATTGGCGAACTCAATTACAGTTTTTGCAAGTTAAACTAAAATGTCATTTCTTTAGACTCTTCCAATTAGTTGGGTAATAGACTTCTTCACTGTCTTATTCACTTTATAACTTTCACTAGTTTATCACGCAAATTGTCATCACAAAACTCTGCTTGACAGTTATCACTTCTTGGTTGCACGATTGTCACAAATATCACTCATCTGTTTTTATAATCAGTGTTCATATGAGATGTACAGCTTCAGTAGGTCGTGCTTCTACCAATCCAGCACTGCTGGGGCGATTAGCCTTGATCATCGAGCAATTCTTGATCATTGACCTCTGACTTTTGGTTGACAAATATGAACCTGCAGATAATTGTAGGATATGTGGCTATTTGTGGATAAAAATTACCACATTCCTATTGTAGGTGAGATGAATTTGTTTTCAGATGTATGCGTGAAAATGCATGATTATGGATCAGTGACAAGACAGGTGTCTACTGTGGAACATTTTATAAAATCAAATAATACAAAATAATATGTACACACATATATGGTATGAGGTTATAGTATCCCCTGCCTGACACGTTAGCTCTGTAAAGTACAGTAACTTGAAGACAGATTGAATAAGCCCTGATAATGATTGTTGGTAGTCCTGAAAAGAATTGTTATTAGTCCTGTGCTAGCCCTGATATGGACTCAGTCACGGTGGTTATATTTCGGCTTCCAATCTTCAACAATCCTATCAAGTCAATAATTTATATGCATGATACTTTCATAACATAAAGATTAAACAAATCCTGGAATTTTTTTCCTGAAATAAAAGTTGTAATTTACTGTATTATTTTACATAGTAACTTTACATACCCTCGCAGGATCTAATTAAGATCAGTAAAGACTGGCTTTAGTGGGAGTAACAGAACTGCCTGGCTGCAAATAACAAGGATATTGGCCTCTGCACGTTCTTCTCTCTCTCCAGCCGTTGTCCTTCTGTCTTGCTTCGCTGTACAAGTGAACTTGAAATCATTTTCCGTCCGCCCTTATATATGCAGCTACCGGACTTACAGGAAACAAGGCTCGCAACTCCAGCAAACTTCCCAAAAAAGTTGTAACTTCGGGGGGGTTTGGGCTAGAGGTGTTTCAAACCTTGGTCTCATGCATTTCACCGTTCCCAGTTCAATCCTTTGGAGTTATATATTTCCGTTCTCCATGAGTTGACCTTTATATCCATAGGTTGTTTTCCCATATCTGTCGTGTTAACGATTTTATATTGAATTATAAATAGGAAAAACACAGCATTTCTCAATGCACGGACACTATTCTTGCGAAATTCTTCACAACTACTTACTCCCTTCTGATTTCCTTGTACCTATACATAAATGAAGATATTCCCGTCAAAATGAGACCATACTCATCCTTGTCTGTCATTCCGTTCTCCTTCCCGATCAAAATTCTAACCAATGTTCGGTCGATTATTCTTCCTTATACAATGCTGCCCGCCGAAGTCGTTCTATTACCTGGGAAACCCCTTCTCTGATTGGCTGCCCTAGATACACACAGGAAAATACCCCTGCATTCCTTTGTACAGGCCAGCACACTGGTGTCCCACTTGGTTTCTAGACTTCAAAAAAACATTTAAGATAGAGCAATGGCTCAGGATATACGAGAACATCCCGCGACAGCCCCCACTGTAGCGGAAGGTTTTATATGTGTGAGATGATAATGCTAGAGTAGAAATAGTATTCTCTCCAGAATGTGTGAGGTCCCAGTGACAGAGAAGTACACTGGTATCACTCGATAGTCACGGCTGTGAAAGTATCTGGACTGAAAATATTCAGAGAACAGTCAGACCTTACTGCGCCACCTCCGCTATGTGACCACCTGTGATATTAATAAAATTCAACCAAACTCAGTATCAACTATATTGAATGAATAAAGCTGGTGAATACAATTTATATCCTCTTTATTTACATCTATCTAATTGTGGTGATTGTGTGTGACTGGTGATACAAAAGTTATATTTATACAAAACCAAATTGGCGAAGTCAATTACAGTTTTTGCAAGTTAAACTAAAATGTCATTTCTTTAGACTCTTCCAATTAGTTGGGTAATAGACTTCTTCACTGTCTTATTCACTTTATAACTTTCACTAGTTTATCACGCAAATTGTCATCACAAAACTCTGCTTGACAGTTATCACTTCTTGGTTGCACGATTGTCACAAATATCACTCATCTGTTTTTTTTATAATCAGTGTTCATATGAGATGTAAAGCTTCAGTAGGTCGTGCTTCTACCAACCCAGACACTGCTGGGGCGATGAGCCTTGATCATCGAGCAATTCTTGATCATTGACCTCTGACTTTTGGTTGACAAATATGAACCTGCAGATAATTGTAGGATATGTGGCTATTTGTGGATAAAAATTACCACATTCCTATTGTAGGTGAGATGAATTTGTTTTCAGATGTATGCGTGAAAATGCATGATTATGGATCAGTGACAAGACAGGTGTCTACTGTGGAACATTTTATAAAATCAAATAATACAAAATAATATGTACACACATATATGGTATGAGGTTATAGTATCCCCCTGCCTGACACGTTAGCTCTGTAAAGTACAGTAACTTGAGACAGATTGAATAAGCCCTGATAATGATTGTTGGTAGTCCTGAAAAGAATTGTTATTAGTCCTGTGCTAGCCCTGATATGGACTCAGTCACGGTGGTTATATTTCGGGTTCCAATCTTCAACAATCCTATCAAGTAATCAATTAATATGCATGATACTTTCATAACATAAAGATTAAACAAATCCTGAAATAAAAGTTGTAATTACTGTATTATTTTTACATAGTAACTTTACATACCCTCGCAGGATCTAATTAAGATCAGTAAAGACTGGCTTTAGTGGAGTAACAGAACTGCCTGGCTGCAAATAACAAGATATTGGCCTCTGCACGTTCCTCTCTCTCCAGCCGTTGTCCTTCTGTCTTGCTTCGCTGTACAAGTGAATTTGAAATCATTTCCGTCCGCCCTTATATATGCAGCTACCGGACGTACAGGAAACAAGGCTCGCAACTCCAGCAAACTTCCCAAAAAAGTTGTAACTTCGGGGGGTTTGTGCTAGAGGTGTTTCAAACCTTGGTCTCGTGCATTTCACCTAACCCAGTTCAAGCCTTTGGAGTTATATATTTCCGTTCTCCATGAGTTGACCTTTATATCCATATGTTGTTTTCCCATATCTGTCGTGTTAACGATTTTATATTGAATTATAAATAGGAAAAACACAGCATTTCTCAATGCACGGACACTATTCTTGCGAAATTCTTCACAACTACTTACTCCCTTCTGATTTCCTTGTACCTATACATAAATGAAGATATTCCCGTCAAAATGAGACCATACTCATCCTTGTCTGTCATTTCGTTCTCCTTCCCGATCGCTAATTCTAACCATGTTTCGGACGATTATTCTTCCTTATACAATCGCCGAAGTCGTTCTATCTGACCGTGGGAAACCCCTTCTCTGATTGGCTGCCCTAGATACACACAGGAAAATACCCCTGCATTCCTTTGTACAGGCCAGCACACTGATGTCCCACTTTTCGGTCTTCAAACATTTAACTAGGCAATGCGTAACATGCGACAGTGGCCAACATATTTCAGTTTCCGGGACACGATATTGTTTATGAGCCAGTTTACCTCGATATTCAGGTCGTGTAGGACGTCTATATTTTTCTTCTTTTTGGTCCACGATATTCTGAGAATTTTTCTGTAACATTTTGCTTCGAAAGATTCGATTTTTTTCTTTAATGTTTGAGTAATAGTCCATGATTCACATCCATATGTTGCTACCGGAAAGATGGACGTTCTCAGAAGTTTTACTTTTCTTAATTTGCTGGAGTTATGCCACAGGTTCTTCATTTTATTTAACCTCTGCATTGCTATAGCCAGTCTCCTTCTGACCTCTTTTGAGCAGTCTCCATTGTTGTTAATTATGGAGCCAAGATATTCCAAATTTGTGACGTTTTCAATTTCCTCATCATTGATGGTAATTTTTGGTTGGCATCTTGTTTTGTCTGTGGACATTATCTTTGTTTTTTGTGTGTTCAGAAAAAGGTTCTGATCCTCACTGTGTCTTTTGACAGACAGGATTAACTGTTCTAGTCCCTTGGCACTGTTTGAAAGAATAACTGTGTCATCTGCGTACCTGAGTGCTGGGATCGCATTTCCACCAATTGTGAACGGATCGCAATGTTCACATTCTTGGTCACTCCGAACATTTCTCATAATATTTTCTGCATAGATGTTGAACAAGTATGGAGAGAGGATGCAACCCTGTCTTACTCCACTTTTCACATCAAACCATCCTGATGTTTCTCCCACTACTCTGACAGCTGCTTGTTGTTCATGGTATAATGTTTCAATTAGATGGATCAAAAGCGCTAGAAACCCCATGTCCACAATTTATGATGTTGTACGCAGTCGAAGGCCTTGGTGTAATCTACAAAACAGGCATGAAGATCTTCTTTGTATTCTCTGCATTTCTCAAGGATGTTTCTCACATTAAAGATGTGATCTCTCGTACCTCTGCCTTGTCTAAAACCCGCCTGTACTTCATGTATTTCATGTTCTTACTTTCATTCTATCCTCTTCACGATAATCCGCAAGAGGATTTTGCTGGCATGACTTATTAAAGCAAAAGTACGATAGTTGGTACACAGTTTTAAATTGCCTTTCTATGGGAGAGGGATATACACAGATCTTTCCATGCTTTGGGCCAGATTGCACTGTTCCAGATCTTCCCACATAGTTAAGGTGACCATATTTTCAAAACCCTAATCCGGGACAAAATAGTAGATTTGACCTATTTCAATGCAAAAAATCGGGACAAAAGGGTAAAGAAAAGGTCAAAAGTCGGGACATGTCCCGGAAAAATCAAGTTGATGTCAATTAAAAATAATATACATTTTATATATACATTTGAATAACATTGAATAACATACATTTTACTGTAACAGTTTAACTTCTTAAACTAATAAGAGAGAAAAACATCAATAATCTTTACTTAAGGTGAAGCTGAGTTACTGTACTTTTCAGATGAGTGGATTTTTATCAATAGGTCCTTCTTTGCAAGCAGCATCTTAAAAAACTCGACACATGTTTCCTCACAGTTTACTTTGGTTGTCAACTTAGCTTTCAAAGTTTCAACACCCAGCTGTGTTTTATCACTTGCCCATAAGCTGTTCGTCAAAGAAAACACTCTTTCTGTGGAAGCATTTGTTCCAGGTAGGCAGAAAAAAAAAACTCTGCCAACTTCAAAATATTTGAAAATGTCACATTATTGTTTTTGAAGTGGGAAACCATTTCAATCCAACGTTGTGGTAGCAATGTTTTTTTGGCACTCCATTCACTAATTTTCTGAGAAGTAACAAACTGCTTCATATAGACATATTCGTCATAAATTTCAGTTTCTGTAAAGTGGGCTGAAGGTAATGTTAGAATCACTAGTGATGATGATATCTCAATATCTGCCCAAATTGGTATTCTGTTCAGCGTTACCCAGCTGTAGGATTCTAGGTCTTGAAAATTTTTTGCAGCCCATTTATTCAAATAATTGAAAGTTGTTTCATAGAACGAAGAAACGCTAGCATGAAACTTTTTCACATTCTTCTTTGGAAGTCCTTCCATTTCCAGCTTTTCAAGGATTAGCTTAACTCTTGATGGCAAGAAACAGTCTTCCAGTTTGGACTTCAAAATAGTTTTCAACCTGTTGATGCTGTCAATGACTTCAAACACAGTGACCGTCTGTCCCTCTATTTTTTGCACTGCTTCGTGGAATGGAGAGGCCTGACTGTGAACAAAAACAAGCCATGCCTCAGATAGAGGATTTTCAAAGAATGTCTGTATAAAAACTGGGCATCTGTCTTGAGATTGAAAATATGATTTTAGATTTAGGAACATCTGAAGAACCCTTTCAACAGAAGGCAGCAGAGCAAGCCACCTAGTCTGAGTATAACCTAAGATCATCTGGAAGTCTGTTTTCACAAACTGGCAAAAACCCTTGAGTCTTTCAACTCGTACTGTGTATGATTTGAAGAGTAGATAAATGTTAGCAATAATCAGCTCAACATCAACAGGCAGTACATCTGCAGCTGTTCGAACAGTGTTGTGGAAAATATGACCTGCACACCCAACTCCTATAAGACCATGTCCAAGGTTTTCTTGTAGTTTTTTGAAAACATTGTTCTGTCCTTTCCTTTCAGCACCTCCAAAATTGGAATTTGTGTTGTCTGCGCATAATCCAACTACTTTTCTGTCTAAACCATTTTCAGTTATGCAGTCATTAAGAAAACTACTTACAATATCAGATGTTTCACCTGGCAATGACTTTAATATTTTAATTTTCACTCCATTACTGTGATCAACGTATCTGACAAGCAAAGGAAAAATCTTGAATTCTTTGTGGTTGGATGCATCTGTCAGTACAGAAATAAATGTAGACTTTTCTAGGTCACATCTTAACTAATTTAGAATATAGGGTGCCAAGACATTTCGAATAATGGCTTCTGTTTTCGTACATGCACATGAAAATTTTGGCTCTAAAGTAACCTGAAGTAATTTTGATGTGCAATCCATAGACCTGAAAGTATGATTGTGTAGCACTGTATGGTATGCAAAGGCGCCTTCTATAGCAGCTAACTGCTCTTCTTGGTCACCAATTTTATCAGCTCTGAAGAAAGTGGTTAACGACGAGCTTGATGCAGCTGTAACGACGGCTCTCTTATGTTTCTCACTGCTTATGTGGTTCTTAATATCACCACGTCCACTATGGCATATCGAAAACCTGGAGGCACATATATTGCATCGTACATTGAAGTTTGATGTACTCTTTTTAATAAACGGATATTCCTTTTGTAAATCTTCATTGAAACTGCATTTACGCTTTGGTACCATTTTCTTACAACAATAACAAAATATGCACAAATGGTTCACCGTTTAAATTAATCAAACGTATAGGCTACCGTACGCAAAATCTTGGTACTTTACCACTACCTAAAATTTCAAATAACTGCGAATATCACATTGGAACTACAAAACTAATTCGCGGTCCTGACAACCTCTTGTGCTGTTTCGGCGCCAGTTTACTAATAATTAAAAATTCCCTCAAGTCAGCCACGGAATAATAATTTTTTTTTTAATCTGTGAGATTTATGCCAAATTGGCAAATTCGTCCAAAACCGGGACAAATTGGCGTCCCGGATTGCATCGAAAAAAAGTCGGGACAAATTATCAAAAATGGTCGAAAACCGGGACTGTCCCGGAAAAACCGGGACGTATGGTCACCTTACACATAGTGCATGATAAACGAGGACACTGGCCTCTCCTCCTGCTTGGATTAGTTCAGTTGGTATATCATCGCATCCTGGTGATTTCCCTTTCTTCAGGCTTTTGATTGCTGCACGTACTTCATCTAATATAGGTTCTGGCTCTCTCTCTCTCTTCATTTTCAGTTGTCATGTCTGGGGTCTTTGTACTATCTTCATATATTTCTCTACAGTACTCCTTCCATCTCTCCAATATATCCTTACTTCCTGTTAACATGTTACCATTTCTATCATTGATTACATATAATGATAGTCTAAAATCATCTGTTAGTGTTCTGATTTCCTTGAACATATCCCTATCTTTTCCCTGAAATTACAGCTCTTCTATTCTATTGCAGGTGTTCGTTATGTACTGTTTCTTGTCTTTCCTAATCTCTCTACTGATGTTTCTTGTGCAGTTTTTGTATTTGTCACTGCATACAGATGGTGAAGATAATATAGCCTTTGACAAGTGACTCTCATTCTGTCCGTCTGATCTGTCTTCTGATTGAGTGTATGTGTGTGTGTGTGTGTGTGTGTGTGTGTGTGTGTGTGTGTGTGTGTGTGTGTGTGTGTGTGTGTGTGTGTGTGTGTGTGTGTGTGTGTGTGTGTGTGTGTGTGTGTGTGTGTGTGTGTGTGTGTGTGTGTGTTAGAAAAAACTGCTGTTGGCCTTTTACATCACTTTCAATTGGCAGACAATTGAAAGGTAAGAGAAGATGAAGTATCTTGCAGTAACGTTTGATCGTGGGCTATCGTTCAAGCACCATGTCGAAGTGATCATTAAGAAATTCAAGTGAGGACTGGCAGCCTTAAAAACAAGGCTGCAGTGTGCTTTGAACAGAGACTACTGTTTCTCGTGTATCATCAGCTTGTGATTTCAGTAATCGAGCGTGGCCTGGGAATACTCACGCTGTCAGTGTTACAATGTGAACAACTGGAACGCATTCAAAATGAAGGGATGCGAATAATTCTGTGCTGTACGCGTGATGCCCCATTGTGACAATGAGATACATGCTCGGACTGTTGTCGATTAGATCTAGATTTGCGATGGCCAAGGCAAAAGCTTATAAGCGGTAACCACCGACAAAAGACACCCCCAACGTGAGAACATAGCAGACATCAAAGGAGCAAGAATAAATATGGGGATGTCATGCATCGCACAGGTAGAGACTACAATTGGTCAGGTGACCAAGGTTGAAAATATATCCAAAGGGGAAGAGGGACGTAAGTGAGGGGAGAACTCGATAAACTACCAGCAGGTCATCATTGGCCTTGGCAGAGAGTGCAGAACTTGGGGCAATGGAAAAGCAGAGCTTGAGATTAATCATCTGATAAGTGATCATGCTGGGGATGATGACGCCATTGTGTACACTGATGGGTCTGCAGTGCGAGGTGAGAAAGCAGGATGGGGCTTCTCTGCGACAATAAAGGGCAGGGTCGTTGCTAAACAGAGTGGAGCCTTCATGACATTAACCTCCAGAATGAGAATGGAGGTAGAGGCAGTTACTTCAGCACTGAGGTGGCTGTCTGAAACTCCTTCAACCATGGCAGTTATATTGTCAGACTCTCAGATCATGCTTCGGAAAGTTCAGAACGGATGGCTGCGGCACGAATGGAAAATATCAATAGAATCCTCATGTCTCCAAGAACTGGTGTGGATCTCTGTCCTGGTCATGCAGGTGTACGTGGCAATGAGAGAGCTGACAAACTGGCATCAAGAGCACCCATAGCGGGAACACTGGATATGGATAAGGGAAAGATACAGGGTGATCAAGAAGTCTCTCTGCAGTGGGTTCAGTGCTGTAATAAAATTAATGTAACATTTATGATGCAGTAAACAACATTATTTAATTGACTTTAATTAGATTTACTTTACTACTACATAAAAGTAATTTTTTTTAAATTTTCGCATAAAACATTAGTGTCTGTTAAAATAATTTAAATTGCTATGTAAAATAAAGAAATGTAGAGTTGTAAATTACGACCTTTTAATAATAATGTTATCTTTTGGATTGTTTCCCTTGATTCATAGTATTCAAGCACTGAACAAAGTGCGGAGAGACTTCTCGATCATTCTACACAAAGGGCTATTAACGATCGCCTGCTAGAAAATGACACTGTAATGGATGAATCAACAAGGCTGAGACTGTTGGAGTTAGGAATCATACGTGGGAGTATGGGCGTGAGAGAGGATGTATCTGTCGTATATACAACCAGCGTGCTACAGGTACAATTAGCATTCATACTCTTCGACATTTGCTGAGGGTGACTGAGCACCTATGGGTTTTTCCGGAGTGCAGTGAGTGTCGCATTACGCGTTGGTTCCCCTACCTTAGTGGAAACGTAATGCAATACTTAGCCTGGGCAAATTCACAAGACATTTCTGATACATTGTAGACCTAAAATAATTCTTAGTTAGCTTAAGTTTGTTAAATGATCACTCTCCAGAAGCTACTGTTGCTGGAATTGTTAATAGTATTCTTAAGCTAACACAAACATTTGGAAACAGGTCACAAAGTCTGTACTGTGTTAACAAGTTCAACAGAGCTAATGGCTTTAACTGTGCATTTACAAAATTTGCTTCATTTACTGAGGGTAAATGTTGCATTTCTTTTCCAAAAACATCACCATTAAGATCGGCAGGACATTGCTCTGACAAAGATAAAGCTTTTCTCTCCACATCGCTTTCGGACATGGTGAGATATTTCCACAAGAAATCAAAATTTTCTGCCGACTGCTTAACAGCATTGAAGCGGGAAGTTAATACTGCTATAACATTGTCTACCAAAACGTAAAACACACACTTTCTGAAATAAGTCTCTTCTGGAGTATCATCTATGTCATTCATTTCTTCCAAGTTAGTATCAGGTATGCTGTCGTCATGCGGCCTTGCACTCTTGCGCCTAACTCCATCACATCTACGGGAGAGATTAATTTCTATATTTAAGTTTGACGCAACCAATTAGACTTCATTTCACATGCATTTCCAGTTGTTTTGAAGTTTTGTCAGCTCTGTGAGAAGAGTTTCCTATGTTTGCTACTTCAACATTCAGTGTGGCATCTCTAGCTTGGATGACCTTGTTGGAAATATCTATACCAGCTTATATTTTGTACCACACGGCTGGCATTAACACACAGGCAAAAGATGTCACATATAATAAAATTCCGTGGACTACATTTCTTGTTTTGGCCGTCAAATTTAGTTCTAGGAGGTCTTCCAGTGCTAATTTAATGTCAGGCAAGTGAGCTGCAAAAGGCTGTACACATTCAACACGATCTGACCATCTTGTTTCAAATATACCATTAAGAGAACAACCAATACGGTTGTGTAGTAATTCCCAGGACTGGAACTGAACAGGTGGTATACAGTTTGAATTGTTCTGAAAAAGATAGTGCTTCAGGTATGCATTCAGCAGCATCATTTCCACGTATGTTGAGTGTGTGACAACCACAAGATGAAAAACTTGCTGGTGAGAATTGTTCTTGTATTTTTGCTTGTGCGCCATCGTAATTTCCGGCTACATTTGCCCCATTATCGCAGGCTTGAGCCCTACAATCACTGAGAGGAATAGTATGTTCTTTCAATGTATTAGTTATCAACTGAGCAATTTCTTCCCCTCTTTAGTTGCTACAATCTGCAAATTTGAAAAATCTTTCTTGAATCTTATTCTGCGTTTCTTTTAAAAGTATGTAACTCAAAAGAAATGTTGTTTATTCATTGTAGGAAGAATCTAGTGTGGAATCTACTGTTACTGCAAAGTACTTTGTAGTTAGCCTCTCAAGCAAAATGAGTTGTTTCACAAAATTCGAGCATTGTGCAATAAACTCTTTTTGTGAGTCAGGCGACAGATAATGAACTTGACGCCGCTCACTTCTTTTCTGTGACTCCTCTACACTTAGCACAAGTTCTTGAAGGATGGAGTATCACCTGGAGTGCTGTTCAATGACTGTTTCCATTGTTTGAATCACCAATTCGATGGGATGAACCAGAAATTCTAGACCACGTTCTCACAAGTAGAATACAACATCGATGATGCGCTTTAACAGGTTGTACCATTTCACAGCTTCAGTTTCGATTGACACTTCTAAGATGATCTCAACTACTGTCCAAACAGCAGGCGCTGTCACGGATTACATCCACTGCTTTGCAGTAGTGGTCCACTAGTGGCCAAAAATCAAGAGTATCTAAAATGGGTTGCCAAAAGTGTCCTGCTTCGCACAAGATTACTCTTAGCAGAGTTGTAGATAGAAGGGTAAAGATGCTTCTATCTCAAGGGAGTGATAAGATATTTCCGAAGAGAAGAACAATACTGTATTGGCAGAACAATTGTTAACTAATTATCGGACTGCCGCCTTTTATGAAGAATTAAGCAAGGTTATAGCCCGTACAATCCCCAAGCTGGTGTAAATCCAGCGAAATTCTCTTTTACAAGAAGTAGCTCTACAGAAGTATATATATATATATATATATATATATATATATATATATATATATATATATATAAATATATATATATATATATTTATATATATATATATATATATATATATATATATATATATATATATATATATATATATATATATATATATATATATATATATATATATATATATATATATATATATATATATATATATATATATATAATAGTCTTGCTTGTACGTTGCTTTCACACCTATAATAACTGAATCAACTAAGATTATTATGTTTTAAAATAACATGTAACACATTTAATAATCAATTAGTTTTAACATGTTAAAATAAACAGAATGATGGTGAATATTAGATGAAAAATCAATTTCTCGTCATTGAGACGTGAGTTGAGGATTTAAATTTAAAATTAAACTTTAATGTTAATGTCCATTTGCTAGTGCCTTTTAGTTAGCACTTAGCTTGTATGAGCGAGTCCTGAAGCCCCCGTTTTCGTCAAGTCTTTTGTTATGATGACACTTCAGTCTGATAGCTTCGTTCTTCCAACCGTCTGATAGCTTAGTGCCACAATTTTTAGAGAAAATAAAAACAAACGCCTCTACTAAGTACATTAATGGGCTGCAAATTAACAGGCGTATTGTCTCGCTGTCGACCCACCAATGTTATTCTCTCGGAATAATTATACTTGCGTATACACAGCGTAACTCAGTGAAGATGATTTGGTATCACAAATATTCTTCTGGGTATTAAAATGGGAAAATATGTGCTTGAACAGCGCGAAAAGCAATGATTTGCCTAAATTACAAGTAAAAAGGTACATATAACTCACAAAATGATATTACACACTTGATGCACACGTGATGTAATCAGCACACATCACTGCACTTTCGGAGTCTGGGGTCACCTCTGCTGTCGGTTTTCTGTACGACTAGCAAGAAACAATCATCAGCGCTTGCTGTAGTGGTTATATTTATATTTATATTTATATATATATATATATATATATATATATATATATATATATATATATATATATATATATATATATATATATATATAATATATATATATATATATATATATATATATATATATATATATATATATATTCCATTTAGCGAGAAACAGGTCAAATTCACATTTGTAAAATAAATGTTACACTTACCCTAATTGAGTTATACAATCTCCTCGTACAGTTTATAATGGACGCAAGCAATTTAGGTTAAATGCTTTCGAATCACTTGGCCTGAGAAATTCCTCTTATGACGGGTGTTCTGCGAATCACTTGCCCTGGGAAATGTTAGTAATCATCTTATGACGGGTGTTCTGCGAATCACTTGGTCTGGAAATATTTTCTCTAATGACGGGTGATCCAATTCCTTAGGTTTCCAGTCTTAATATTTAAAGTCCTGGTCCATTAAATTTACAGTCTGATATTTAAATATGCGGGTTTACTTGTAAGTTCCAAAGTTACCCAAAAACTCGATCTGTCACTTATAATTATGGAATTCTAAGTCAGATGTCTCATTGGCTACTGGGAGTTTGCTCATTTGGTGATGCGATGCAGTCTCTGATCTGTATCTCTGATTTCGCTCGATCGTATCTCTCATTTCTCAGCTCAAATCCAGATTGTGCTTCTGGTGAATTTCCAATGATAACCATTGTTTATTCCTGCTCTCAAATCAATCCAATCGAAAGCTCTGGACTATATGGATAGGGGTGTTTAAATTCATAATCTCCATCGTGTGTTTTAAAATATTACATTTTAAAATTCCATTATGTGACCTCTTTCAGTATGTCGTAATGCTTCCGCTAACACACAAACAAATCTGTGAACTCATTTCCTGGCGCAATACTTTCCGCCAATATTGCCAACCCAGACAGATTATCGGCAATATTGATACCGAGAGGGCTCAGACAAAACGATTGTCTAATTATCACCGGTGTTTTCGCCTGTCCTTCAGGCGGCTTCCTTATCAAGCAATCTGGCTTTTTCGTCGTTTTCGTGCGATACCACGTTGCACAAATAACTGACGTCTCTTTCAAAGGTGGCCAGACTGGCTTACGTGATAATCGTATTAACCTGATAATACTACGTTCACTTAGTGAATTGTAAACAGTCTAGGATCGGTCACCGCAAGAATAATGAAGATGCATATAATATGCCAAATAATAGGACGATAAGTGAGAAAAATGAAGAAAAGAAGTGATACTGCCGGAGTGGATGAGAGTTAATAAAATGCACGGCTGATTTCGCCACAGGCGCCTTTCTAGTTCTCGTCAAGTTAGGTAACATTCTCTGTAACTATTGCCTTTTTCATGTTTTGTGGTCCTGTAATAAAATTTCCGCCACTTCCCATTAGATTCTGTGACTATAGGATGTGCGATCCCACGTCCACTCCGTCAGTATCATTTGTTTACTAATTTTTTCTTTCTCTTACTCATTTCGCTTAATATTTGGCAATTTTTTGCCCTTTCATTCATTATTTTACTCTCTGTGCTGAATCTAGTATAGTGAAGTCTCTAACACTCTACTCCCCTACGAACGTATCTGCTTTACGCGCAGAATTGTTTTCGTTCCGCAAGATACATGCGATAATACCAGGTAATTATACCGGTCATGTGCTTATCTATTCTTTCAGTCTGACTACCCTTTGAAACGAGGAAGTCCAACATTTGACCGGAGTGAAAAGCTGCTGACCGTGTTGACACAAGCTTATGTTGTGCGTACAATGAAAAAAGACAATATTGTCTGACCAGACATCTGCCTGGCGGATGTACGCAGATAAAGGCGATAATTGGATAAGCTGTCGCGGAAGACATCTTGTAGATAGACATTATGCCAGGAAAACATGGTCACAATATTTTAGGAGGCAGATAGGTGCAGCCAGAACAATATTACGTCTTATTATAAAGAGGCCACGCGATGAATTTTAAATTTAATATTAAAACACGCGGGGGGTATTTTCAATTAAAACTTCCCCACCCAAACAGTGCTAGAGAGATTTTATTGGTTTGAAGTGAGATGCCGGAATATACAATGAATTCTATTGGAACGTTCAGCGTAAACACAATCTGTGATTTGAACTGAGAATGAGAGATATAATCTACTGAACTCAGAAACACAGGACAGACAGCTTCGCAACTTCATACGAGCAACTCCCAACAGTCAGGAAGAGAAGGATCGGACCTAGAATTCCTATATCAGAAGTGACAGATCAACAGTATTTGGACAACAGTAGTATACAAAGCGCAAAACGGTTAGTATTCAGGAGGCGCGCTGGAGGCGCGCAGGAGGCGCAAGATGGCGGGGTGACTTTTATATAAGCGCATTCAGGAGGCGCGCAGGAGGTAGGAGTTGATTGTTATATAGAGATATATTTAGATAATGGAATTTAGTTAACAAGAAGACGTTATTTATAGACATATATTAATTCTGCAGGAGTGATGCAGGGGCAAGATGGTGGGATTACTTTTTATATAAGGAAATTGTGCAGGAGGAGGTGACTTTTATATAGAGATATATTTAGATAATGGAATTTAGTTAACAAGAAGACGTTATTTATAGACATATATTAATTCTGCAGGAGTGATGCAGGGGCAAGATGGCGGGATGACTTTTTATATAAGGAAAATCAGGAGGCGCGCAGGAGGCGCAAGATGGCGGGGTGACTTGTATATAAGCGCATTCATGAGGCGCAAGATGGCGGCCTTGAGATAACAAGAAGAGGTTATATGGCGCAAGATGGCGGCATGACTTTTATATAGCAAAAAAATGGCGGCGCGCTGGTGGAGCGCATGACTTTTATATAAGGGAAATGTGGTGGAGCAAGATGGCGGACTTGAGATAACAAGAAGAGGGGTATATGGTGCAAGATGGCGGGATGACTTTTTATATAAGGAAATGAGGAGGTGGAGCAGCAGGCGTTGATACATGACTTTTTATATAAGAAAATACTCATTGCGCAGGTGGCGCATCAGGCGGGATGACTTTTTATATAAGAAAATACTCAGTGTGCAGGTGGAGCATCAGGCGGGATGACTTTTTTATATAAGGGAAATGTGGTGGCGCTTTGTGGTGGCGCGTGACTTTTTATATAAGGAAAAGGTGCAGGCGCAAGAGGGCGGACTTGAGATAACAAGAAGAGAATAATAGGAAGATGGCGGGGTGACTTTTTATATAAGGAGAAAAATGGTGGCGCTGCAGGCGCAAGATGGCGGGATGACTTTTTATATAAGGAAATGAGGAGGTGGAGCAGCAGGCGTTGGTACATGACTTTTTATATAAGAAAATACTCATTGCGCAGGTGGCGCATCAGGCGGGATGACTTTTTATATAAGAAAATACTCAGTGTGCAGGTGGAGCATTAGGAGGGATGACTTTTTATGTAAGGAAATACTCATTGCGCAGGTGGAGCATCACGCGGAGGATTATGACTTTTTATATAAGAAAATACTCATTGTGCAGTTGGAGCATCAGGCGGGATGACTTTTTATATAAGGGAAATGTGGTGGTGCTTTGTGGTGGAGCATGACTTTTTATATAAGGAAAAGGTGCAGGCGCAAGAGGGTGGACTTGAGATAACAAGAAGAGGATAATAGGAAGATGGCGGGGTGACTTTTTATATAAGGAGAAAAATGGCAGCGCGCTGCAGGCGCAAGATGGCGGGATGAGTTTTTATATAGGGAAAATGTGCAGGTGCAAGATGGCGGACTTGAGATAACAAGAAGAGGATATATTTAGACTGAAGAGGAGGAGGACCATGACTTTCTATATAGAGATATGTTTAGATAATTGTGTTGTTGTTTTAGATAACAGGAAGACATTATTTATAGACAACAAGAAGACGTTATTTATAGACATATATTAATTCTGCAGGAGTGATGCAAGGGCAAGATGGCGGGATGACTTTTTATATAAGGAAAATGTGCAGGCGCGCTGCAGGCGCAAAATGGCGGGATGACTTTTTATATAGGGAAAATGTGCAGGGGCAAGATAGTGGACTTGAGATAACAAGAAGGGGGTATATAGCGCAAGATGGCGGGGTGATTTTTTATATAAGGAATTGAGGAGGACAAGAGGAGGAGGCCCATGACTTTTTATATAGAGATATGTTTAGATAACAAGAAGACGTTATTTATAGACATATATTAATTCTGCAGGAGTGATGCAGGGGCAGGATGGCGGGATGGCTTTTTATATAAGGGAAATGTGGTGGCGCTTTGCGGTGGCGCGTGACTTTTATATAGCACTATATTAGTTCGCTAATAGTGTGTTGTGGTCGAGTGGAGGTTTTTTGTGGTGGGGGTGACGAGGCATGGGTGTAATGTACCAGATGGGGTTAGGTTAGTGGGGATATTTTTGTGTGATGTGGTATGGTTTTGGAGGTGGAAGAGAGATATTTTAGATGTTGAGGGGAGATGTGGTGATGTTGTCAGGATGCATCTGTGTACATTTTTATGGTGTAGCAGGTGAGTGGACCAGCATTGAGAGGTGGGAGTGAAGAGGGGTCGGTGACGAGGTACGGGTGTAATGTAGCAAGTGGGGTTAGGTTAGGGCGGATTTTTGTGTGTTGTGGAATTGTTTTGTTATGTGTGTTGGTGTGTTTGTTTATACAGTCTACAACCGCGTGACTTTTATATAACGAAAATGTGTTGGAGGAACGTGGAGGAGGAGAGGTCTTGGTATATAGTAATATATAAGTTCATTAATAGCGGGCGTGTTGTGTGATGATTATTTTACAAACAGTTATACGTACATATTACAGATAGGTAGACATTATTACAACAGTTAGACGATATTTAGTTATACATATAGAAATATAAAAGAGAAAACACTAGATACATTTTATATATTTATTGGGAGCCGCGCTAGCGTAGTGGTTACAACACCGCTCTGGCGACCGGGTGATACAGGATCAAACCCGGGCGACGGCATTTGAGGATTTTTCGTCGACCGGGATTTGGACTGGATTAACACGAGACCTGGCGAGGACATTTGAAGGAGTGTCGTCGACCAGGGACTGGCGGCTCCTGAGCCGACCCAGCTGCAATGGGTACCTCCGAAATCGGCGAGTATTTGCCTGAATGGCGAGGGACATTTGTCTCTGTACAAGAAATAAAGGGATACTCACGTAAAATCAATGTCAGGTTAGACATAAAAAATGATAACCTGAGATTTCGCCTCGAGTATTAGCGGGCGAACGCAAAAAAAAAAAAATATATATATATATATATTTATTGACAAAGTTAGTTGATCTATGGGTGACGTATAACCGCACTTCTTTTTCATATACCACTAGGAGCCCTCAGAACACAGACGGTTCGGATTACTTGGCAAGTTTGTCACGTCTTTTTCGTGTAACCATCTTCAACAAGGTGAGTGTCTGTCGTTATCACGCCATTGTCTATGAAGGAAAAAACAGGCTTGGGGTGGGTTAGCCAGGGTCTGACTAAGCGCGTAATTAATCGCGAGAGGTGTGTTGTATTGTGTGTTGTATGGTTTCTTGGTTGTTGTACAGAGTGGAAGATCTTGTCGGCCAGGTAGTTTATGTGTTAGTGCATATACCTGTAGGTATCTGTGTGTGTCTGTAGGTAGCTGTATACAGAGAGTTTAGATGTTGAGCATCACCATATGTCACTTTATCTTTCTTGGTTAACATAGATTGTACAGGGTTAAATATTTTAGAAAAGTTGTGCCCCAGCTGATCGGGTACAGAATACTTTATTATAGAACAACGTGTCTCAAACGGTTTAGTCTAAGAACCCTATGATGTCTTACAAATTATTGAGGTCCCAGAGATCTTTTGTAGATAAGAGTTGTACCGCAAGGATATGACAATATCAAAGAAGGTGTTCGATTATAAGGAACATAGTGTTCACCTCGCTGACCCCCAAATAGGCTTTCCGCGCACCATATTTTGAGAATCACCACTCGTATGTCTTTCTTTATTCAGCTGATAATAGCATTCGGGTTCTTTCGCCCTAGCAATTAGACACCTGATTCTGGTTAACTTTAAAGCGAGATATTCTAACAGAACCTTTAACTACAATCCTGGTCATTTACAAGGTGTACATCACACCTTTTTGTGGATCCAACATAATTTATTTCGTGTCTACATTACAACCAAGTTGTATATTTCAAAACCAAACAACAACCAGTACTCACCCCATTCTACGCGAACCCAACTTAGAACACATGGATAATCGATAAGAAATTTCATTACAGGGCATGTTTAATCAGTAGGAAATGTGTTTGCTTAAGCGGTCCCTTGTCGAAAATATGACTTATTTTACACAGTTGTTACCCGTACGTGTCATAATCAAATATTCAGAACCCATGTCTTTGTTACAAGGTTCGCTTATCGAGAAGAGGAAGAATATTTCTCACTGTCATATAGAAGTAAATTGGGGATGGAAATAGAGCTGGCTCTTGATGTAAAAGTAAGACAGGGCGTTGCGTGTTGTTCGTATTTGTAGATGGAGGATTTTGTATCTCACTATCCATTAGTTCAGCTTGTTATTACTCTCTTTTCTAGTTTTCACTGTGATACAGCTTATCCAAGGAAAGTTAGATATCTGGTTTTAATCTCAAAGGTTCTTATCTTTAAAGTACTTTATGATGTCTTCGGAGTGCTTTCATTTGCGGTCAGTGTATTTTTTTTCGGAGTATTTTCAGTTGTCTTCAACGTACTTTCAGTTGTCGTAAATGTACTTTTAATTGTTTTCATTGTAATTTCAGTTGTCTTCCTTGTACTTTTAATTGGCTTCATCGTACTTTCAGTTGTCGCTTACGTACCTTAATTTGTCTTCAGTGCCCTTTCTGATGTCTCGAACGTACTTATGTCTTGAGCATATTTGCAGTTGTTTTCATAGTACTTTCAGATGTCTGCCGTACTTTCTATTGCAAACTGGAGTCTAAATAATCTTTTTACTCAATTTTTAGTTTTAGTTGTTGATTTGTAATGAAAACACACTCGCATATAATACACTTGTGGGGCTGTCGAAGCGTGGGGTGTGTTGGGGTATGGGTTTTTATGTGCCCGTATTTTAATTGTTGTATATACAATATGTATATATGGGAGTGAAGTGTTAGAGACCTGTACTAGTTCTACCATCGAACTTGCGTCCTGGTAGTGTGTGTGTTGTTTATTTTACATATAGACAGGTATACATATACACGATGTTACAGCAGTTATACGCTAAATAGCCAGTCTGTGGACACTCGCGTGCGTGGTTATGTATCTGTGTGTGTGTGTCTGTGTGTGCGTGGGTGTCTGTCTGTGTGTGGGTATGTGTGGGTATGGGTGTGTGTGTGTCTCTGTGTGTGTGTGTTGGGTTGTAGCAGGTGGATGTTTAGACAGTGTCGTGGTTGAGTTAGAGTGTAGAGTATTTGTCGAGTTGGACAATAGTAGTGAAATCGACAAGGGATAGTGGACTAACAGAGTTATAGATTACACATAGATAAAGTGTAATAGGAGATGGACTTGAGACAAACCTGGAGCAGATTTATTAAGTTATCCCTCTCTCCAAGCCCTCAACACACTTATACTGTCTAAGCACCTCCTGCTCTCACTCTTTTCTCTTATCATACATAGAGATTATAGTAAAGAGCTAAAACAAATTACTTATGGATGGAAAGGTCGTGAACAGCGCATTAATCAATGTGTAAAATTTATTAAAGAAGAAAAGCATGAAAATAATGCATCTCATCACAAACAATATAAGATTACATCAATAATCAAAATATTCATCAATAGTCATCAATAAATCATCAATAACCACAATAATGCAAATACACCAACAACAACACACACACACCACCAGTCATCAAATAACCTGTAGAACATGGAGAGGTAAATAAATCGGGTGTCAGTCCGTCCGCTTTCGGGACCAGATGAAATAGCTCCAGTAAGTGGTTTTTTCGTACATATCCTCCATGGGTGATGGAATTAACCTGAATAAAATCACTGTATAGGCGCTATCATTGGTGACTCCTCCCTACTTGCGCGTGGTGGGCTGGAAGACTCTATTTATCTCCTGCTGATGAAATAAACAAACTGAGCGACAGCCTGCCCGCTTTTTCGTGGGACCAAAGGTGCTAGCTCCAGAAAGTGTCTTACGTGCATATATCCTTCAAGATGAATTGAATAGACTGCATAACTTTCCTTGTAGGTGCTCTACGTTGGTGACCGCTACTTGCGTGAGGGGGCTGGAACTCTGTCCATAGATGGCTGGCCGCTCCTAAGTGCGAGGTTCTACATAATCCAGAAATACACCGGACGAGGTCACTTGGGGACAACGAGTCCTTTTGCGCTCTTATCCGGCGCGATTGCTTGCTTGGCATTAAATCCGGTTTGGGGCTGGTTTGACTGTGGTTTTACTGCGCCCCGTTTAGGCACACACAAAGGCTGGTGATATGAAATTCTGCTATATATGCTGGGCTGATTGATATGCTGGAAGCCGTACTGCTCTGACTGGTAATCCAATAGGCGAGTAGGAAACTACTACTGCATTAGATGATTTCAGATTTAGCGTTGGCTCGTGGCATTGCGTGAGCTTAACTTAGCGTTGACAAAAAAAGGGGTTTTGGTTCAGGAATGGGGTTGACTATTTGTTGCTAGATGTATTCAGAAACCCTCTAGATCGAAGAGAACCTGACGTTCTTCGCCTGACTGGAGTCTGCTCTAGCGATTCGGTTATCCCTGAAACTGAGACCAAAAGGAGACACCCTTTACCTCAAGCAACAACAAAATCAATCTAATGTTTTATAACCTAGTCATGCTCCGCTCCTTCCATTCTATCAATTATAGCATGTGCCCGCATAGGCTTAATATCTTTTGTACACCCATGTAACTGTCGGTAAATGTTCTGACAGCAAAATCTACTCCTCTTCTCCCAATCTCAACATACAGCTGAATGGTTATGCTATTCATCTTACAACATTAAGTGAATTTACATAAACAGATTACAGCATGTGACATTACACAAATAAATCATATGTTCCTTTGGGGAAAAATATATTAACATTCCACAAATGAATATATAGAAAATGCAATGTTCTTGCTAATATAATACAGTTTGCTGAATCATAAGATATAATTATATCTATGCCTGGTGACTGCTTTCTGAGAAAGTTATAGACTAGTGCCTAGCCACACGAGTAAGCAAAAAATAATTCTCCCTTGCCACTAGAAATATCTATCAAAAAGGAATAAGTGACTTTCTCCTATAATTCAGTGTTATTGCCTGCATCTCACTATTCAGTTTTTAAGTGCACCATCCACACCTGACATTATCTTACAGAAATGACAGTTAATTAGCCTATTCTTAACCCATGATAAGCATCTGTGGACTGATTCTACGCCTAGTGAGTGTCTGTTATTGTAAGTCTATCATTTAACCCATTATAAACCAAAAACAGCTTAAACACTTAACTAAGGCCGTAGATAGCGCTACATATCACTGAACTAAATGACTAGGAGAAATCCTTAGAAATGAATTCACGTCACTTCCTATCAGATATATATAAAAGCTAACATGAATATATCATATTATAATTATAATATATGTCAACTCACCCCGAAAAATGACTAGAGATAGGCCTTAACATTCTAGTTCTGTGTTAAAGTTTGCCTTATCTCATGAAGGTCCATCTCGGGCCAGGAATATTTCTACGAGTGTGTTGGCTTATTAAACCAATCTACTCTTATAGATTACAAAGGACGCTCCCCCCGGACCCCTGGCCTGCATATTTCTACAGATGTTCGGCGAAAGACGTAATCTAGAGTAAGACAAAAGGTTTTCAGAAGCAACAACTTTGAGAAAATTTCCCCGATAGACATAATCTTATGATTTCTAACTCGTCTAAGGGGCAAACACAGAGATCAAACTGTTTCTCCCCCTCTCCCAGACCTCAGAAGCTACGTGGCGCTCGTGATCAAACGTTTTAAAGCGACCAGAGAAATTCCCCTGGACGGACCAGGTGCGTGTATGTAGTATTACCGCTCGCTGACCGCTACAGGCCGGAACGTAACCAACCACGGGTGGGGTTTGAGAAGGTGAAAAAGTTTTGCCACGAAGGTAGATAATAAAAGAAAAAGAAAATACAAATGGTCCAGGAAAACAGAACATTAAAAGAGTTAATAACATATGGAACAAAATGGTAAAATAAATTAATAGTTAATAGTAACTGTGACAGGTGCGCCCCCCCCCCCCCCCTTTAAAATTCGAGGAACACGGACAAAAATGACAGTAATTTATCTTTTCCATAGACGTTCATTATGTCATTGAAACATCCTATACTCATAAACCAAATACGTTTCCAATTTCTGTCTGTCTGTATGACTAGCTCCGAGTTCATTTCTTTTCTTCCCTCTGTCTAATAGACGTTCAGCGAATGGGATTTTTCTAGGCCACTGAACACTGACATAATCCGTTTCCGTGTGAACATGACCTTCCTTCCCCAATTCGCTTTGTCTGTCCATGGTCCGGAAAATTATCCGCACCTGTTTTGAGTTTCGGCCCCGCCTGAACTCACTGGCCACTGCATAGGTAATCCGCCTGTTATGTGCAGTGTAATCATTGCTGGACTCGGACTGTTTACTTTCCGTTATGGGTTTACCTGTCGCGGGCATGGACTTGAATAACCCTCGATAGCTGCAGTCTGTCGGGATTTTCCGCGCGCGTGTAACCCTAGTTGGCAAATACAGCCGTTCGTTGGCCAAAGAAATGCTAGCATTTTTCTTCTGCCTCTCCACACCTACTCTCCTGTTTCTGTGGGAGCATTGATCAATCTTCAGACCTGTGCCGTCTAAAGGCGGGTCTGGAGCTTTCCTTGCCTTGCCACTCACAATTCTGGCTTGGTCAACGGAAATGATCAAGTTGCTCTGTAATGGCCTGGCGGAGGCGACTACTTTGCTGTCCATCAGTAGGGTTGAGACCACTGGAATAATGCGATTAGAATGAGAAAACTCTGCTGCCTGAAGCAGAGAGTAATCAATCGCATTCTTGGGTTCTACTAAATCATAACAGATCTCCGTAGCTTCTATCTTTGTAGAGAGATAGGTATTATCTGCGAGTTGCAGAGTTTGTTGAGTCGTTTTACCGTTACTAGTATGACGTGAACCAAGGCTCTCAACAATGGCTCCTTGTACCGCAGTAAGGCAGCTTTTCTCACTGTCTTCTGCCCTGAGAAGTGTGAGAGACTCAGATGGAGTACCAGGGATCCCTTCGCATGAAACCCTGTGTCCACCATAAACGTCAACTTTGCCCTCCCCTGAGGAAGTTACTGGCGTCAGTTGCATTTTGTCCTGCAATGCGAGATCCACTTCCTGGTTTACAGGCTCCGCAGTCTGCATGCAAAGGACTGGACGGTTTGAGATCCCGTTAGATCGCGAAGTGCCCGAGATAAAACTCTCGGTGTGTTTCTCCAAAGTTCCTTGGAACTGTTTGGAAAGTTTAACCCTGTTAGCAGGCGACTTATTCTTGCACCTTTTAAGCTCAGGGTGATAAGAGGAGCAGCCCCTCCTTTCCCCGATCGTTGAGTTGGAGGGATACGCCTCTGCATATGGTTTTTCGCTGTCCGGCCGGGAATCTAGCGAAATATGACGTGATAGGGTGTGGCTCCCGTTTCTCGACGTCGCTGGTCGGTTAGGTGGTGCTCGGTCTGGAGCGTGAGAAGTTCGGGGTTCACCGCTTGCCAGCCGGTAACAATCCGTATTATAATGCTTGTTAGCACCTCTCTCACCTTTGTGCAGTTTCCATGCCTGGGAACGTTTCGTGATTTTCCCTGTGGTTTTAGGTCTGCTGTCCCGACGTAAATTCTTTCCTTGTTTGGGCTTCGGATCCAAGTCCAAAGGAAAGTCAATTTTCTGGAGTTGGGGTTCGGTTTTTGCAGGCGAGTTTTCTTTCGTGTAGCCTGCTCCTTTCTTGGCTTTCTCTGTCCCTTTCTTGGCGCTCCATTTCCAATTGCTTGTCCCGTTCTTGTCTTTTCTTTTCCCTTTGCTTCTCATCTTCTATCACTTCTTCTACATACTGTCGGGTGAATGCTTCACTCTCCCCAGTTTGTTTACAGGACCATGCCAAGATTAAACGGCTGTCAAACCAGTTGTCTACCTCGTATTGATCCTGTATGCTTACTGCAAATTCTAGAAAGGGCTGGATTTCGCTATCCTTGTACTCCATGTACTTAGCTACCTCGAGAGCAATCCTATGCACTTTATCTAGATCAGCCATTATCTCAGGGTAAGCAAACACTATAGAAGAATAAAACCTAGAGATCTTAGTTACCTAGTCCGCTTAAGAGCTGATTAACTTAATAATCAATAAAATCTACGCTAGCATGGGAAAACTTTAAAAAACAAGAAGTTTCTAGACACTCTGATTGCGACAAGCAAAATACCTCAAAAACTCCAAAAATTATAAGTGATGTAAAACTTATTACTATCACTTCACCCCACTTATGTCAGTACTAAGCTATTGAGAGGATTGGTTACTATCATCCGATTGAACACCCTCCCGTGGTACAGATGCAAGCTAGTAACTGACTACCTGTAGCTTCTTATCTCAGATTAAAGAGCTACTCCTGAAAACATAATTAACCCTTAAAAAAAAATTTCTGACTTTTACAACAATAGTCGTCAGATTTGTCAACCCAAAAACTCAGCAGTGTTACCAGCAACCTTAACCAGCTGTCTCATGTGTAACATGAACAACAAATGTAACTAAATATTTATGATTGCTGTGGAGAAAAACGCTGTTCAGACTTCCTCCAAAAGAAATAGTTTGATATGTCTAGGGGAAAGAAATTCCTATAACCTGCCGAACACTAAACTCTAAGAATCAGAATAGAATCTTGTGAGAGATTCATCCTCGGAACGAGCACATATTATATGTTAGATTCATACCGGACTGAGCCACCATTTGTTGTGGTTGCAGCAGATGTGGCTCAAAATCCCTGAGAGCGACCCATTTGTCATGGTTGAGTTAGAGTGTAGAGTATTTGTCGAGTTGGACAATAATAGTGAAATCGACAAGGGATAGTGGACTAACAGAGTTATAGATTACACATAGATAAAGTGTAATAGGAGATGGACTTGAGACAAACCTGGAGCAGATTTGTTAAGTTATCACTCTCTCCAAGCCCTCAACACACTTATACTGTCTAAGCACCTCCTGCTCTCACTCTTTCCTCTTATCATACATAGAGATTATAGTAAAGAGCTAAAACAAATTACTTATGGATGGAAAGGTCGTGAACAGCGCATTAATCAATGTGTAAAATTTATTAAAGAAGAAAAGCATGAAAATAATGCATCTCATCACAAACAATATACGATTACATCAATAATCAAAATATTCATCAATAGTCATCAATAAATCATCAATAACCACAATAATGCAAATACACCAACAACAACACACACACACCACCAGTCATAAAATAACCTGTAGAACATGGAGAGGTAAATAAATCGGGTGTCAGTCCGTCCGCTTTCGGGACCAGATGAAATAGCTCCAGTAAGTGGTTTTTTCGTACATATCCTCCATGGGTGATGGAATTAACCTGAATAAAATCACTGTATAGGCGCTATCATTGGTGACTCCTCCCTACTTGCGCGAGGTGGGCTGGAAGACTCTATATATCTCCTGCTGATGAAATAAACAAACTGAGCGACAGCCTGTCCGCTTTTTCGTGGGACCAAAGGTGCTAGCTCCAGAAAGTGTCTTACGTGCATATATCCTTCAAGATGAATTGAATAGACTGCATAACTTTCCTTGTAGGTGCTCTACGTTGGTGACCGCTACTTGCGTGAGGGGGCTGGAACTCTGTCCATAGATGGCTGGCCGCTCCTAAGTGCGAGGTTCTACATAATCCAGAAATACACCGGATGAGGTCACTTGGGGACAACGAGTCCTTTTGCGCTCTTATCCGGCGCGATTGCTTGCTTGGCATTAAATCCGGTTTGGGGCTGGTTGGACTGTGGTTTTACTGCGCCCCGTTTAGGCACACACAAAGGCTGGTGATATGAAATTCTGCTATATATGCTGGGCTGATTGATATGCCGGAAGCCGTACTGCTCTGACTGGTAATCCAATAGGCGAGTAGGAAACTACTACTGCATTAGATGATTTCAGATTTAGCGTTGGCTCGTGGCATTGCGTGAGCTTAACTTGGCGTTGACAAAAAAAGGGGTTTTGGTTCAGGAATGGGGTTGACTATTTGTTGCTAGATGTATTCAGAAACCCTCTAGATCGAAGAGAACCTGACGTTCTTCGCCTGACTGGAGTCTGCTCTAGCGATTCGGTTATCCCTGAAACTGAGACCAAAAGGAGACACCCTTTACCTCAAGCAACAACAAAATCAATCTAATGTTTTATAACCTAGTCATGCTCCGCTCCTTCCATTCTATCAATTATAGCATGTGCCCGCATAGGCTTAATATCTTTTGTACACCCATGTAACTGTCGGTAAATGTTCTGACAGCAAAATCTACTCCTCTTCTCCCAATCTCAACATACAGCTGAATGGTTATGCTATTCATCTTACAACATTAAGTGAATTTACATAAACAGATTACAGCATGTGACATTACACAAATAAATCATATGTCCCTTTGGGGAAAAATATATTAACATTCCACAAATGAATATATAGAAAATGCAATGTTCTTGCTGATATAATACAGTTGGCTGAATCATAAGATATAATTATATCTATGCCTGGTGACTGCTTTCTGAGAAAGTTATAGACTAGTGCCTAGCCACACGAGTAAGCATAAAATAATTCTCCCTTGCCACTAGAAATATCTATCAAAAAGGAATAATTGACTTTCTCCTATAATTCAGTGTTATTGCCTGCATCTCACTATTCAGTTTTTAAGTGCACCATCCACACCTGACATTATCTTACAGAAATGACAGTTAATTAGCCTATTCTTAACCCATGATAAGCATCTGTGGACTGATTCTACGCCTAGTGAGTGTTTGTTATTGTAAGTCTATCATTTAACCCATTATAAACCAAAAACAGCTTAAACACTTAACTAAGGCCGTAGATAGCGCTACATATCACTGAACTAAATGATTAGGAGAAATCCTTAGAAATGAATTCACGTCACTTCCTATCAGATATATATAAAAGCTAACATGAATATATCATATTATAATTATAATATATGTCAACTCACCCCGAAAAATGACTAGAGATAGGCCTTAACATTCTAGTTCTGTGTTAAAGTTTGCCTTATCTCATGAAGGTCCATCTCGGGCCAGGAATATTTCTACGAGTGTGTTGGCTTATTAAACCAATCTACTCTTATAGATTACAAAGGACGCTCCCCCCGGACCCCTGGCCTGCATATTTCTACAGATGTTCGGCGAAAGACGTAATCTAGAGAAAGACAAAAGGTTTTCAGAAGCAACAACTTTGAGAAAATTTCCCCGATAGACATAATAGTATGACCACTAATTGCGTTCTGAAGGCCAAACACAGAGATCAAACTGTTCCCCCCCCCCTCGGAAGCTACCTGGCGCTCGTGATCAAACGTTTTAAAGCGACCAGAGAAATTCCCCTGGACGGACCAGGTGCGTGTATGTAATATTACCGCTCGCTGACCGCTACAGACCGGAACGTAACCAACCTCGGGTGGGGTTTGAGAAGGTGAAAAAGTTTTGCCACGAAGGTAGAAAATGAAAGAAAAAGAAAATACAAATGGTCCAGGAAAACAGAACATTAAAAGAGTTAATAACACATGGAACAAAATGGTAAAATAAATTAATAGTTAATAGTCACTGTGACAGACAGATATTAATATGTATACATACGATATTTATACATACCATATTTTAGGCAGCATGGATAACAAAAATTCTTTAAGTGTAATAAATATATAATTCTTTTAAAAGAAGACAAAATGTCAAGCTAAAACACTAGTCTCAAACGCATTGTAGATCGCTTGAAATGTGGTCAGCCTTATTTGCTCACTAACAGCAACTTGCTTAATTGAAAAAGGTAATCGATTGTGTACGAGCGGCTTTAATCTAGGTTGTGAATCGGTTTGAGTCACGATTCGTGGTATCAGTTGGTTGATTACCCAGAAGCCTAATCGATACTCAACGTGCTGTTGAACAAATATTCAGTGTTAGCTTTCTTGATTTGCGAGACTCTGTCACTTTCGGTTAT
This sequence comes from Oreohelix idahoensis, assembly GCA_024509875.1. Taxonomy (NCBI): domain Eukaryota; kingdom Metazoa; phylum Mollusca; class Gastropoda; order Stylommatophora; family Oreohelicidae; genus Oreohelix; species Oreohelix idahoensis. Next base: position 286,850 of record JAMPIV010003316.1, read on the forward strand.
CTGTAAGGTTTTAGCTAACCCAACCTGGTACAATACACCCATGCCTCGTCTCCCCCACCACAAAAAAACCTCCACTCGACCACAACACACTATTAGCGAACTAATATAGTGCTATATAAAAGTCACGCGCCACCGCAAAGCGCAACCACATTTCCCTTATATAAAAAGTCATCCCGCCATCTTGCCCCTGCATCACTCCTGCAGAATTAATATATGTCTATAAATAACGTCTTCTTGTTATCTAAACATATCTCTATATAAAAAGTCATGGGCCTCCTCCTCTCGTCCTCCTCAATTCCTTATATAAAAAATCACCCCGCCATCTAGCGCTATATACCCCCTACTTGTTATCTCAAGTCCACTATCTTGCCCCTGCACATTTTCCCTATATAAAAAGTCATCCCGCCATTTTGCGCCTGCAGCGCGCCTGCACATTTTCCTTATATAAAAAGTCATCCCGCCATCTTGCCCTTGCATCTCTCCTGCAGAATTAATATATGTCTATAAATAACGTCTTCTTGTTGTCTATAAATAATGTCTTCCTGTTATATAAAACAACAACACCATTATCTAAACATATCTCTATATAAAAAGTCATGGTCCTTCTCCTCTTCAGTCTAAATATATCCTCTTCTTGTTATCTCAAGTCTGCCATCTTGCCAATGCACATTTTCCCTATATAAAAACTCATCCCGCCATCTTGCGCCTGCAGCGCGCCGCCATTTTTCTCCTTATATAAAAAGTCACCCCGCCATCTTCCTATTATCCTCTTCTTGTTATCTTAAGTCCGCCCTATGGCACCTGCACCTTTTCCTTATATAAAAAGTCATGCGCCACCACAAAGCGCCACCCCATTTCCCTTATATAAAAAAGTCATCCCGCCTGATGCTCCACCTGCACAATGAGTATTTTCTTATATAAAAAGTCATCACCCTCCGCGTGATGCTCCACCTGTGCATTGAGTATTTCTTTATATAAAAAAGTCATCCCGCCTAATGCTCCACCTGCACACTGAGTATTTTCTTATATAAAAAGTCATCCCGCCTGATGCGCCACCTGCGCAATGAGTATTTTCTTATATAAAAAGTCATGTACCAACGCCTGCTGCTCCACCTCCTCATTTCCTTATATAAAAAGTTATCCTGCCATCTTGCGCCTGCAGCGCGCCACCATTTTTCTCCTTAAATAAAAAGTCACCCCGCCATCTTCCTATTATCCTCTTCTTGTTATCTCAAGTCCGCCCTCTTGCGCCTGCACCTTTTCCTTATATAAAAAGTCAAGCGCCACCACAAAGCGCCACCACATTTCCCTTATATAAAAAAGTCATCCCGCCTGATGCTCCACCTGCGCAATGAGTATTTCCTTCTCTAAAAAGTCATCACCCTCCGCCTGATGCTCCACCTGCACACTGAGTATTTTCTTATATAAAAAGTCATCCCGCCTGATTCGCCACTTTCCTTATATAAAAAGTCATCCCGCCATCTTGCCCCTGCATCACTCCTGCAGAATTAATATATGTCTATAAATAACGTCTTCTTGTTAACTAAATTCCATTATCTAAATATATCTCTATATAACAATCAACTCCTACCTCCTGCGCGCCTCCTGAATGCGCTTATATAAAAGTCACCCTGCCGTCTTGCGCCTCCTGTGCGCCTCCTGATTTTCCTTATATAAAAAGTCATCCCGCCATCTTGCGCCTCCTGCGCGCCTCCTGAATACTAATCGTTTTGCGCTTTGTATACTACTGACAACTCTGAAACCTTAAGAGTAACCCGCATATTTAAATACAGACTGTAAAACTTCAGGGACCAGGACTTTATAAATAAGACTGGAAACCTAGGAATTGGATCATCGGTCATCAGAGAAATAATATCCAAGATCAAGTGTATCGCAGAACACCCGTTGAAGGAGAATTACTAGTTTCTCAGGCCAAGTGTTTCACAGAACACAGTCAGACGAAATTAATTTGAGAGCATTTGCACCGAAATTGCTCGCGTCCATCTGAAATCTGCGCAAGGAGATTGAGTATTCCCAAAAATTTGGGGTAAGTGTAAATAATTTATTTACTAATGTAAATTTTACAGGTTTCTTGCTATGTGGTTATATATGAGGTTGGCAACCTCAACAAATGAAAATAGTATATTCATGAACCACTACTGGAAGAGCTGGTGATTGTTTCTAGCTAGTCTTGTGGGGAACCAGACAACAGAGCTACCCAAGACTCCGACGAGAGAAGGGATTGGTAAGGAGTGATGATTACATCACATGTGCCTAAGGTGTAACGTATTATCTTGTGAGATTCATATACCTTTTTAAATTGTAATTCAGGCAAATTATTATTCACGCACTCGAGACGCAATTTCCTAGTTAACACCTAGAAGGATATTGGTGAATTTTCATCATATTCCCTGAGTGACACTGTGTACTCGGAAATTTAATTCTTCTGAGAGGTTAACATTGGCGGGTGGAGCGCATGACAGTGAGCCTGTTAGTTTGCGGTGAACAAATGTACTCAGGCATTTGTTTCTTTCTATTTGTCTAAAGTTCCTGGTTACAAGCAATCAGACGATTTGTGATACTGACGTCGCCAGAGTGAGAGAAAAGCATCCACCATAACCGCGAACAGTGGAAGAGAGTATGGAGAAGGATTTCGTCGTCACAGAATTGATGAACCACAGCTGCATGACGTACTTATAAAAGCTAAGTGCTAACTAAAAGGCACCAGAAAAAAGGACATTTCAGTTCAACTTTAAGTATAAAGTTAAAATTCTACCTACGTCCCAGTGACGAGAACTTTATATCCATCAAAATTCCACTAATATTTTCATAATTATTTTAACCCGTTAAAGACTATTTCACTAATAAATGTGTACCTGTTATTTAAAAAACTAAACAATAATAGTTGATTCAGTTATTTACATGAAAGCAAACGTATGAGGATATAATGCGTTAACAGCTGTTCAGCCCAAGGCAGCATTGTTTGTGACTTCTGGAAATATCTTGTGAACTCTCTGTCGCGAAATTGGTTTCAAGTCATTGCAAATGGGTTCAGTTAGATTTATAAACCCATCTACGATCGAGTGACCGCTTTCAAAATGGCGGCGTATCAGCAAAATGTGTATCGGACAGAGGAAATCGCCAACGTTAAATAAATAACAGAAGGGAATCCGTATGAAAAGGATTTTACATTTCAGTACAGGGAAGGATGGTGTATAACTGCATATAAGATGGAACGGTAGGAAGTTCTCATTTACGGAGATATATGCGTATTTCGGCTGCCCACAGTTACGCAAAAAGCATGTAAACCCACTTCTGTTCTAAATATTAAAATCAACAAATAACAGTTTGGGAATTTACATGGATAGGAAGATAGAGTTTTATCAGCTGTATAAAACTAGATAAGATGGAACAATATGGATATTATATATGCTGAGAATGAGAAAGGCAAAATTTCAGTCGACGCACAGATCGGCTGAAATCACGGTTCGGGAAGGATTTTTTCAGGTCTAGTCTTAGGCTGTGACGTATCTGCTCTCCGATACGTTCGCGCTATCGTATATAAAGCGTTTCGGTAAAACTCTGAGAAGACCCAACGCAAGAGGTTGAGACAAGACTGTGGGCAGATAACGCCACGACTCTAAATCCATCTGAAGTGTGAGCGGATCGCCAGAAAATTTCAGTCTAAGTGTCTGGAGTCTGAGGGTAAGCGAATTTACGATAGCTATCCTGTATAATAATTTCTTTTATTTTGTATTACAGGTTCATTTAGAATTCACAAAATATGCCTGTAAAATATTCATTGATATAACGTATTATTATTTTAATATGATTTATTCATGTGCTTAGTGGAAGATGGTTGCTTGTACAAAAACGTATCAAAACTAGCCCCACAGCCAAATAGAAAATATTTATTATATTTAATGCTGTATCTCGTCGATATTAAATGCATTATCGCTTACGAAGATAAAGGCAGTCCCATGACCAGTGATTGTCTTAGGGAAATAAATTGTTAGAAGCTTCAGCATGGAAGATACCGCCTTTACGAGGTTAGGTGACTAGTCCCCTTCCTCGCTGCCTTTGCCTTCCCTAGTTCGAGCGCACAACTTTGTACCCATTTACAGCTGGTAAACTGGAGTGTTCTATAGCCAGTTTCAGTAGAAAGCAACCTGATCACGTGGTCACTCTCTTTCTTTATTTATGTATTACTTTTGTGTAGATGCTAAGGATAGCATCAGTATTTGAATTTGTACTTGATATGATTTGGAAGGATCAAGTTATAGCATATGAAGGGATGTATAGGAGCGGAATAAACCAGATGATGTTTATTACTGATATGTTAATATTAATTCTGTATCATTGAAATGATGTTACTTGCTATGACTGTATAACTTTGACACCTGATGACTGACTTGTCTGACTTATGTGCTAGTCAGTTACACTTAATTGACATGTTAATATTAATGCTATATCACTGAAATGATGTCCTTGCTTACTATGATTGTATAACGGTGACATCTGATGACTGACTGGTCTGACATCTGTGCTAGTCAGCTACAAGTCTAGCCAGATACTAGCCAAGGCTGATATGTTGCAGGTTCCATGAAATAACTCAAACCAGACTGTCCAGTATCAGAAGCCGGTGTAGTTCATCCGAGGCAATCCCACAAAAGTGCAGGACCCCAAAGAGTGAACTTCAACTGGTCATTGGCATCCCTACTGTTGGGCCTACCAAGTCTGATATCAGCAAAGGACAGTTTCAGCACCATCAAGTGATAAGATAAGTGGCAGTTAAGACACTGACCACCCATTTATGAAAACAGCCATAGTGAACCTAATATTCAAACAGTCAAGTGATGACAGTTATTTGTAAAGTCAAAGAACTAAAAACCGTGATTGCAGTAACTGTAATATTCAAGATCTTGAAGTCTAAACAGACAAAAATAGTAATTGGGTGAATATTTTTATATATATTTTTATACTCTTTTCCAACTAGTAGAAATAGAATATTAGTGTAAATATTAAAATATTTTTAACTGTACCTGAGGAATTATTCACTTATTACATTTGTGGTCACAGTGAATGTTCATTTTATTATCCCCTAGAATATAAGTAATCATAAGATAGTCATAGGGAGGAGACACCTTAAATCCTGGTACTACTTCTTACCAACTGTGCCAGGTGTCATGAAATATTCTAATCCACATATATAAATTATTAGGTAAATATAAAGCCTAACAAATAAAATTAATAAAGAGAAGAGCAATGGGAAAATGACAGTGCTGTCACAAAGAATGTACTCGAAATCCCCCTTGTTTTCTGCTTCGTCTGCAAATTGTAACGCTTTCACGTTGATAGTAAAAGCTTACTGTATTATACCCGCTTTCTTCAATGAAACGTGTGCTGCATTTCTAAGAAAAACATTGAGACGTACTGCGTAATGACCTAATTAATCCTAACATTAATTATATTACGTTACCAAAACGAACGAACAGATGGACAAAAGGATAGCGAGAGGGGAGGGCTGAAAATCAGGAACGCATGCAACACGCGACGCGCGATATACAAATGCTGGCATCACGCGTGTAAGTCTACAAGCACTAACTTTTTCAGACGGACAGTGATAAAATACACTACCCTTTCCCAGAGTTAGGTTTATAAATCATAACAAACTCTTATTAGAAAAGACAACATTAGATGGGTTTACGTTTGAACACATAACAGTACCCAGACAGCACATCTTCGAAACAGGAGGTAGAAGAAATTGCATATTTTGAACGCAGCCACGTAGCTCCTTTAAATTAGTATTTTTGGGTTCCTTAGGGCTTGCTGACAAATAATATGTAAAACGTTACGCAAATAGTCCAGGAATTAATAAATTATACCCAAAATAAAATATTGGGGGTGCCTGACAGCATAAAATCATTTCTGCTCATAAGATTTTTTTTTTTTTAACGTGTTTGAAAAAAATTTACGTTACAGAAATAGCCTACCATGTAAACTTCAAATTGATTGGAGCGCAACAAATGAAAGCCTAACCACGATTGGTCGGGCTATAAATACTATCTTGGTTGTTAGGGGAGACGGGAAAAGATAACATTTTTTCAAACACTTGTCGAAACGTGGCTCATTGGCCAGTCTCGCTGATATACACACTTGGGAGCGTTAGTTCGAAACCACTTGTTTAAATACACTTGATAAAGCATCAGTGCGTTGAAGCCAGCTTATATTTGGCTCAATAAAAGCCTGGAAGATAAGCAGATGGAAATTTGTGCCAGTTTGTGCCAGAATTCATTGCTAATCAACGTATCTGTATTTATTCGTATGAATTGTGGTAAGCTTGAACCATTTAATATCTTTTAATGAAAATTGAATGTGAATTGTTGATTTATGCCTGTATATATATATGTGTAGTTCAGTGGCAAACGTGAGGTAAAGCCTAAAATGCTCCAGCCTGAACAGAGGGTGTCGGAGAGAAGTAAAACGGCATGGAATGGCCAAACAGTACACTGACACCTGGATGATTGACTAGAAAGAAATAATGCTGGAAGTGCAGAGGCGTAGTAACCATTAAGAAGGGTAATACTGGAATAAAGTATTTCAAATGAAGCTGACTGTTGGCCTAACGCTCTGAACGCAATGTTTGTGCTGTATTGTGATCAGTGTAAAAGAGAATATAAATTAGTTATGAAGTAGAAGGTACATCCTTCTTGATTTCAGGGACAGTGGTCTTGATGGTACTGAGCAGCATCTGGTCAGAGATTTGCTGAATCCAGAGTCGGACAGCATACTCCTTGGTCTTTTTAGCTATCAGTGAGGTGTCTCCTGAGCCCAGAGGAGAATTCGAGCAGAGGAGTCCTTTCCTGCCGCCATCACTCAAGATAAGCAGAGTTGGCCAGCTGAGCTCAACATTATGTCCCCTCATCTTGAAATAACTTTATAAAAATACTATTCAGAGGGGAATTTACTTGTCTTAAAATCAGGAACTGTGAACATCTCCAATACTGGTCCCTAAAGACAAACTATTGAAGTCATGATGACAAATACCAACAGAGCTTGAACAAAACAAAACCAGTATTACCTCATTTTACTACTACACAACTGACACACATAGAACATTTGTAATAATATATGTCACTACAATATTCATATTAAATACATTCTGTACATAACTTGTAATTTAAATTGATTGTGATTCCTGGTTCCCTCGTAGTTGAATCAGGACACATATTCATTCATGCCAGTAATGAATACATGTTGTTATTTGAAAGTTTATCAGTGACTCTTTTAAGATATCTTTGTAGAGTGGTATATGTATGTGAGTGTCACAGTGTTGTCAAGAGTAGTGGATTAAATTAAATTGTTTATCTGTCTGTTGTTGTGACTTACACTTCACCATACTCATACCCTAGACACATAACGTAGCATCACACTATTCCAGAATAATTCTGACTGAGATATATAGATATGTGGTAGCAAGTAAGGTTATCTATAATACACTACTCTTAATAGATATAGATACCTTCACAGCTGATCTCAGTCAGTACACTAAGTTCCCTATAAGTATTTATAACTTCCCACTTCACCACATATATTGGGGTCTCGCTCTTGGGATTTTGAATCTTTAACTATTAAAAATATTGGGGGTAATTCACTTCAGGGAATATAAGAATTAAAAGGTATCCTTGGGTGGAATTAAATAAGGTTGAGCTCACGGTGCCTGTGTTGTCCATTAGATATATAGTTAGAAATTGAATTGTTGGTTAGACATTGTATAAATTTACATAATAGACAATGGCGGACCTGGCCAAATTTCGATCTGCTGCGGTTCAGACTGCAAAAGAGTTAGGATTAGATGGGCAAGTTATGGTTGCCTATGTCACGACGGAATGTGACAAATTTATTGAACGTGAAGAAAGAAGGTTTGAAGCCGAAAGAAAGTTAGAGGCTGACAAGGAAATTAAGAGGTTGCAGATTGAGGCTGAGGCTAAGAAATTGGAGGCAGAAAGAAAGAAGCAGAAAGAGGAGATTAGCTGCAGAAGAGAAGAAATTAGCTGCAGAAAGGGAAGAGAGGAGATTAGCTGCAGAGAGGGAAGCAGAAAAGGAGGAGAAAAGATTACAAAGGGAACATGAATTACGACTAAGGGAGTTTGAGTTTCAAGGCCATGCTCCTGAAAATGGTGCCAGTCCCTTTGCCTCTGATGCTACGGTTACTCAAGGAGCCTCAACCTCAGCTATGAATTTTCATTTAGATCATTTTGTTGAGAAAGACGATGATATTGAGAGCTACCTAAATAGGTATGAACTATTAGCTACCACGTATGGGTTAGAGAGAGAAAGGTGGAGCTTAAAGTTATCTCAGGGACTTCGTGGGGCAGCTTATGAAGTTTTTGCAAAAATGAGCAGAGGTGATCAGGAAAATTATGACATGCTAAAGCAGGCTCTTTTGTTAAGGTATGAAAAGAATGCAGAGTTTTACAGGAAAAAATTTAGGAATGCTAAACTACTGTCAGGTGAAACCTATCACCAGTTCTCTGCACGCATAGAGACATACTTGGAGAAATGGACTTCTCTGGGGAAAACCCAAGATCTTAAGGAAATGGTCCTTATAGAGCAACTAAGAGAGTCCATGGCTCCAGACCTGAGAAAGTTTCTCATGGAACAAGGTGCAGAGAGGCTGGGTGAGTTGCTAAATGTTGCTGAAAGGTATCAAGCAGCTCAAGCAGAGGTAACAGGTAAAAAAAAGAAACAGGTGGATAACTTTAGGGCACCACAGAACTTTAATAAATTTGATCCTAGGGATCAAAATAAAGGTAAGCACCAATTTGATAGGCCACGGTATGACAATAAAAATAAATTCCCACAATTCGATGAAAGGAAATATGATGAAAGAAAATCTTTCAACCAAGGAAAAAGGTGGTGTAAAAATTGTCAGATGGACAATCATGACACTGACCGTTGCAGAAGGTAGCCTGTGTATATGGCAACCCTTCAGGTCAGGTCGACCTCAAGACAGGAGGAGGATATTATGTTAGATACCACTCCAGAAGAGATGAGGAAGGCACAGGCTGGGGATAAAACACTCAAGCCTTGTTTCAGAAAATTGTCAACTTGTCATACAACTCCAGGCAAGGGAGATTTTTACATGAAAAAACAAGTTGATGTATAGGAAGACTGGAGCTAGATCCAATGGTCACGGACAACTGGTTCTTCCAAAAAGATACAGGACAGAATTAATAAGGAGCCTACATGTGAAACCAGATGGGGACCATGAGAAGATAGGTACCATCATTCAAAAGGTGGCTCACAATTATTATTGGCCCAAAGCAAGATGGGACATTGAGAATTTTGTAGAAAGGTGTAGCATAGCACATGAGGGAACACCCACAAGTGGGAACATGGATCAGGACCTGGACACGCCACGGGGCAAAATCAGGCCTGACAATAAAAGGAAAAATAGATTTGATAAAGTGGACCAAATGGAATGGGAAGCCCCTTTTCACGGACAAGCTTCACTTAACTGTTTTACAATGGCCACTATGCGGAGAGTGCAAAAAGGATGTCTTACCCCAGGATAAGCCGACAATCCCTCAATCGGACTTAAACAAACTGGAGGAAGAGGATGTAGGGAGGAAATCTCTCATCAAGAATTTTAAGAGGGGAGACAGCCCCAAAAGAAAAATTGGTAGCGGTCGTTTTGTGCATGAAAATTCTGGGAGGAAAAATCATCACTATAAAGCTTCGAGTGGAAGAGACCATACCGGTGCATGGACAAATAGGTCCACACAATAAAAGGTCCACTTGAAGCTTTGTTAAGAACGTGGACTGATGAAAAGGCAGAGGAAAACATTACATCTTCATACCAATATGTGAATGAGCTGACCACTCGGTTGAAAACTGGCTGGAAACTTGCCAATGAAAATTTGAAACAAGCCAGGAAGAAACATGCTGCCTATTATAACAGGAAGGCGAAAGACAGAAATTTGGCTGTGGGAGAGAAGGTACTGCTTCTTTTGCCCGGGAGTCAGAATAAGTTACAAATTGGATGGCAGGGTCCATATACAGTTCTAGAGAAGGTGTCTAGAACAAATTATAAGATAGATAAGAAGGGGAAAGAAAAAATCTATCATGTGAATTTCCTGAAGAAATATTTGGAAAGAGAACATCAGGAAGAGACACACTTGTTGACCTTGTCCATCGCCATGGAGATGAAAAAGGAACCACTTTCATCATTTGAATATCCATTACACCCCTGTGAGACAGCAGCACAGGTGAAAATCAGTACACATTTAACGAAAACTCAGAAAGAGAGAGTGCAACAGGTTCTAAATAATCATGCAGAGGTGTTAACAGACCGACCAGGGCATACAAACCTATTGGAATATGATATGAAACTCATAGACTCCACACCTGTCTGTATGAAACCATATTCGATTCCGTTTGCTAAGGAAAAAGCTTTGAAGGAAGAGATAGACTATCTGTTGAAGGAAGGAATTATTTCGCACAGTGAGTCTTCGTATAGTTCCGGTGTTGTACTTTTAAGGAAGCCCTCTGGAGAACATAGACTCTGTATAGATTACAGGAGACTGAATGCTATTACAGAAGGACAGGTGGATCCATTGCCGGATACAAATCAGCTGTTTGCCAGGCTAAATAAAGCTAAATATTTCTCAAAAGTGGATCTGAGTAAAGGATACTATCAGATTCCAGTAAAGCCTGAGGTTAGACCATACCTAGCTTTTAGTACCTCAGAAGGACACTATGAGTTTAATAGATTGCCATTTGGATTGAAGAATGCGCCTAGTGTCTTCTCTAGAATGATGAGAAAATTATTGGATCCTCTGAATAATCCCTGTATAACAAATTTTATGGATGATATCCTTATAGCAACAGAAACATTTGAGGAACACATTGACTCTCTGAACATGCTGTTTGATCGACTTAGGGAGGCAAATTTAACAGCCCGACCAACCAAATGTTGCGTTGGATGTAAAGAATTGGAATTTTTGGGACACACAGTTTATCAGGGAAACATGACCCCTGACCCAAAGAATTTAGAGAAACTACAGAAAGCCCCGAGACCACAAACCAAGAAGGACGTGAGATCCTTTGTCTCATTATGTGGTTTCTACCAGAAGTATATCAAAAACTTTAATTCCATATGTGCACCTTTAACTGAATTGACACGTAAAGGACATCCAGATCGCATTACATGGACTCCACAATGTGAAATGACTTACCAAGAATTGAAGGAAAAGCTCACAAGTAAACCCATTTTGAAATTACCTGACTTAAGTCAAGAATTCATAGTAAGGACGGATGCAAGTAATATTGGGTTAGGTGCAACTTTACTACAGAAATCAGATGCATTGGATGGGGAATTAAGCCCAGTGGCATATGCTAGCAGAAAGTTGAATAAAGCTGAAATCAACTACTCAACTAGCGAAAAAGAATGTCTTGCAGTAATATGGGCAATAAAGAAATTCAATATTTATCTATATGGGAAGGCATTTAAGTTGCAAACTGACCACAAACCTTTATCGTTTTTAGCACAGGCTAAGCATGAGAACTCTAGGTTACTCCGATGGTCTTTGCTTCTGGCTCCATATAATTTTAGCATTGAGTATATATCTGGAAAAACCAATTTGGGAGCTGATTTTTTAAGCCGCCATCCGTGTGATGAGAATCACCGTAAACCCCAGAAATAATAATAAATTTCTATATGTGTATATAGAATAAAGGACTGACATATAATGTCTGTTTTAAGAGGGGAGGTGTCATGAAATATTCTAATCCACATATATAAATTATTAGGTAAATATAAAGCCTAACAAATAAAATTAATAAAGAGAAGAGCAATGGGAAAATGACAGTGCTGTCACAAAGAATGTACTCGAAATCCCCCTTGTTTTCTGCTTCGTCTGCAAATTGTAACGCTTTCACGTTGATAGTAAAAGCTTACTGTATTATACCCGCTTTCTTCAATGAAACGTGTGCTGCATTTCTAAGAAAAACATTGAGACGTACTGCGTAATGACCTAAATTAATCCTAACATTAATTATATTACGTTACCAAAACGAACGAACAGATGGACAAAAGGATAGCGAGGGGAGGGCTGAAAATCAGGAACGCATGCAACACGCGACGCGCGATATACAAATGCTGGCATCACGCGTGTAAGTCTACCAGCACTAACTTTTTCAGACGGACAGTGATAAAATACACTACCCTTTCCCAGAGTTAGGTTTATAAATCATAACAAACTCTTATTAGAAAAGACAACCTTAGATGGGTTTACGTTTGAACACATAACAGTACCCAGACAGCACATCTTCGAAACAGGAGGTAGAAGAAATTGCATATTTTGAACGCAGCCACGTAGCTCCTTTAAATTAGTATTTTTGGGTTCCTTAGGGCTTGCTGACAAATAATATGTAAAACGTTACGCAAATATTCCAGGAATTAATAAATTATACCCAAAATAAAATATTGGGGGTGCCTGACAGCATAAAATCATTTCTGCTCATAAGATTTTTTTTTAACGTGTTTGAAAAAAATTTACGTTACAGAAATAGCCTACCATGTAAACTCCAAATTGATTGGAGCGCAACAAATGAAAGCCTAACCACGATTGGTCGGGCTATAAATACTCTCTTGGTTGTTAGGGGAGACGGGAAAAGATAACATTTTTTCAAACACTTGTCGAAACGTGGCTCATTGGCCAGTCTCGCTGATATACACACTTGGGAGCGTTAGTTCGAAACCACTTGTTTAAATACACTTGATAAAGCATCAGT